>OX276476.1:8980000-9580000 GCA_946251955.1 Acronicta psi
ACATAAATCAGCAAGGAACACTTGAAGTAGCTGCTGGCACCTCGGTTTTATCTCGCATTCCGGAATTTTGGAAAGACCAACCAAGATTATGGTTCACGCAACTAGAAGCCATATTAGCACCACAGAAGCAAGGAGACGAATACAAATACTGTACAGTAATAGCAAAATTATCCAAGGAAGAAATACTACAAGTTAGTGACCTAATCACTTCACCACCGACTACAGATAAATATAAAAACATCAAGGAACGTTTAATTGATTGTTACGAAGAAACAGAACAGCGACAGTTTCAAAAATTAATATCAGAGACAGAACTCGGTGATCAAAAACCTTCGCAGTTATTACGTCAAATGCGAGTCCTCGGGAGAGGAAAAATCAGTGACGAAACAATTAAACTACTATGGTTCAGGCTTTTACCAACATCAGTTACTACGGTTCTAGCAGTTACGGAAGACATGGAAATTGACAAACTGAGCCAAATTGCAGACAAAATAATAATGAATTCAAAAGTAACCGAAATATCAGCAGCACAGTTATCAACGTACGAAGAGTTTGTAAAACAAATTCAAAAGGACATCACACAAATGACATCAATTCCGAAAAGAAAAAACCACAACCAAGCTATATTTGTGCATTCCGAACTCAAAGAATGCTCACACGTATTTGTTCGGTGTGATAGAATTAAGAAAGCCCTGACACCGCCGTATGAAGGACCCTACCCAGTAATTAGTAAAACAGATAAAACATTTTGCATTAGAATTAGGGATAAAGAGACAGTGATATCAATTGATAGATTGAAACCAGCATTCATGATCAATGACGAATCAAACTACGTGCCAGATTCAAAGGATTTCTACAGACATTCACACACGTACACTACACGATCGGGACGTAAAGTAAAGCCAGTAGTACGTCTATAAAAAATCGCTGATATAAGCAAGCTATTCGTATATACATATATTAACATAGATCTTAACATATACCATTAATTCACAACTACTCGTAACAACAAGACATCTAAAATGGGAAATCAAAGTTCTAAGGACCAGATAACATACAATACGGACAGTTGCCTCAATCAAAACGAAGCGGACAAACTCCGTAACCTGATCCAGGAGGACTTACGGTGGACAAGAAATGTTGCAATGGGACAGATTATTTTAACAATCGGCGTGATCCTACTTTACGGCATAATGAAAACACTGGACAGAAGAATGAAGAGTTTAACGGAAAAAAATAATAAACACTCGTGCAACAGCTAAGTCAAAATTACATACGTCAGCAAATCACACCACAACAGGCGTCATCAAATTCCACCGCGTACAATAGCATTATTATTTATATACATCAGCAAATAACTAGTAAGGTCTAGGTCAAATTTATATTGTAAACACTATTACCATAATAATTTTTTTTTTTAAAGGGGGGTGTACTGTTACAGTACAATATCTTTGTGCTGTATCTACAATCTACATCGCAATCTTATGATCTTTATCGCACGTTCAATATCTATTAAATGTTTCTACTATCCGTGATCAACACGTAGTCGTTAGTATATAAGATGCACCTGTGGATAATTATAACCAGACTATACTACAACTTTGTCTCATTTATACCTAATCATATACTGCCAAGAAGTTTGGCAAACTACCCACTACACATAAAAATGTATTTATTGAAAAATAATATTTTTACAGACAGTTAAATGAAGACATAATAAGCACGTGATGAGTATCGTGTTCGCAACATTCAAAAACAATACATAAGCACAATTCTGGCAATTCCGCCCAATTTCGTAGTATTGTTTTAAACTATTTAGTTTATGTAAGTATCATAGATGCTTATACATAAATTATTCCTCATTTGTATTATTTTCGTTTTTTTCTTTTCTTTCGTTTATAAATGACAGCTTTCTCAATCCCTGTAGGTGTCTTACAAACATACAATAAATTACCATTACTAATAAAAAAACCACTACAGATTATTCGAGCATTTTTTAAATTTATAAAATGAATAAAGAAGAATAGAAGCCATTTCTTTGATACATACCCGTTTGACAAATTATTATAAATAATAATAATAATTTGTATTTGTTGGAACCCTTTGTAACGCTACGTCTATCATGTTACCTTTGAATTATTTCTAATAACGAGTGTGTAATTAATATTGAAAATTAATTGTTCAGAATTTATTAGAGGGCTTGATTCAATTATCTTCAATTTGGTACAACCTACTAACGTCGCGTCGGCGTCGTCTGCGCTGTAAGTGTTCAATGGTTTTAAAAAATATTGTTTTAAGTGGAAGCTCTACCAATAGCGAGATAAAATCAATTAACGCACAAAACTAGCTTTTGCTTTATTGGTTCAATGGGAATGGGCAAATATTTGAAATGAAATGTCGTCTTTATTCAGAATCCGTTGGAAACCATTTGGGTATCCTTAATCAATCAACTCGTTCTATCCTTAACTAGACATGGGCCTAAGATTCTATTCAGCTATCTAGGTCGTCTGTCATTTTTACAGATTAGCTATCTATACTTTAGGACGAGTATTATGTTCGGGTATTAAAACTCTAAATCCGGACCATACGTAGACTTTTGATACATTAGACCATCGTACACCATATGTAGACTTTTGATACATTAGAATTAAACAAACCAAAGTTGAAATTGTTATACTGATTACGTCATCAACTTTATTAATTTATTACAGTCATTGCTACTTACGACTGGGGTGTATCATTCTATTGATCTGACAGATCCATAATAGTTGTATAAACTAGTAAATTTGAATATATGTCGGCCCGCTTAAAATTTCATAGTTTCAGAGTCGTTCTTCTCGGGGGAATCAGTGACCAGGGTCCATAGAAAGTAAGATAGGTATCTAACTTTCTAAAGATCCTGATCACTATTAGTAAGAGGTCTATTTCAAATATTTATAAGCCAAATCCGTCCATCCGCTGCAGCGTGAAGAAGTAACAAACATTCAAACAACCTTTCAAGTTTTATTAGTAGGTGAGTAAGATCAATATCAAGCTGACGCTATCGATCAATATTGTTTGTATAAAATTATATTATAAACAAAGTATCATTTCTCTTAACGAGCATTTTAATATTAATGCACTTTAATTTTATGTAAATACCAATCAACGTTGTCAACAGTTTCATTTACCCTCAAAAATTATCGAGATTAAAAATGTGCCTTTATTTTTCTTTATTTGTGTGCTTTGAACAAAATTAATTCGCATTGGCCATTAAGTAACGTACGAAGAGTGGCACGGTCGATAATTAGATAAAGCCATACAGGGTTGCCAGCCTTTTCCAGTCATTCATTAGAAAACTGGATAATCCCATGTAAGTATGTTGTACAAAGGAAAGGACTGTACACAAATATATTCACGCCTGTATTCTTTATAGGATTAGGCAGATATGTTTTAATTAACATTTACAGTTAATCGACTTTTTTGTTCAAATTTCGGTTAGCAAAACATCCATAGTGTTAGTAATAATCCCCGAATTCTATCGGAGGCGAGCAGATAGCGCAGTTTGTATTAAGTGCAAATACAAACTGCGCTATCTGCTATTTTCATAACAAAACCTAATATCGCTTTTCTCACACAGGATCTAGTAGGATGTAGCTGTTACTTACAACTTCATGACTAATGAGGCAGTGAAGACTGTGTGCAGAAGAATAGGGTAACAAAATTAATTCTTAGTAATATTAAATAAAAAGGAGCATAACAGTAGGTTTTTACAAAAATAAGTATCTACTCAATAAAAGACTACTTAAAACAAAAGAGCAGAAATTACAAAGCAAAATCTGTACTAAAACAAAGGCTTAAGAAATGTATCTTTGAACTCGCTAAAAATGAAACGTCGGTTGTTGGAAATTTTCGTTTTTTTCTGAAGTCTTTATTTGAACAATATTACAAAAATCCAGGACTCATTAGCTGACAGCTGTGCGTCAATTAAACGTAAAATATAGTCCTTGGAGACACGGTCCCTCTCGCCCCGCGTCTGTTACACCCCTTGGCATCCCTTGTGCCACAACTCAACCCCTCCCTGCGCGATCTCATTAGTGGAGCTCTGAATGTACAATTTGTTCTGAAACAGACACCGATTGCTACTTTAAAAAGCGTAGCCCTAGCCACTCGTTTAAGGTCAATTTTTAAACTCTTTTCGACTGTAATTGCAGGTCCTTAATGATTCTGTTTGTTTATACTTAATTGGGTATTACTTACTTCGTTATAATAATTGTATGCCAGACTAAAGATGCTTGGAAAAGTACCTGTAAAAGTACCTGTAAAATTACAGAGATAAAATTCCATTTCCATTTCTACTTATTAAAATAAATTCTTCAAACAAGACATATTGTAAGGAGCATAACGAAATCTTTAGATATTGGTTCTTCCTGGATTAAGGCATAAGGTACCAAGAGCAAATTTATGTCGCGGTATCGAACATGTCGGCTTTAATCCAAATCCGAGTCATGGTAGCCGCACAATCTAACTAAGGCGAGCCTTCTTCAGGCGAGGTTTCCTCCAGGAATCCTTCCTAATCCGTCCCGCGTGCACAAACCATTTCCACTACCTTTGTAAGCTTTGCTTCTGAAAAGTTTCGAATTGAAACTAAGAAGGTGATTTTATAAATCTATTTTGAAGCTATTTGTGTTTCATTAAATGTAACTGGAGTTTGCTTACGGCGAGAATTCGTGTTCAATACAGTTGGGAATTATATTGCTCGGGTAGCGTCAATTTTATTAATATTATAGAATGGAATTTCTGTATAGTAGAAATTCATATTTTTGCAAGATTTCGTATTGTATTGAGGGTTTTAGGTAAAATTTTATAAATGTACATCTATACCGTGCAAGCAACGAACTCACTGAGCTGTTATGCACATATAATATTTTGTTGTTTTCGTCCGAGTTGTGACAGTTAACTCGTGTAAAATAGGTCACTGTGGAACTGAATCATTGCTTTAATTCGGCATTGCTGTATTGTGTCATTCAACATGTACACCTGATTCAATATTGAACGGTATTTACCTCGTGACTCGTGGGGGCAAATCATGAACAGTACTGGCAGTATTTGAACTCAAATACGCTTGAAAAGTGATTACTGATAGTGAAACACGTAATACCAAATTCAAAACATTGCATCTATAAATCTGAAAATTACCCTGATACATATCTAACCAAGGTACCTAATATATGTATAGCGAAGAAAATTTATTGATCATAACCAGTGAATAGATAAAGTATTTCTCGAAGAATATATTTTATATAATTTTTGAGAAAAAGTCCGATCGCTCTTAGATTACGTTTTATGAATATGAAAACGAAGGAATCAACGTCATGAAAGACACATCGAGGATAAAAACTTTTTCAATTAAAACATTCATTTATCAATTATATACTATTCTAGAAACTAAATAGACTCACAAAATATGTCAGAATATCCTTATCAAAGTTTTTCTTGGACGTCAGCTCCAAAAGTACGGTATTTCTAGATTTTTTAAATATAATTCCGATAAGCCTTGATAAATGCTTGGAAATGTTTTTATTTAAATTAAGCTTTGAATCAAGGCTTATTTTAGGCTTTGTTCCATTACGATATGATGAATATAAAATTCATAAATTTATATAGGTATTTAAAATAACATTATTCCGCTAAGTTAAAACGAGAGCAGAGCTACGGGTTCAAGGTTGTTACTAACAGAAGGGTAGATTTAATATCTATCTAAAAAAATAATCACAGTATTATATAATTTCACAGAATCCTTTGCTGTAAAATGAAGATCGCATTTGTAAATGAAATCGTTTATTAAACATGGGCACTTTAATTTCAGGGACTTTGATATTGGATTTTAGAAATGGACGAGGGCTGAAGGTTAATATTTATTTAATTAAAATTGTTAGCATTACGAAATGCAATCAAAATCACCTGATAAAGAGAATTGCGTGACTATTAAAATACTGAAATACTTCATGTATATCGTGAGTGCTTAGTTAGTTTATCTGCGCTGATTATGATAATTATATTGACTAATTTAAGACACGTCTTTTATTTCAGCGTTGCTAATCTGTAAGTCAAATATTAGGACTACCTTCAGTAGGTATTCTATAAATATTCCTTATGAATATTTATCATGTTGGTCTATTGTACCTACCTACATTGTATTGGTTAAATGGCCGGCCAAATAGTGAATTATTGAAGCGGACGGGCCATAGTAAAGGCTGAACAGCGTATATTCACAGCAGTGCATAACGTGGTCATCGATGCGCGGCGGCCATCGCGATAGAGAGCAACATGCTAGGCTAATGAGCCGGCGACTCAGATAAAACCTAATTTATGAACGTTCACTGCACCTACTATTACGCCCAGTACACATGGGTGTGCAATGTAGCAATAAAAAAATAAGGACCAGTCGGTTTGGTATTCGAATTATTTTAAAAGAGCTTTACGTTACGACTCTTTTCAATATGAACGGATTTCATGCGCCATTTTGAAATTCCTCGGATACGTGGCGAAATTGTGACTCTCAAACTCATGTAAATAAATATCTAGTAAATACCTAAAAAACTTATTTTTATTATGCCTAATGTAGACTAAAAGTAACACTTTCACAGTAAATAAGACTAGCCGAAAATCTCTGTGACAGTTTTATACGCCGCTCACAAAATGTTATCCACTCGTCACTAAAAAACCAAATGGAATTCCGTGCCGAAATTGAAAGCGCCCATTTTTTACGTTCGCAGTCGATCCTACTCATCAGATGTCACAAAGAACGTCCCAAATTCTTAGTTTGCATCGAAAAGCTCCGAACGTAACAAACAGTAGTTTGGTAAATATATTTACTCTCTACGTCTCATTAGGGTGAGAGAATTACGATCCACAGTGGCTTTGTAGGCAGTCAGAAGTGTCTTCATTAGTATATTATTCAAAGAGTATATAAGTGTAGATGCGCCCTAACAAATATTTACACGTCGAATAATTGCCATTAAAATTTACGTATTCATATTAATAGGAAGTTCTATGAACGTTATCGGGAAATCGGAAGATATGCAGGTGTTTATTATTTTCGCTCGCGGGCATTTGATGGTTTGTATTTACATGTTAATTATTATCTACACGTGCAGGCACATTTTAACTAATTACGTGGTATTTTGAAACACCGTTAACCTAAGATATAACGAGTACCTAATATGTAAACTCTCTTCATAGTAATATAAACGACTTGTGTCTTTTGTCGCCATATTAATCACAAATGGCGGAACTTTCAGCCTAGCAAGTTAGTATTTTTGGTGTAAACAAAGGGTGAAATCACTCGCGGCGTTCCTTTTCAATGGAGATTCGGATTCGCTCGAGGAGATACATATTAATGTACTCGACTTCTGAAGAGGCGATGCAATGATCAAATCTCAATATCAAGCACTATTCGGGAATGCCTTAATCGTGGTTTGGATATTATAGTCGCCGATATACTGTAGCAAATTTTGTTGTAACGATATAATCCAAGTTACGAAATAAATGTAAAATCTAAAAATGTACTTATTGGTTGTTGTTAGTACTGTAGGTGTGTACCTACAGTTTACGAATACGTTACGGATCATAGGTCCGTGTTCTGTCCGATTCAATACCTTTTTGGGCAGATATTGCTTATCTGAATCGTAAACCACAACGAGCAAAGTTATAAAGCTTAAAACCCAAGCGAGTCATTCATTGTTCAGAAATTTCGTGGTAAACGTACCATAAATTTTGTGCTCAGGGCAAAGTTAGTGAATAATTTTCCGTGTCTCTGTTTATTATAAGCTGGGTAAGTTGTTTGAGAGTCGTTGCTCGTAATCAACTTTACGAATGTGAATCGCGCTTCACTGATTGTGAATATAAATACAATGATCCCGCCAATTCATAAAATATTACACGACAACAACACCTCCAACAAGTACACTAACAAGCATACTGTAGATCAAAAGCATCATCAAATAAGGTAAAAGTTATTCAATTCAAGTACGAAAATTAAGAAAAGTTTTAAAAGAAGAAAGTAAATAAATAAGATACGCATGCAATAAAAACAAATTCCTTTTGCTTAGTAATTGAGACTTCTCTCAAATCCTTTGCCGACAGCTCTGCCTAACTGAGTTGGAAAGCAGCTGGACCAAGTTTTTACTTTTTCTTTCAACAAAGTTATTATACTTTAGTGAGTGGTATAATTCCGCGCGGTCAAAGCAAGAGAAAAATTAAACATATTTCAGAAGCTATTATTTTTCACACTAAAAGAATTAAAATGGTTGTGGTTTTATGTTTGCATGTTTTTAATGGATTCAGTACTTATTGTGTTTTGTTTATGATTAGTGTAATACAAAATTCTCAAAGCATTGTATTTAATGTATGCATGTGCATATATACTGTACAATAAAATTGACATTGGTACCTACTCGATTCTAGTATGTCAATTTTATTGTATGCACAAGAATCGTGTAACTCGAATAAAAAAAAAATTTAAATAAGATATTGATTAACATAATATATACTTAATTTAGTCCCCTTGAAGTGATTCACAATCAACAAAAGGTCGATGTTAAATTTCTAGGTTCTTTCTATTTCTAGTTAGTATATTTTAGTAGATATGTACCATAAAAATACACATAACTTATCTCACACATACATTATAAATACTGCCATAAAATAGAAATATGAATTGTGTAAAAAAAAATACAAAGCATTTACTTTCACAATTTTACGGTTGGTACTTATAAAACTCCGTAAAATTATGAAAGTAAGTACCTAAAGCAAATACATTGTTTTGGCATTAAGGTTTTAAAGCTTAGCAGTTATAAATTTGACTTAACAAAAAATATAGCATTTTATATCGTTAAAGTCACTATTACATATTTTCAGATCTACTGTAATTGCTCTAAATTTCTAGAAAATACCTGTTTGTTATGAATGACCGGTATAATTTATGAATTACATGCACGATCTATAGGAGTACCTACCTATTCACATTATTTTTCCAGCATTCATAAAAATAAAATCGTGGCCAAACAAACGTATTGTGTGACTGGCAGGCTAAATTCTATTATATTATGATTGATGGTCTAGAACTCACAAGCAAGGCCACAGCCAGCGGGTTCGGACCACTCCTCCCCACATTTCTGGACGTTTCGTTGAGAGAGAAATATTTTTCCATTTACTGTTATAGCACTGACTTTAGGAACACGATATATCAATTTGATACAACCCACAATGAATTATAATTGTCTAAGTTGACGGTTGGTATCTTTACCTGTCGCTATTTACTTTCAGGATTTCTAATCGGTTACGCCAAAAAAGTTGAAAAAGATAATTATTATTTATTGATATTCATCTACTATAAGAATACTTGTCATACTGTATATTTTCCCAGATTTATCAAGTAGTATTATTCTCTCTATTCAAATAAAATTTAGTTAAACAAGGGATCCAATAAATAATTTCATTAAAGAAACCGTGTGCCTTCAGAGGGTCGAAAATATATATATAGAATATATATGTATATCTAACCTATTTTTGGAGCTAGTTTCTAGGAACGCCGGCAATAACCGAATTCTGAAAAACTGGCGAATATTTTTTCCAATCTACTTTTTCAGTTTTAAGGCAACGCGGGATTTTTTACACGGCCTAAAACTAGCTCAAAGTTTTAAAAACAAGGCTATGTCCAGTGTTATTTTTTAGGTCAGGATACCTATAATAATAGTAACATTGTGCGAGTTGTGAGAATAAGCTAAGGGCACACATCGTGTCCACGTCCACTAGTCTAAAGTTAGGCCGTTATCAATCATTATGCTGTGAACGTAGAATATGATTGATAACCTAGCCACTAAAATTGGAAGCCGCCCCTAACGTTGGGCTTCCAATTTAATCAGTTTAGGTTGAATGTCAATAGTAGGTAACTATAGGTATCCTAATGTCTCAGTCACGAGAATATGGTCATGCTTGTGGCGTTAAACATACAATTTTTTATTCGCTCGTAACAAATTTCGCTTCGCTGCTATATGTATACCTTAACTTACATAAAATCGTGTATTTGAAACTGTCGCTCGATGCTGACACTTGAAGTGTAGAGTGACTTCACTAGTAGTGTCTTGTTTCGTGGTCCTCAGGTATAGATGCATTGATCGTCTGATGCTCAAATTTATACAATAAAATATGGTAGTGAAAATATTGGGACGCATTAGTTTATCATGGTGAGAATGAAAAACTATGCTTAGAATACAAACACAAACACAAACACAAATTGATTGATCATCCGTTGACGTTGTTTAGCCTAAGGCTAAATCTAATTTCGCACATACTCAAAGTACTTAGTCAAAACAACCGTGATTGTTTATTTTTATCAAAAATGCCTCACAAGTTTCATGTTTTGCTTGTATCGCACACGTCCATAAACTCACAAATCGAGTTAACACAAACAGTGTACGGTCCGTAGTAGGCGGCACGTATTAATATTCATATAGCGGCTTATCCAGAAATATTGTAATTCAGCCAACGTCACTGAATAGGCAAATTGTCACATAAACCAGTTATCAGTCTTACACTAATACTTAGGCGCCAGTGTTGATTAGGGCGATGCGCGACGTTTGCACGCCCCTTGTTAGTTCACCTGTGAAACTGGGAATAATTAATTCCATACCCGTGTAAACCTTTATATAGAACTGTTTACCCGAACGTTATACTGTTACACAACACATTACCTGCCCTATTTTAATTTAATGGTAATACGCATACGTAGTTGTTCGGGCTCGTCGATTTCTATTGTAAATGAATGTTTCAGTAGTATACTGTCGTTTGATAGCAGTCCCCCGTTAATCTCTTTGTATAGAACATTGATACTGATGTTTTGTATACCTATTTTTCTTTGTACTTGCAGTACAGATTTTTGTTTTAAGGATACACGAGGTTTTATTTGTAGTTGAACTTCGTAGAACTTATATTTCTGTCTTCCCAAAGGAAACATACGTCTTTTCCGCAGTGCCAAACCATCTTCAAGTAAAATTTTAGTTAAAACTATTTGAAATGTTTCAAACTAAACTTGATCCCACTGGCCTCATATTTACACTCGGTATTTGACATCTTGGAACAAAACTATTACTTTAGTGGAAGCCAACAAAAGATTTTTCTTCCTTATAAAATTCTATTATGATCTAAATAATTCAATCGGCCTTCGTAATTACAAAAAAAAAACGTTTACGTTGGGGGTACGAAAGAGCATCTTCAGTGGTGTGCTCAAAATACTATTAAGTCACTTAATATTCACACAGCACACGTACGCCGCGCGGCAAACGGAAAAATCCAATTAACTTCATACGAAGAGTTCCAGCCAAACTCGCCGCCCCCACTCCACGCCACTCCATGCCACTCACACTAACGACTATTTTCAATAACATTAATGGAATAGCTCCACCTCATTACGCCAGTAAAGGCCCATTTTAGTTTAATATTATTTTTTCTGAAATTTAAATAAATGATGAAGTTGTCTTTGTTATTTTCAATTTCATTCCCGAGAGTGCCGATATTGTTCGATTTTTCAGTGCTGGACTGCTGACATGCTGACTGTTTTACAGATACTGAGTTACGAGTATATAATTTTATAATACTCGAGTTGAATAAAGCTAAAGTAGTGAAATAAGTGAAACACAGTTGTAAAAGACAAATATATTTCAATTGTGACGGGACCACGTGGGAATTGTGAGCCGGAGGCTACTGGGGAAACAAAGAATAAAAAATAGGGGAATATCGTTTCCATGCTTTATTTTACATCTACAGTTAAACACAAATTTTCCTCCGTTTAACGTATTGTTGGTAACAAGATTAGTCTGATTTATAAATATAAAAATGATTATAAATAAGAAGCTTTTCTATGAGTATGTAGGCGGACAGAATTTGAGAAAATCGAGTATAACTCATTCGTAAATAATTATATCCTTTTCGAACATTTTTGTACGTCTTATATATCCATTTTTTTCCCAAAATAAATTGTGATATTGCTACACCTGAAGATCATACCAGTTTGTGTATTAATTTATTGATATCTATTTGGCGTCGTCTTGCTCCGGCTCCAACTCAGGTCGTGAATATTTCATATAGATACAATCAACTCGTCCCGGGGCACTTGCCTGTAATTTAGTGACAATGGACTATTTAACTGTAGATAATAGTAATTTAATGTGTATTGATGTAATTTAGTTTGGAAACTTGAGTTTGATGATAAACTATATATTAGCACAATAGTAGGCCACACGCGACATCATACGTTTCATATCGTTTCTACGAGAAACTTCCAGTGTCTTGAAAATAACAGACAACAGAATAAAAGTATCCAGTGTCATTCCGCCCACGTCAGTATTCTTACAAAATTGCATTTGTTATTTGAGTTTCACTGAGGCACTTCTGAATAATACACACAATATGAATGCACGTATCGTCATGAATCTTGTTTTGAATTTATTACGATTTAGGAGAAACTAGATTTGTTTAAGTAGATAGGTACATCTTTATAGAAAGCTTTGAATAGGTACTAGGTATATAAAGCTTATTAGACATCGAGAATGTGAACATAACTATTATTATACAGTGATTGCAAACAAATAAACCCATTTTACATAGGAACATCTGGAAGCATAAAATTTTTAAAACAAGAAAGAAATCACTATCTATAAATTACCAGTATTCTCACATAGATGCATAATTTAACTTAACAGGACATTACAGTATTATTCTGTTCACGGCATTATTATGACATGTCTGTCTGGGAATATAGTAAAGTGTGTTTCAGAGGAGTAAGTAGACTCATGTTTTACTTTCACTGTTTCAGTGGTGTTTCACTGGTTTTATTCCAGTGCAGCGTCGAACTTGCGCACAGAAATCAGTCTAACTTGATCTTCACCTAAAAAATTACAGCAAACTGAGATTTCGCTTTCAATAAATCACTATCTAATGTGGATCCAATAAACTAACATATGACCAGCTACTGGGGTCGTTAACACGACACATAACAAAACATAAAAATGGTCGATAATCCCCTTCGTGAGGCATATATTTATATACAAACCATATTGGAAATAAATATGTAGGTAAAGCTTTTCCCAGTAACCATTACGGCTAAATGTAGTGAATTTTAAACTCGTAAGGTATTTTTTTTTGAACAGTATAGCCATGCGCTCTTTTCCGCCATGATTGTTTATATTTACATTTATATCCCACGCACGGCACCCGCATGCTTGTTGATGTTGATACAGTTGTTTTTGTGTACTAAAGCAGTTGCAGCATGTATAAGTAGTTAGGTGCTACATGTGTGTACAAAGAAGTTATATTTTTACATAAAAAAATCAGAATGCAATTTTTACATAGTATGAACAAATTTTATCATAGTAGCAGTCTTAGTATTATTTATAAGTTAAATTCGTTTTGTATACCTCAAAATATCATCCCTATACATTTTTGATTACATAATATAACGCTTCTGCTCCGTAAGCTTTTCGATTTGGACGTTCGATGGGGTCATGCGACCTGTCATTTGCAAAAGGATTTACACCCTCTACCGTTTCACCGATCAAATTTATTACCATTGACAGCCGTACCTCGACTAAAGAATGATGGTTAGTATTTCTAGATTTGAATACCTTTTATGGTGTTTTCGTAAATCGCATCTGAATAACGTTTCACAATAAAATTGGCACAAAAGACTACAAATAGAATTGTATTATGTATATTGATGTATGAGAACGCAACAAAGAACATTGATTTATCTATTCAGAGGAACTCAATCTTCGCAGGGAAAAGAAATAGCAGTTGTAAAGGAATATTTAGGACGTGACGGCCTGGACTTATCAAAAAAATTCCGGTCATTGACGCGGAGGGCAATGGGACAACAGAATATAGTCGACACTTTTACCGTCATTACCTTCCCTTTTTGCAAGCGGTCTAAATAACATTTTCATGATTTAAAACGTTTGCGGTAGATTTACGTAAGTAAATAAATAAATAGTGCCAATCGAGAAACTCAACGGTGAAACCTTTGCTTTAACTACACTGTATTTTCAACGAATTAATTAACTATTAGCTCTCATTGATGTTGTATTTTCTAAGTAATCATTTTTAATTATCTAGTCTGAGACTGAATTATTCGATAGATTAATTTCGCTTTGTCATAATAAAATTAGAGACGTCACCGTCGGCAGCATTGCAACGGAATGTCTGTGCCTGACACAAGGGGGTTGGCCTATTGGGGCGATAAGCGGCATATGCTGAGCTCAGCAGTCGACAAATCCTTTATCTCGGAGCGCCAGCCCCCGCACCGCACCGCGTCGCTAATATTATCGCTGCTTTCAATTAAATCAGAAATTGACGAATTTTCAACGAACCATTTTGTGAATTTTGAGTAGAATCACAAATAGATTCCCAATTGCGATTCGTTTGATTGCTACCATTTTGTCTGACTATTCGAACATTGATATTTGTATTAATATTAATATTTAATTTATTTTGTTAATCTAGTTTACAGTGTATGATTCAGATGCTTACGATTTCTGTTAGAATATAAGTAAGTACATATTTGCTGATTCTTTATATTAATAATAAAATTGTGATTGATCTGTGACTGGTGTGGGAACATTTGTATAAAGACCTAGCAACAAAGGTTTTGTTTAAAATTCTTGTTTGTTGATGACATACAAAGGTTAACTGCTGCCAAATCCCACGTTTTGCATGCTCTGCGAACTATTCTCAGAAATATCTACATGCGTAGAAGTTGTATTAGAAGAACGGATCAACTCAGTCATGTTACCTAATTTATTTTTTAATTTTATCCAGTAATAATTTAGTTTTATTAAACATCTTGTTAGTGTGTGAGTAAATAACGGAAATGAAATAGTCGCACGTGGTATCGTGGGTATTTCTTAATACACTCGGCTGCCAAAGAAAGAATCTCGTGAGGCATTATTACGTTTCTCCCCACATAGCGGTTCAACCGCTTTTGTTATGGCTGCACCACTTTACAATGACGGTTTTAAACGCTCTTATTTATGAAACGGTTAAGAGATCACTGCCCTTCGCTTTGTTTTTTTTATTTGTTTACTCGTTTTATTACGATGTATTGTTTTGATAATGTAGAAGTTATTATTTTAATAATTATGTTACATGTAATGTTTTGTGTTAGACAAGCAAACAAGCTTACAACAAACTATTATTAAACACGCACTATAGGTACGTCTGACAGTTTTGTTTTAATTAAAATGTGAACATTCTTATAAATGGAATTATTAAATTCATCTTCATATAGCAAGTCAGCATTATTTTCTCACCCCTGTGCCCTCACCCCAGCCGCTAGGCGCTAAGAGTGATATAGACAAGAATTGTGTAATAAAATGAGCAGTCATAAAAAGTGTAATGAAAGAGATTTTTAACCATCTCATAAAGATATTATGAGATAAGCATAGGTGCTTTAATGAAACGGATTGTGAATCTACAAGTCGTTAAAAATGTCGTAAATTGCACGCCAATCGATACGTGTTGAAATTTTTAAGGGTCGTAATTATATGACGTAATAACTGCAAGATACTTCGTTTATGTTATTATTTTGGAATATCTAAATTTTTAATCAGATTGATGTAGTAATATTCTTATAAAACATCTCCTTGAATTGAATTGAATTGAATTAATCTTTATTTGCTACTAGCTTCCCGCCAGCGGCTTCGCCCGCGTGGTCTTATAATTTTTTCCCCGTTTTTGCTACATTTTTCATTATTACTCCGCTCCTATTAGTCGTAGCGTGATGATATATAGCCTATGTTACTCGGGGATAATGTAGCTTTCCAAAGGTGAAAGAATTTTTGAAATCGGTCCAGTAGTTTCGGAGCCTATTCATTATAAACAAACAAACAAACAAACAAACAAACAAACAAACAAATCTTTCCTCTTTATAATATTAGTATAGATAAGTATTGGTACAGTTCGGTCTAAATTATATACTTAGATCCAAAACACTTAGTCATAGTGGTGACATGCAAATATTGTTAATTGTTATTTTTAACAAACATAATTAATTTGATTAAATATTATGAAATAAGATTACATGCATTATTAAATTACTTATAAGCCAATAACAAATGTAATTTAATTTAATTAAAGTGTATTCAATAAACTCAATGACATTTAATACATAACAACTCATTTACCGAATAAAAGTTTTTTTCACTCAACTGGGCCTTCAGTTTCTCTTAACAAATCTCTGGAATATATATTAAGGACCTTAATATCACTAGGTAGAGCATTAAATACACGTCCACAAATTACAAAGATACTTTTGTTAAATAATGTTGTCTTTGGAATTCTTATTTAGATACGATAAAGTAAGTTTTAAACTTAAATTTTTGTAGTATATTTTGTATTTGGAATCATACCAAAAATATCCTGTGTCATATCTATAGGGCAGCCATATGTACAGACATTTCTAACTCACGAAAACTTGTATGATATTTCTATATATTATGACTTTATGATATTAGCGATTTTTATTGATGTTACTTAAAATAATGAAACAAGCTATTCTCGTTATTTATATGCGAAAACATATAATTGGTAATTAGTTTTTTATAACTCGTTTTTTATCTTTAAGTTGTTAAAACTGTTTGTTTTCCTAATAAAATAAAAATAAAAAAATAAAAAAATTATATACGATGGTTGATAAATTATAGAAATAAATATGAACACGAGATAGAATAAGTATAATATATAGTTTGTGACATATTAGGAATTACTCGCGAACACACATAAACACATAAACCTCAGCTGAACATCAAACGTCGAGTTCCAGGAACTGCTTGCAGGCCTTTTAACAAACTTAACTGACTCGATCAACACATTAAATATTGGAAATTCACTTTGTATATGAACCTACCATCGAAACTATTTCGATGGATCGACTAATTTCTAATATTGTTGACGTTATTTAGCGCTAAAAATCAAATTTATAAATAAAAAACCAGGCTTGCTAACACCTTTTCCAAGTCTATACTCATGTTTGAAGCTTGTGAATGCAAGATCTGACTTGTAGTAAATATAAGCATAATTTCTAAGACATTTGGTACGGATACGGTACTACCTTTTGGACCGCTACTACGAATGATATTAGGGATAACGCTATAATCACGGCGTGGATATAACCGGGATACAGGTGGATGTTGCTGCCCTTACACCTGACGTAATCCCTTAATTGCCTCTTAACACACCCCCTTGTATCCGTCGCGGTAGGGATATCATTAATTATACCATAATGTGATTTTCAGGACATAAGTGGGCCATTTCCTGTTTCCCGTGAATGAGAATAAAACTTTTTTTTTAATAATGCATTACTAATATTTATGTAAATTGAAAACCCATCTACCTAACTACTTGAAAACAAATAGAAAATAACAGAACATTCACATAGTAAATCGCACTATATTAAAATAAGTTTATCATACTTGGTTCTCACACGAAAGCTTTACCAAATGTAAGTATAAACTGTGTATACGTAAGAGGGTTGTATTGCTGCTAATAAGAACATTGTCGTCGTAAATATCTAGCGAATAAACGGCCCCACGTCGGTGCCGAGCATTCGGTTTGCATGTAATTAAAACTTGCACAATTAAACACTGTGGAGAAGGAAAACACGGGAAAATTGAGATAAGATTAATTTTCTGACTACAACCTCGGAGGAGGCGGGCTGTGCGCTTACTTTGAGAGATAGCCGCGCCGAATGGCTATGTGCAGTAGCCGTGAATTCACAAACTGTTATAATTCGATAATTTCTCAACATAATTATACCAAACATGATTACGGACTAGTTTTTTCCTAATCAAGTACCTAAATATCATTTTAAAATTGGATAGAAGATAATATTTGTTCAGTTTTCAAGGGTTCTTAATCCGTCGCTTACGACCGCCCGTCAACCCATTTGCCCCATTTGATTCCCATAACTTGTTGGGATGATGAGCACATTAAGTAAGTTTACGTCCCTTTATTTCATACCTAGCATAAAGGGAGAGCTCCGGATGGTTAGAAATATCACAATAGACCTGATTCCATTCCAGTCACCGAGAGAAACACGCTGTTTTTGTTATACTTAATTAAGATTTATCCCAGATTGGTGGTCGAATAAACAGTATCCATTTAGAAATACAATCACGTCTTCTACCGTGTGTAATTAGTGGGACAGTTCGCTACAGAAGTAATGAGAGCCACCATCGAATGCCTCGTTAGTTTTCTCGGAACGAGGTCAAGGCGTGCTTCCTTTCAAGAAGTAAACTGTCAGCGGGACTCGGTCTCAAAGGTGTTACAGAATATTATATAAGGTCACCCGCTAAGAAGTTTTATGCGGACCGACGCCGTGAATTCATAAGTAAAACTAAAGGAAAGTTATTTTCAGAAACCTTTTTTTTATTTGAATACGAAGTTCTTTTTCGTAGTAAATAAGTTTATTTTGTTAGCAGGTATCTTTAGAACATAAAAGATAATTAACATAAAGCGCTTGTTAATTCGCGGGTACCTAATTAAGTAAATATAACAATTTAATGAGCGGCCATTGTGTGAATGGATCACAGAGCACCGCCGCCGCCGTCGCCGTCGCCCGCGCCCGCGCCCGCGCCGGTAGCCCGGAGCCATGGGCCGCCGTCAACCTACTTGTTTATTTATTACTTTATTACCCCACTCAACGTCGAGTGGCGGGAAGAGCCACAATGCGACCCCGCACTGATTGAATATTAAACATACCTGTATCCACTCCCTATATCTATATTTTTCAAAACATATTGTCAACTTGACTTTGTTTAGCTAAAGCTTTTGAGAGCACGTTTAACTACTCAAAGCCCAAGGACTAAATCAGTACTTCAAACTTTACCCAATATAAGTATAATGCCTATGTCTACAAAGTATTCAATATTGTTTTTGAATACAATAGGGAATTTTCCGGGGGACATTCAGTAATTGATTGATTGTTTCCATTACGGGAATCAAAAATTGTCACGTTTCTAAAACAGTTGTTTTGAAATACTCGTAAAAATTCGTGTATAGCAGCAAAATAAAAACATAAACCAGCTTTTGTTTTTATTTTCACTCAGGAAAATTAAATACCCTCTTTAAACAAAAATATTTAGTTTAGAGTCTAGTTGGGAGAGTTAAGTAGTCTCGGCAAGTTTACTTCCAAGCAGTTCGGAAAGTTCTTGATCTCTACAACATTAATAACCTTTTTACGGCGTTGTTATAACAACTTTTTATATAGCAATTATATACGGTGAAAAATAACTCTACTTATTTACTTATCCTGGGTAAGGACTTAAGTACAATTAAAATATAGAAAACTTTTTGCATAGATATCAGTGTCTTAGTTACAAATATACCTAAGTAAAATTAAAAACTCCATTAATTTAAAAATATGAAGGGGAAGTTAATTTATATAAATCTCTTGCTCACTCGTTTATTATGATCCGAGTAGTTTGTTCTTTTGTTAGGTTCAGGTCAATTTTAAGTGATTAAAATGTTATCTGCTAAAATACCTAATTAAAATCGGCTTTTGATGTCTTTCTACCAAATCGCAGAGAGGCTCTTCTAATGAGGGAAATAATATAAAATGGAACCCTTAGTGCTGTGTAAGCTTAATCAGTGTTACGACTAACGAGCTGTGCCTATATCCGAGGGCAGAGGAAATTGTTTTAATTGACTATTTGAATTAAGAAATACAGCTGCTTTATCTACTACATATTGAAAATTGTTATAATATTTATTATAACATATTGTTAAAGTTACTTAGGTTAGTAACTAGAGACAGAATAATTAATAGTACTGTATCTAGTAATAGAATCTGTAAAAGAGAAAATGTAATAATATAATCACACTAGGAAAGTCAATACATACTAAAATACGGAACAATTATTTACGAAAGATATAAATTTAAGCAAAAGCATAATATATACGTAAGTAGTATCTACTTACGTATATATTAAGTCTAACAAGCTTATTCACTACCATTATCGAATATAATAATTAGTAAAGTAATTTTAGTTAATAATACAATAAAGCCTAGAAATCTTAACCCTAATCATAAATTAGAAAAATATGAGCCCCACTTCATTTTCTTAAGCCTCGAGTATCCGCAAAGTTGTTTGGTCTAACAAACTTTGTAATTCAATTTCGGCTTTCAATTCGGGGATACTCGTAATAATAATATCTGAATAGCACTTATTTATAGCCTATAATTCTTCCTAAATCCTAATATAAAGTATTACTATTTCAATTATTTATTTACATTTTTACAAAAAAATACAAAACCCTTTAGTAAAATATAAAACAAATATAATGTTTTATTATTAGGATTTTTTCTTGATGATATTCTTTATCAAGGGAATTGCCTTGTGTTAATATTTAGCAATGCAATCGGTTATAAAACTTCTTCTGAAACAGTTTGTCATTTTATATACAGTTTACACTTTCATAGAGCGTGCTACGCCAAGACCTACAATGTAGTAGATTGTGGATCGCATCTGTTGCAGGAAGTTAAATGAATGCAAAAAACCTAGGAAAAAGACGTTATGGCATACGTATCTGCTGCTGTAAATATTGGAAAACATGAAAAAAATACGAACGCGTTCATTAGTAACAACAACTTGTTGAACCAATCTTTTCAAATATCTACTTAAGTATAGATACAAGTTATCCCAATATTATTTTTGCTTTAGTTTCCCTTTTAGATGATGTACGACTGATCAGGTTTAAATGGCATCTCTTTTAATCATTTAAATAGGTTATTAGCTGTATAACTGATCATTGACCTTGTACAATATACATAATATTATATAAAATCTTATACAATAGCTACCGATCAGCATTACACATTCATATTATCTAAAATAGCAGTGTTACAAGCAACTAGCCCAGCGTGGTGGACTATAACCTAACCCCTCTCATTCTGACCCGTGCCCAGCAGTGGGACAGTAAATGGATAGATTTTGAATTCATACACCTAAGAAATGCTCACATCGGTCCCCCCTCCAAATTATTGCTCACATCGGTCCCCCCTCCAAATTACTGCAATTGTTACCATTTCTATTAGGTACTACGATTACCAATAATGAATACAAAATATCTCTGTTTATGCATTCCATACTTTTTACACAGCTTATAAACATTAAGCCAATGATAACAAGTACTTTTATCTGTTTTAACCACTCAAATAAAAACCTTTAAATCCCTCGGGTTAGTTAAAGATTTTCTCACATTAGCCAACGCTGATCCAACTTAAATCTGTAAATACCGTTTACCGTTTATCGCCATCTTGTGTCTCTGTAGCCGGATATTATTGTTGTTATTTTTGCTGGGTAGCTTTCCTTTTTAAGAGATTTTTATTACACATTCATTTCATCGATAGATCCCTCATAATGTTATGTAGGAAATGAGTTTTACTGTCTCTTCATTCGCCTCCACCTATTCTTTTGTACTAAATTTTAGGAAGAAAATCGCATGCATAATCAATTGCGGCAATTAAATTATACTCGTATATTCCGAACTGGTGTTCATTTATTACTTTAAATTTTTCATAGTATATGACATGTTTTTAATTTATAATATACAGGTGTTTGGTATCAGAAATACATTTGCAACTGTTGTTTATTTCTGTGTAACAGATTGGCCCGCGGCTTTACGTGGGCATATGCGTTGGATATAGCATTAATCCGTAGTCAGGCATATACCAGCACGTTAAAGCTTCCTTTCGTTTACGGTGTACTATAGCGCAACACAGCGCAATCCGGCTCTACGGTCCGCGCACCGAATAGCTATTGACTGATAGAATGACACCCTCCCCTCTGTGATGTGCCATTCAAGTTTACTACTCCTCATCCTACGGTTTCCTACAGTGTCTTTTTATAAGCTTAGGTATAACTATCAAAAGAAAACGTGAAAAACATGATTAGAATATCTTTAAGCATAAGTATACATGTACAGTTCATTCTTTACTTTTAAACTTACAAAATTCTTCTATATAAAGATATCAAATTGTTCATTCGTTTTTCTAAACCTATCCACGGGGCAGACCTAGCTTTAGATTAAATGTAGAATTATTTTTCATATCTATGCACATATTTGCATTCATCGTCGCATACTAAATTGGAAATTCCGGAACACAGAATTTATACTCGAATATTGTCGACGAAAAATTGTCTATAAGTAGGTACTTGTTCGTATTAGTTGTAAGTAGGCATATAAAATTATGAGTAAGTCGACAAAAAAAAGTGACTAAATGAATTATATTCATTATTGTAATTGTATTGACAGCTTAGCAACTTTTAAAAGATGTATGTATCTTAAGGTATAAAGTATAGGCAACAATACTCAGATAACATATAACTGAACTATATAGGCAGGGGATATATATGTATAATGTTTGCTGTAATATTTATTATACCTACAAGTGATTTTATAGAACAATGTAAATACACAATTGATTAGACAAGGCACGTACATACATATATTTAAGAAACGTACGTCGAACTAATTATGCTAATATTTGTGTTACGCCAACGATATAAATGCGGTTAGATAACCTGTTTAGGGAATCGCCTCTGAGACTCTTGAATCGCCCTAACCAAACTAACAGCATCTGACCAGAATACTGATTACCCGCGGCCCTCACTTAAATATTCAATGAAGATGTAGCCTTTTTGGTAACTTAATTATAATCAATATATTAATGAGAATTTTATCCATATTCAATTCATGCTGATAGTCCAGTTATTTTCTGGCCCTTAAGAAGATTAGGAACTTAGGAGCGTATTAATGAAATTCCTACCATCAAATTATAGATATTTCGTTACGTGATAGGGATACTTGGGATAGACATTTTTCGGATGATTCCTTCATTATCTGGTAGGTTTGAGGTGTTTACGAATTCTCCAAACGTTTTGGATTAAGCAATAAACGAACACTAATAATATTACTGCCTCATTGGTCCAGTGGTCGTAAGCGCGACTGCGACGCTAGAAGTCCTAGGTTTTGATTGGGTCCGGTAGTAATACACCTATGCCTAACCCTTCGGGGAATATAGGCGTGATGGTATACCATGTTATGCTAATCAAATGTAAATGATTTTCGTGATACTGAGGATCATTAGGTAGGTATTAGTAATATCAGGTAACATAACCTAACACATGTGTATGATCTGTCAGCGATGTTAATTGAACGGTCAAATTGAATTTCATAATTAATTGACTAGAAACAACGCTTACGCGTCTATATAACATTTCATCTAAATGTATACCTATTATCTACGCTTTATTATGTATTAAATGGTTAAACTTTCAATACTTTGATAAATTGAGTGATAGCTATGTAAGTTTGTTATTTCATAAAAGCGTTTTATAATCGTTTGTTCTCGTTCTATTCAGACCACGCACGAATCGACGGAAATTTGAAACCACTGAAACGTTAATTACTTAACTTTTTGTTAGCTTCAAGCGTTCAAATTTGTCTAAAAGTTGCCGCTACTCCGGTGTGACGTTTTCACATAATGCCGTGACTAAGTGGAATCCGGATAAAAGCTTTGGAACTTAACAAAAATGGCAACAAATACCTACTTACTATATACATATTTACCCTGTCAAGGAACAATTAGCAAACACAATAGAAAAATAATATTTTTTCCCGTGTGAGGCTCACCGATCTTTAATTAGCTAAGTCCAAATTTTGAGAATTGCCCGTCCCGCCTTCACGTAGTTGGACATTTATAAAATATATACTTAGGCTATTCAGTGATAGTAAGTTTATTCACTATAAACAAAAGGTCAGAAATACATAATACTAGTTTTCTTCAAATATTTGATTTAATCGAATTTCAAGAGTTTGCTAGTGATTATTTCTTGTAACATTCGCTACGGGCGTTTGTGATCAACAAGTTTGCAGTCAGTATCATGAATATGTAGGTACGGCAGGTAAGGCCTAACACCGATAGTCTTCTCACCAGTCACCTACCAAGTTATACACTTGGTAGGTTCAATTCAAAGCTCGTTAAACCGGTACGCAATATGTAGGTATGCAGACTCGATTTAAGTCGTCAAATACGCTTCAAGTGCACTATTACGCCTGACAGTTCCACGGTGCCACTGTACACGCGACTACATTCCTTGTCAATTCCTTGAGGACCGCATTGCAGCATTTGAATTATTTATCAGTTTCCTTTGTGTTACAACCAAAACCAACTATTTCGTACGGGCTCCCGATTTTCACTGGTATCTATTTTATTGTTCTGTTAACAATTCGACGAACGACGCAGATACGCTTGCAGTGTCAAAATCACGCCTATTGGCTGTTTGTGAACACCCAGCACTAAGCGTTCACAAACAATTACCTCGTTATTCCACAAGCCACCATTCAGAAGCAACTGTGATACACGATTACTGCTATGATCGATTTCGCTTTCAATATTTTCCTAGTACGACGGCAAAATGAAATACAAATAAAATGGAATTGAAAAGAATGTTGCAAATAAACAATACGAGTATGGATGAGTGCCTACTACAAGCTCGACCGCTGTTCGTTTGTCCCATATGGACACACAAATATGTAGGGTATCTATCTATTCGTTGGTACAACAAATAATACTTTAAAAGCTTGTAACAACGCAAATTTCTGTGTAAAAATAAAATGATGTAATAATAAATGGTCTCTAATTACGAGGAGCAACGAATCTTAATTATTTTATACGATTCTTTATTGAAACTCGTTCACACACAAGCATAGGTACGATTTCTGAGGATTCCAAAGTAACTTATGTAAGTATAATATTGAATGTGAGAATGCTGGTATTACCCACAAGTTTAATATTTCCTTGGGTGCCAGAGTTCAAACTTTACCTAGTAAACTTAATTACATAGTGCCTAGTAAGATGGTTTTGTGTGCGTAATGAATTTTTTGTTTGTATTGAATGCGTAACTAGTAATTTATTCAATAATCGTTTACAAACTCACCCAAACATTGGAGCTAACTGACTTGTGAAACTTTACTTAAATTCCTGTTAATATACAAAATACGCTTACCTACTACCTATATTAAACCCTGTTTTGTTATTGCCCAGATTGCTTCATAGCGTTTCGTCTTACGCCTCACTCCTCAGGTGGCATTTTTAAATAAGAAATTCGATGACGGTGATACTGTAAAAAGTGGTTCAGCGCAGCGTAACAAGAACAAGGACGTCTTTATGAAATTATGTTTTGCCCCGCGTTGAGTGGCTGACGTTGACAAATGACGCGAGGGTTGTTTTTCACTGTCAGATCGAAGTGACATGTTTTCCCGTGACTGTGGAGTGGAGAATCGGTAAAGTGAAATAAGCTCGCACAAAAACATCGCACCTCGCCTCCGATGAGAGGCAATTATGTCACGCTGCTATCTACTAATCTATCATATACTCCAATATAATCAAAACAATTTAGGAATATAACTGAGTATGTAAATACCAATACATATTTTTCACACTTAAGTCGCCATCAAACCAGTGACATAAGTAACACAAACTAATGCGAACAATCACGGTAAGCGATCTGTTTCTATTGATTTATTTGAACGGAGGGCGCCCTTTCCTCTCAGCTTGTGATATCCAACTGTTCTCCGGTGCCGATATAACTGATTGATAGAGTCAACAGTAAGGGCGGCCCTTCAATCTATCTAGCCGATGACATCGACCGATATTGCGATGCATCGTTACACTGCACCCTCTTGCAAAAACAAAATCAAATCTCCGAGAACTCCACTCACGTCATCTGATATCATATCTGAAAGTAAGAAGGAAATTGATGTAACAAGTCACTTATTTTTCGAGGAACATGTCTAAAACATTGTAAGCGGTGCATATATAAATATATATATATATATATATATATATATATATGTAGGTATATCCTGCGATACTTTGATTCGTATTTCATGCCAAGAGTACCAAGCGGCGCAACACGACGTAACCGTAACGTCGCTGGCGTAAACAAAGATCTTGCCATCGCATAAACAGGCCCATAAACATATTTCTTTTGCTCAGAAAACGAAATAGCTATTGAGATTCCGTAGTAAAAATTCGAATGAAACCTCTGTTATTTATTATTTTGATGGTAGACATATTTGTTTAGTTATACTCATTTGTGTGTAAACAGGATATAAATGGCTTCAGTATGTGACTCATAATTAGATATAATAGCAACAATAATGATACCTACTCTCTTTATGAAATCATCATAGCGCGCCCGTTTACTTTCATCCTGTTTTAACAAGGAAAATGTTTTTAAAATTACTCAGATCTGATCCTTATCCATAATATAATACTCTAATGTTTTATCTTTTGTTTTTGTTGTTATTTGTTTAGCGAATTATATACTTGTTATTGTGATTTGTTAATACTACAATTAAATAATAACAAATAACGGAATCCTAATATAGAATAATAATAAAATAACATTGTTACACAGTATGAAATTTATATTTCACATGTGCCATTGTATGTATTCCTATAGAGCATTATTTTATGTTTATTAAAGTTATATATATTCCTGATGAGTAAGGAGGGAGTTCGAAACGGCCTTAAAATATGTAATGCATAACATTGCACGCACAATATAACATCTACGAGCTAATAAAATACCACTAATCTACTAACAAGTCCATCAAACTGCAATCACGACTATGTTTACAAACAAGAAGTGTATACATTACTCTATTAGTCCATTATCTATCACTTAAACATGGCCGAGGGGACGGATAGAGCCCATCTAATGATTATCACATATTGCCGTAGTGAGCGCGCGAGAGTTAACTAGCTAATATCACATTAAAACCATCACTGTTATCTGACGGTCTGGCCCTCGGCTAGCCCGTCCTGCTAATCCCGGACTCTGGGATCCCGACCCCGTGTTTACCAAGGATTACTCGCGTCTCTACTAGGACGATATAAGTTTATTCACAATATTGGCTCGTGGTCTATTTGATAAGTATTTTTTTATTCATAACTCTACGTGTGCAATGCCAAAGGTTTTTGTTATTTATTTTTATATTGAAATTTTGTATGAATTATATTTTTAATTGGCATAATATTCCTACCTATTCAGCGTACTACTTTGCCCTTCTTTTGAACGATCTTCTCCAAACTTTCTTATCTTAACCTTATCCTTATCTTAACCTTGAATATACCAGTGTCAATATCTTGTACACCTCTGCATTACCCTTCGAAGAATACAAGCTGATATATATAATGTATATTATGTTATCTCATGTAAAACTACTTATTAAGACGTTTTCTATTTAACAGGTGAACATTATTACATAATTAAGGTGTTTATTTCACACGGATTTAATATTCCCTCTAAAATCTCTAAGGCAAAGCTTGTTTTACATCGTACGGCGGGTGGTGTAGTGATTGCGGCATGCTATAGTCTGTGAACTGCAGAATATTGTTACTTACCCACCACGTATAATAGCATAGGTGCCGTTCAGGTATTAAACTATAAAACGATAGGGGTCCTCTTAATACAATCGACCCATGCAATTACAAAACCCGTTTTGGTTTCACGTTGTATGCGCCCTCTGTAATCTAGTGAATGTATGCTTTCATCTTTATTAGTTAGCTATGCCAATTCTAGCATTGGAATTTATCGAAATTCGAATCATCGAATTCGGTTTAAATTAGATCATACGTCATAATCGCGCTCTACGTGCGAAGTTAAATCTATTTTCGTAATATTAAATTCTGCTTTCTATGGCTATTATATAAAATAGAATCAATCTCAAACATCCTATTTAGAGATATAAAGGTGCCATGTACCTTGCGGAATAATTCATAGCCATCAGCGGCTAACAAGCGATTTACAAAATGTTATAAATGAGTAGAAATGTCGCCCGCAACTAATCTAGCGAAATAAATGAACTTTACTCTGGCAACTAAAACTTAGCTTCATGAAACTATTATGAAGTAGAATTTAGAACTCATAAGGTCGCGTGACTTGGCTTGAATTACAAATAAGAGAAATGTGGTGAAGTTGGTCCAAGTTTAACAAATTTTATAAAACTAAATAAGTTTTACGTGAAATAAGTACACAAGCTCTAAAACAGTATTCGAATACAACTACTGGACAATCAGACAAATCATAGTGCCTAAATTGCTTCTGAGATAAAAAGGTCATCTCATATTATAGACTAGCGATCCGCCCTCGCTTCGCTTCGGGTACATTGTTATAATAATTTTATGTAAAGTTAAAATAAATTAAATTTCTAAAATAAAAAAATAGCCTAATTTACTCCGTATAACATTTGCTATCTGCGAGTGAAAGTCCTATCAAAATTGACCCAGCCGTTTCAAAGATTAACCAGAACAAGTATACAGACAGACAGACAAAAATTCTAGAAAATCATTTAGTGAAAAGCTGTTAATTTGAAATTACAAACAGACACTTCAATTTTATTTATTTGTAATTTATATATAAATTGATTTATTAGTTATAGAAAATAATTAAGATTCTACATCAGTAGACTAGATAGTATGTAACTCTACCATATGAAGCACATTATAACCCTTATCAAAATCAGATAGAAACGAGTTTCTGAAAAGTAACAGGTATCTAAATAAGGTAGGTAGGCAGGTACAAGATGCTTATCAACGCTGATTCAATGGAAGTCCCCCAGAGATTGGAAAAATAGGGTTTCACGGGTTTTGGCAGCTCGCAGTTTGAATCCCAAACCTCATTGATGTAAAGTAGAAAGTTTTCCGTCAGTGATTAAAATATTCAATAGAGTCTATCCAATCAATTAATCACTTCTATAGTCATAAAACGACATTTTGTGATCACAAAAAAGTAACAGCAATGTATTCATATTATTTTCATTTGAGATTCCAGTCGAATAAAATTTCGAGTTAAACACTAACGAATTAGGTACAAATATGTAATGGGGAAAAACCGCGTGATTGAGCTTCAATTTCGCGGAACCGTGGGCGCGTGTAACATTTATTCATACATTCATTACTTCAACATTTTCTCGTTAACCGTACACATGTTACTTTTATAAACATGTGACATAGCACACTGTAATTCAGAACATATTAAGGAGACAATTTGCGAACAGCTCAACTCCTTACTTTATTGAAAAAGTGGATGACTTTTTGGATATCTTTAATAAAATTTGTCTCAGGGGTGTTCGGTAGGTACATTTAGCGCGAACTGTGTCAAGGAACCGATTGGCTCGATAACCGTAATTTTAGGCAAGTTCACGCAGGCTCCCGCTACTTTTTGCCGCCTTCATTTAATATTCAGGACTCGGAGTACATAATTCGTAGCGGTGATCATGGAAAGAGGCGGCGGTGTCTCGTTATCTCTTTTTCTATTCGTCACAGAACTTGAAATAAAATTTATATTAAATTGAAATTACAGGGAACTTTGAGAATTCAAGTTAAAATATGTAAATTTATAAGACGACGCCTTATATTTGTTGCATTTCAATATAGACAGGGTGGATCTGGATATCTAGAGTGAAAAAGTATTACGGTATAACCAGTAAGTAATATTAATCTATATAAAAATAATAATCTGTATTATTAAGATGCAGTTACCTTATCTCTTTTGAATATAAGATTAGGTACTGTATAAAAAATACATACATAAGCCAAATAATTATACCATACATGCATACCATCACGCTTGTATTCCCTGAAGAGTTAGGTACAAGTGTACCAATGTACACACAGTTTACCGATAGGTTTAGATCTCATATAGGTAATAGTGGGCCTAACCAAACCCTGAACTACTACTGAGAATTCCAAAGATTTTTTTTTATAAGTGGACTGATTTCGTTGTTTGTACATACAAACCTGTTTAAAAGTACATACTTTTAAACAGGTTTTTGGATGATTTTAAAACACAATTAGACCTAAGTGGCGCTGCTGTTGGTCGGAAACGCAGGCGAAGCTGCGCATGGGTTGCTAGTAGAATAATTTTAATAATTGGATAAAAATTATGTAATCTCCATGTTGACAACTGTCAAATCAATTTCCCATTACGTTTAATTTGCAGCAAGTGAGTTTTAAAATTCGCATTTACATTACTCGTCCGTGAGTTTGTAAATACATAATCAAAAGAGGATATTACTCAATTTGTTTATATTTTTGAGAGTAAGGACTTGAAAGATATGAAATGAAAATAGACAGTGCTTTGGTATATTTTTACACATGATGAACAATAATTTCCACCACTCGCTCGTTTGTTAAAACTAATCGGAAGCGGTACACGAAATAATTGTTAATAAACTGAACTGTCGGCTTTACGACCGCAGCTATTAGGCAAGGGGCAGCGCAGTGTGAAATTGAAATTTAACAAAAATAAAAACGAAACGTATTTTCGTTTCATAGACGCTATAAATTCGCGGCGTGGAGTAAGTTACGCCTTATTTGGCAGACGAATGTACTTGACTCGATGTGGAGTGATACCTCCCCTCTCCAACCCTTCACGAGAGCACTCGTATTCAGTAAATCGAAAGTCGTTACACAAAAACCGAGATACTTTTTTGCCTATCGCTTATAGAGTCGCGTCTTCCCCTTTTAGAGATCGCTTTGATGATTTTCGCCTTTTGAGTAAACGTTTAGTTTAAGTTGGATTCGTGCTAAACTATTCTACTACAGTTTAAAACGCAGAATATAATTCAAACCAGCATCATTTTCATCAACATCACAATGAAGCGCTTTAGAGACATAACAAGTCAACAGTAGACAGCTAAGACCGACTTTAGTAGTAGTAGCAACTCAAATTAAATTATTGGCTTTATGCCAACTGCTGAAAGATATTCAAAATATAGGTATTACTTAACTCCAATAGATATACCTAAGAATAAAAATAAGCTTTGTTATTAAATATGAGCAAAAGTTATTGCAACAATTGCGATAAAGATATGTTCACAATCACACACAAAAAATTGCCTATAATAATGTAATATTTTGGTAAGATTTAGAAATATTAATTTAAGTTTTAATAATTTATTTACATAAACAAAATACATAACAAATCAGCATTCCAATAGACTTTGTTGTAGCTATATAAATAGTATATGTAGACATGAACGGAAGCCTGTTACACACTTTTAATAATACTACAGAATCATATTGACGATGCAAATTGCATACGGATAGTCTGCAGTGTGGGAAGGGATGTTTTTGGATACCTTTTTAAAATATTACGTTGGTTGACGAACGAACGATTTATACCTATATCAACATCCACGATTTTATACTTCTACGTATAATTGTTGCCGAAAAAATAAAATGTCGTCTACGATTTTATTTTAATTTTACAACAGTTTTTCAATAAACTAATTCATAATCTATAAATTCAACAGTGACTTAAAAATAATGTAGTACGCTAAACAACTACTACATACCTTCTGCGTGTAGTTTCACTGAAAATATACCTAATTAGTTTGTAACTCTCTTACTAACTAAACTAGAGAAATATAAGATACGTAGAGATATTTCCTTTAGTTATAATTCAACACGAGTAGTGAGCGGACGTGCTCTGTTGTTATTAATTATGTCAATATTTGTGTTTCTGAAGACGGGATAAGCACGAGAAACTTTGTTATTTATTTATTTGTAGCAAAGAAAAATCTATTAACTAATTACTTACTACGTGGATGATACGAATGTGAAGAATACGGAAAGGCAAATCCTTTCGTATATGAAAAATATTACAAGTCAAAACATTTCAAGACAATTTGCCGATCATGTTATGAAAATGAAATGCGCCGAAATAAAGGAAGCACAGCGAATGCGAAGAATGTAATTAAAACAGCAATAAAAGAGCACATTTTACAGCATTCGACCGCGGCGTTATACTCTCTGTAAAGGTTATTATCTGCTTTTTAAACTTCGCTTTCAACTGCGTGAATTAAAAACGAAAATATAAAACGATGTGCCTTAATTTCGTCTGTCTCCGTCGAAACAATAGGAATGGGGAAGCGACCCTGGCTTTTAACGTTTGTGTGGCTATATCTGCCTTTGTTTTATTGTGTGTAGCCAGAAAATCGTTCGCTTTTACAAAATCGGTATTTTTATGTTATTTTATTCGGTTACCATGTTGTGCAGACAATATTTTTATGTGCATACTTTTGAGAATGTATATGATTTGCATTTTTCTTTACAATTTATGCGTCGCACCATATTCTTAAGAAGATAACGTACTACTTAGATACTTCAGTTGTCGTATAGCGTAGCGTGTATATTATTTTTCATATTTTTGTACACGACACAGGATCAATCTTTAAAAGGTATCCGGTCATTGTTGGGTCGTGACATTGATTAATGAGCTACACATATTGTTTCTTCCCGCAGCTACTGGAAGGACCTAAGCTCCTACTATATAGAATAAGGGTCCATTAAATGAAACCATCATGTACCGATGTACATAAAAAGTTTTTCTCGTATATCCCACATAATTATTGTATCTATTTTTTAGATGTCCTTTTAATCGAATTTCTTGATGCCATCTGATATACTGGCAGTCTGAATTTCCTAATTCACCCTGAATTAGTATTTACTAATTTGCATGCATTTGCATGGATAAGCATCAAGAGACGCTTGAAATTGCAAGTTCATCCCTAGAAAAATCCAACACGTTAAATCACCTTTAAAATTACTCCTAATTACTAACAATACATATTTTTTTACTTGTTAATAAATAGGAAAGAGCAATTAAAATGTCAAAAGAAAGTGAAATTATATCAACAATACTTCTTTTATAGTTAGTTCGTCCCTGAAATCAAAGTATCTTCAATGCAGAATGGTTTTTAATAACATTTCACAAATCTTTTGCGGAAGGTTTCCGTAAAACATATGTCGAATTAAGCTATTATATCCATAAAGTCACCTCAATAGAACTTGCTTGGGCACAAATATCGGTGTGCATGGCCATAAATTTCGGTCACAGACAGCTAGCCTAAATTTTATGAACGTATTCCGAATACATTGGATCTGAAATCGGGTTCTCTGTCACATACCATAATTTTACGCTTCATATGATTCTAAAATTACGTCATGAAAGAGTCTTTATATACAATCATAAGATAACGTAAATCTCTTAAAATAACAAGAGTAGGTAACTTGGCACATATTAAGATAAGGCAAGCGAGAAAGCCACGTTGCAGTGTCAGCCTACTTTGACGTCTGCATGTTAGTGTTATACCTACTTAAGTAGCAGTGCAGGCCAAATTCTGCGGTGAAGCCTTACCTAACAGACTGCGAAATGCAAATGAGTGAACAGTTGTGGGGAGTTGTATGAGAGCAAACGTTTGTAGAGTGCGGCCGAGCGGAGCCGCGCCGCGCCGCGCCCCGCCGCGCCGTGTCGCGCGCCACCCGCTGCCACGCGACTAATCTTTTAACATAATAGTGCACTGCATTCGTTCTAGCCAAACACTGCTGATTAAACTAAAACGTTAATGTATTTTAACAATAACATTGTTTTAATACATTAGGACCGGACCCAAATGCTTAATGATTTAGCTAATTTATTTTGGAATATGTTTTGTTGATGGATTACCGTGACTAGCGCAAGTGCGCAGCGGATATTTATCATAACGCACAATACCCCCAAACTAATTAGTTGTACACCGAAGAAAACGGAACAAACGTTTTCGTTATAATATAAATCTAATTATACCTAGCTGTTATTGTATGATTTTTATTTCAAACGATTGTTGTTATGTTGGGTTATATCACTAAACCAAAAAGGCCTTTTGATAAAATAATCAAAAAGTCTAGGCAAGGTATCTAAGATACCTCTTTTGAATAGCAAACGATAATTTAAATTCTCAGAATAGATAAGACTTTCCTTACTAATTCTTAGGTATTGATTTTATCAATTGAACGTGAAGACCGTACAAAAAAGCTAGCGGGCGTTCATTTCCCCGAGGCACGCCGATAACGACCTCACTTACCTTTAACCTCTATTTTCAATTATTCATAAATTAAATTCTACCTATACTGCTCTCCCGCTACGAGGGATTATATTCCTTTGATTACATTCAATGTTCAATCATTTTCCTCATGGGCCCTAATAAAAGTTCCCTGACGGTTTTCGTCTTAACTCGACGTCCGACACAGAATTGGTTTTAAAGATTTAAAACCGTCCGTCGCCGTGGCGTTATCGATGAAAAGGACGACAATTTGTGAAGTTAATTAAGAGAACAAAGCGTATACGTTAGATAACTATCTACAGCATTGTTCTAAGAACAAGAATGGATGCTCTTCTCTACAAGTTTCTTATCGCTTTGCGCGAGTTATCCTCGCTAACCGCAGCCAACAGTTTAGTTGTTACGCTACAATCCAAGTAGGTCGTACAAGCCACATACATAATTATTATAGCTACTGAACTAATATCTTACCCTTGGGTTAATAATAAACAAGGAATTTACTTGTAATTACCAGCGTGGTAGTATATTACAACAACTAATTAATAGAAACAGCTTGTGCTGTTTTATAGTCAATGTTAAATTGGCGTAAAATGTGTTTAAACAGTCTGCTGCGTTCGTCGCGTGCAAATTAAAGGACGCGACTTTTTGTATCGGCGTTGAGCTTAACGCAAATAAGAGACTTCGTTACGACCCACAATATACATACATTTTTGCATGCTTCGCTAATCGTGTAAAAATGCATAACGATTTTTACGCAACAATTTTAATTTAATAATTTGATTTTCACAGTTTTCTTGAAACTATATAGATTGGACGGTGTCTGTGGTTTAGTGGTTCGCATACCGGACTGCTGATCACGAGGTCGTGGGTTCGATTCCCACAGGCAGGACATTATATCCATTGTCTAGTACCCATAGTACAAGCTCTGCTTAGTTTGGGACTAAAAACGTCCCAGGATATAAAAAAATGGGATAATGGTTTTACTCATTTCTTTTTGCAAATTGATTTATGATATACAAGGTGGAAGGGACATCGACGCACAAAGGTCGTGACAAGGTTTCACTCAAGGTTAAAAATAAAATGACCTAGGTCATTCATGTAGAAAATGGTCGGTTATTACAGATATTGAAATCGATCCGAAATAAATGAAATAATAGTTTTTAAAATAATTAAAAATCTTATTTGGGTAGATAGAAATAATATTTTTACACGATCAAGTACAAAAAATGCAGAAAAAATTGAAAAATTAATGAAAAAAGTTACGGAAAATTTCAACGCAAAGGGGTCCAGAATCATGTACTGAACTCATGGTATTCGGATGTGCGTCGATGTCCCTTCCACCTTGTATTAGGTATGAAGTGTTTATTTGCAGTGACAGCCGGAGTCATTGGCTTTTCAAGTTCATTTAAAAAAGTAACCGATACCTACACTATGACATTGTATATCTACGTGTGAAGTCTGACCACCCTTACCTACTAAAGCTTTCTTATACCTATATGTATTGTGTGAATTTTAAAAATGAAAAGTATCCATTGTGCGGTTTTGCCGATAAAAGGGTCTGAGTTTATGAAGTCGATAAGGCGAACCAATTGGTGTGAGCTCAGAATCTCTCGTTTGTCCATAGAGGAGAAGCAATTATGTTACCTATCTACTTTTTAGTACAATTTTTATTGCGGTATATTAAATCCGGCCGTTTTAAAATGTACTGGTTGAATGTTTCCGTCAAAGCCAAAGCAAATCGTATTGCGCCCGAGAAAAATATATTTTGCATTGTCTGTCTTGTTATAGGAATACTGAGAATATATTTTCCATGCACATACGTTTTTTGTTACAATAAACGGACGAGTTTGTCATAAGTGACGTTACTATTATATAAGACGACATAATCTATTCACCAGTAATCTCACTGAATCAAAACGAACACCAATATTCCTCAAGAAAGGAAGTTAGTCGGTTTCATTTAACTGTATTAGTTATAAGCGCCCCAATTGGCGGGTCCCGTCCATCACGTTAATGCCCTAACTACACAGCTACCGAGTTTGGGTAAATTGCAAATGAACTAGCAAACATTCCCAGGAAACTACCTGCCTGGAAGATTCTGTTAATAAGAATGCCTTTATATGGCACATTGTCCAAATGGTACGGCGTAACATTACGCAAGATTCCAATTAATGTTTAAGACTTTGCATTATCTTTTAAGATGTAGTTCTATAACAATCGAGCTGAATATGTACCTACCGACTTATATTAGTAATGACAAACATGAAATTCATATTTTTATGAATACACAATAATGAAAATAAATGGGTACAGGTTAGCACTACAGGACCATGCGCTTTATTATCAAGGACATGGCACTGTCGTTCCTATATCACTTTTAAAACCTGCAGTACATACGAAAAATAATATAGCTGATATAAATTCAACGAAGAGCATTCAAAGTTTTGCAGGTTCATTCCGTGACTAACACACGTGACAAAATGACTCATCCTACATACGTCAAGATACATATAAGCATTTTCTTTAATAACAGAACCGCACGAGAGGTTCTGAAAAGGTCTCATTGTCGACGCAGGTCACGTGCGTATTATTGGCAGCCGGAATCAGAGACTACCGTCAACGCGCCTTGCACGCTCGGCTCCTCTAAACCCGTCACACCACTAATACGACCGTCACATTACATGCTCTTACTCAAACCCGTTAAAAGACACAATTTATGGAAATGGAATTTTAAATAAGCTCGTGAATTAATCCATTTGCAAATTAGTACGTAAGTACGTTTGGAAGGATGTGTAATTTTCCTGAGTAAAGTTACAATTCAGATGCTTGGCGAGAATCGAAGTAGCTTTGTGGGCGTGGGTGGATGACGCACTTTACCTATTCCCGTTTCCCGAGTCGTCTTACAAAGACACGCGTACCTACACAAGAGACGTCATTATCGACTCTTCGATCGTAGATTATTGTGTCCTAGTGTATCGAGGAGGAATATTATTATATACAACTACGCTATTGAGTATATAAAATAATTATGTGGTATTGATTAAACCTAGCATCATTAGATGAATGGCACTTTAAGAATGGTGCGACATTACTATGTTTAATAATTATTAAAACCATCACGCCTATATCCCTGACAGCCTATTTTAGTCGTCATTTTATATTACAACTGGACTAATTTTGCTCGTCAAGAAACTTTTATCATCATCAAAAGCGGAAAAACTAGGAAAAACTTCAAATACCTTCAAAGTATTATCGTTCTATAAAGAATACTACCTAATTTACTGAAAATATTTCTATTAATGGTTCAAAGATCAATGCTGATAACATGTAATTAACAGACTTAATAAATAATTTAAGATATTGTAAACATAGGTATTAGTGCATATTTACGAAAGTGGGAATATATATGAAATACAAAAAAATCGTATGTTCAAATAGTCTCAGTAAAAGCCAACATTGATAAAATGTAACTCGCTTTTGTTACGCTTAGACAGATTGTAATCTACTCAACTGAAGCCCACTGGATTGTAAAAGCGCTTTGAATACCCCGATACACATCTATGACTCTAAGTACTACTCTCCATTATATAGCGTCAGCGCTTTGTTCATTATAAAACTATATTACAACATAATATTAACTATATAATATCGTATTATATAGTTAGTTAATGCCTTGGCATTTAAAAAAATATACATATTAATAATATTAATTTATACAAAGTTCTAAATCAAAAACATTTATTTCACTCTGGAAAAAAATACTTTAAAAAGTATATTTTGTATATACCAAGTATTAGATATTTTTATGATTTGGATGTTAAAATTATAGCATCTAGTCATTGACCAATAATGAAGAAAGTGGATATGTGTCTGGTACTCTACAACCGTCCGCTTTTACCGGACGGCCTTTTTTTGACATTGAAATATGCACCATCTGGCTTCAGAGCTATCTACGAGTATAAATCACATATCAGACTGTGAACATAACTCCATTATTATTACTTCATCGTCATAAAAGGCTCATATTAAAAATGTTTTATTGGAAACCAATATATGTATCGGTAACATTTAATTTGAGAAACTTATTTCGTCTACTTTTTATTCAAGTGTGTCAAGCTGTTTTTAACCATATCCAGCGGTGTAATAAATATCTAAGAATATAATTTATTGAATAACCACACAAATGGAATGTCATTGAACAAACATTTAATAGAATTAGCATTTTTAGGGTATGTTGTTCCAATAAGATAGTACTTACTTTACTACTTACTTACTTTATCCTTCGTTTCTGTACATATTTGGAACTTGCTACAGCTGTTGTCCGCGGTTTCACTCACGTCTCCACGTACCAGATGATCAGCCATGATATCAACTTACCTACATGTTGACCAGACCTTTGTTATTTATTAAGGTCAGGGTCAACATGTAGGTAATTATTGCATAACTTCAACTAATTCTATGATGCCTTTCGAATAGAGAATCTACATGGGGCACAATACACTCCGGTTACAAGTCTTCTATGTTCAACATTACAGCTAAACTTAGCACCAACCGCCAAAGGAAAGAATACAATATATTCCTACCAAACCTGTTTTCTACTCAGGACATACAAAATCCATTAAAAGCGTAGAAATTTTCCAACGATCTGTTTATTTATAGAGTTCGCTACGAGTAAATCCCCGGTCCCAAGAATTTTCGTATTATTGTCCGAAACTATTTTAAGAAAGTTGATACTACTGTATTGCTATTAAAGTATCAAGGTCGGTTTATTTTGTATTCAATTATATACTTATCTACGATTAATATAATAATATGACACGTGTAGCAGTAGTTTGCTACGAAAGAGCTACGAAAATGCTACGACATTTTTGTCAATTTAGTGATCATAGGAGGTACAAATATTAAGTCATTTAAAAAAACCTCCTTAATAATAACGTAATTTACATAATTATTTGTATTAATGATAATATAGACTTTATGTTTCATACGCATTATATCATTTACTGCTGTCGACGGCTTTTCAGGATTATGTGAAGCGCGAAAAACGTCGGCAACAGTAATGTTTTCCTCAAATTTATGTTTGTGTTGCGTTTGTATCGTATGAAAACCCACGTTTGAGATGGTTGTCATAAACAGTTATTAATCATCGTGTCACCCGTGCAACTTCAAAGGTTCGCTTAATCAACTGCGAATGGTTCAGGCGTCTGAGCCATTACTCAACACGCTCGTTTAGACATTCTTGCTTGACGTACTCGTTATCTACTTGTATGTAATCTGAAACTCATCCGATTTGACTGTTTCCAAATTCCAAATACCGTGAACGAGTAAAAGCATTCTAACAAAAAGTTTGTTCTGCTAACATATACGTAATGTTTGCGTAAATCATCAGTCAAGCGTTGACGTCGGAACTCAACAAGATATCTTTTAAAAGTTTCCTTTAAGTCGTACATTCCACAATGCATGGAGATGCAAGAAGTTAGGATAACTAAACGACAGAAAAGTTGTCTGCAAATATTTCAATATTAGTCTGCTCGCTTCTGCGCAAATATTTATGTTGGAAAAGATAAATCGTGGACTAAGTTCAATTGGAGGATATTTTGAGCGTCGTGTTCTAAATGATAAATAATTCACAAGTTAGATGATACGATTTCTTGTGCATAGCCAACATTCAAATCAAATCAAATATCTTTACTGTATGTTATACTTAAACAGGTTTTAATTATAATTTTTAGTTCCATTATGTCCTGACCATTAGGCATACAATAATAAAATTATATTTATGTTTAAAAATAGGTAATTTTTTTTTTTATACCTGAACAGTACTTGCACTGCTACTCGTCTACAGTCTACCTACTGTAAAATTTTCTATGATTTTCTTTTTCTTTTTTATAATTTATCATGATGCTGCATACAAAATTGTAATTTTGACAAACCACACCAGACTTTGGTTTCGACATTCGTCAAAATTTGGGATTCCAACCACGACGTTACTGTATTGAAACGCATACTAAGCACAAACATACCCACAGAACGTAATAGTATGTTCCATTGATGTCCACAGTAACACGACTAAATTATAGCAATGTTAGGTTCGTGCCCAAAGCGTCTCTGTTACATTGTCACGGCCACTTAAGGCTGATCGCACGGCTCGGTGCGAATCTAAATACATTCGCATGTTACCGGTACCGGTTTGTATGACTTAACACCAAAGGGTATCGGTTTCCGAAACACTTGAACCCCGATCCCGATTAAGATTCAATAGCTGGCTATTGTTAGATACTCTAATCGAGAGACGAATATTGAAAGATGCATTTTCTAGTATATTTAATAGTAACTTTTTTAGGTTTTTGTTTGTTCACAAAAAAGGCAAGTTGTAATTTACGAAAACGCAAGGATTTCTGACAAAAAAAAATGAAAACATCGCATGGTCTTAGTTACTGTTGTTGAAGCTGGTATTAGTTTTTAGGTTTATTAGCTTATACGTAATGCATTGTCTTGATTTATAAAATTAAAGTATAACTAAAACAGTCGTACACTAAACTTTAGTTAATGTAAACTAAAGTTAATTTCATCAACGACTTAGCATGTGTCTCTCCAAATCTCGTTATGCAAAATGGTAATGAGAAGATTTTTTAGTGTAATCCACGCTAGGAAACGTTGTCCTATCAATGACAACAAGTTGACTATTTAAGACGACGCATTGAAGATTTGGGCGTCATGGATTGTAATATTTCTCAGCCATTACAAAACATACGGATCTGATATTTACATATGTCATTAATCATGTCATTAATCATGCACTTGTAAAAATTGACGTGATGATACGTTATATTATGTATTTGTCCAAGGGTTAGGTATAGGTGTAAGTACTGATGTAACCCACAGAAAAACACCAACACTACTCAACCTGGGAATCGAACCGAGGACCTCGAGCGTGGAAGTCATGCTAACGACCAATTAGGGTAACGAAGCAGTGAACAACAATATACAAAACTTAACTAAATATAAAGTTTTATTCACAATCATTATAATTCAAATTATGGATATATCAGAATTATATGTATTACCTACATGACGGTTTAGAGAATTTGCTTGATGACTGCAAATGTGCAAGTCAATACAGACTGCTATGTGTAGAAACTGGATACGAAATTTGATTTTCCCGTAACATGGAAGTCCATAAGTACCAGTTAGTGAATTGATACTAGATACCATTAGAACATTAGACGTTTCGCCTGAAATAGACGCACACACATTTGAGAGGTCAAATGTCGCATCAACATAATTGCAGCACTGACATAGAGCTTCCATTCACTCGCAGAGATTTGAGATGCATTCAGGGAATTACGTCGCTCCCAAATAAGCAGCGTAATCCACTATCAAAAAGCAACATTGTGTTGATTTTAGTACTTATTCAAGAGCTCCGCGGTAATTATTAAACACGGATAAAATTAGTTTTCTTCTTAAGCTCTTGTCCATGTCCATATTTTTCCTTCTGTTTAAATCCTCGATACTTAAAATTACTTTTCTAAGTAAAAAATATTTCCGATAATTACCCGTAAAATTTAATTTAAAAATAAAAGTAAAAAAGGTCTGAAGGAAATTGCTTCGGTAAGTAAGGTGTCCCGGGCGAGATGAGGCAACTAGTCGATAAGGCGGGAGATAGCCCAGATGTTGGAGTTAAACTTTGCCTACGAGCGCGCTACTTAACTCTCTATTTTCTAACCCCACAAGTTTGTAAGAAACGGTTCAGTATAGAAATTTATAGCTTCGGAGGATTACGCGCACCAAATGGAAGTTCGAAGTTGGTCTAAGTCTCTGGAAAATGTTATGATACAATAAAGTAACGTTGGAACACTTGAGCGACTATATACTTTAACTTTTAAGATCGGGCATATAAAACGAAGAAGCTAATAATAAATTACCAAACAGACACTTTTCACGAAGACGGAAACCGAGTAAGGCGTTCAGAAACACCTTTTTGGGAACCCTCGTGGGAAATCTAACGCCGAGTGTCATTACATTACGAATAAAACAGCCTTTTATTTCCGTAACACGTTTCGTAGAATGAAATCGCCACTATGTAACAACTCCTCATCAGCTACCCACGAAATAGGCGAAGAAAAGTGTATCGAAAGTTATCAAAGCATCGGGTCAGGAAATATCGTAACATTGTTGGATAAATAAAGGCATATTGCTGGCAATGATGGGTCGCACACGGCTCACTGCCTCTTGTATCACGTCCCTCGAGATGAAACGAATGAGTATTACCCTCGCCGACTGCAAAACATCCGTATTCCACTACTGATATTGTAAGGAACCACTTTTTTTCAACCTTCATGGAATTCAAGTGATTATAAGGTACAACGCCAATTTATACTTTATATTACATAACACCTCAAAGCTCAAATATTATATGCTTGTCACATAATGTGTACACCGACACAGTAAATAAGTATATACGCGGGCAGACGTGTGTACTGTTATCGGCGGCCAAGTAAATGGCGTTATATATCACGTGAGACGTAATTACGAGAGACACTAGTCTACAGGTAAAAAGACTGGCTTTTGTAACAGATATAGATGGCACAACTTACATACACTATAGAGTGCTTATAACATTAGAGATATACTTATCACCTTTATTAAAAAGAAGTTATGGTAGCAGTATCTTGTATATAATTTTGATACGTTTACATGACATCCATTCTTATCTATGTACCGATATCGAGAAGATCGACGGGTAAAGTACCTACTTGGAGTGATTATGCGCGGTAGCGCGATGAACATTTTCTAGCGTCATTATGCGTTACGAAAATGGCAGCGAGCTAGCAACCCCAGCCATAACGATGAGAGGAAATTGTGATGTTAAGCAGTCAGGAACCGTAACGGTCCGAGTTCACGATTCACTAGAAATAATAAAAAGATACAGTGTAGCCGAGATAAATGTACGAATCAGAGGGCTATTAACATCGTTTTGCGGATGAGCGGCGACAGTAATTGCCATGTCGGCGTGCGGACACAAAATTTATGGCGCTCACTGCGGGCAATTGAGTCGACTCGCTAGTTACTGTGTGGTCTCCGCGACACCTGCCAAACACACTACACTTTTATGAGGAAAAACCCCAAACAATTACGAAACACAGGAGAACTTACTGGTTCTGCTTTTGGAACTACGATAATGCAGTCTGCATTATCGTAGTTCCAAAAGCAGAACCAGTAAGTTCTCCTGTGTTTCGTAATTGTTTGGGGTTTTTCCTCATAAATATTTCCTTATATATTCAAAAATTCCTTAATATATTCAAAATTATGAAAGAGTTCGTGCGGGTGCAGGTAGTATGAAATTGTGGAATCATTGAAATCTTCTCACAATAAAGTCCTAAGGTGTAATGTCCTTTCCAGATTTCTTTCCAGATTCTTAATAATTTAAAATTTTTTGCTCCTATCGCAATTCAAGCCCTAACTATGTACATAAATTAATGAAATTCATTGAAAAAGCGCATATTTAACGTACCCACATAATTTTATTTACATAAAAATATATACTTTTACGACGCCAACGACAGTTTTTAAATTAAAATATTTATATCTAATTGGTAAAACTGTACTCGATGTCATAAGTAACTGAGAGCACGAATTCTCAGTACTCCGGAGGAAATGTTTCCACTAAAGCACAATAACGTACTTGGGAGAAGCTGTAAGCGGATTATGAGAGGTTCCGAAGTAGGCTGCTTTGAAACTCGCAAGAAAAGCAATATCCATTATCTTGGCGGGGCTTTGTGTGTCGACCGCCGCGCATTGTTGGTCGCTTGCAGCGGTGCGCCCGCACCGATATATTGTTTGACTTGAGGGCCATTGGACCCTAGCTTATCTCTAAGCAAAAAATTAAAAATCATGTCTTTAAGATGAGGTTAGGTACGTATTTTGCAATTCAATGTAACCTGATCTTCTCGTCATTTCTGTTGCTAGAAAAGACTTGAGATCTAAAATAGTCTATGAATTGATTACTATTCCTAACACCTACCCTACCACCCTGTGTTTCGAGGGCACTAATAAACAGACAAACATTAAATACAAATTCCGCATAAAACAGAAGCGAACAGTTCAATCATGTTTAATGTTGTACTGCGAAACTAGGCATTGGTGCACAGTCCGCACCGCGCCTCCAGATAACAAACATTTGTTCAGCACTTAACTGAGCACAGTGCAGTGCGCAAGAGTTATTAAAGCGAAACACAAACGTAAACAACCGGAAGATTGCATAAACATATGCATTTCTACTTTATGAGTGCTCCGTGATATGACCAGAAAACGGAATAACTTAATTTCCAAGAAACTTTGAGTTCGTGCCTACTTATATAGCACATTTAAATGAAATTATTTATATGATACAGGGATTTTGTTGATAAAGATTATATTTTACTTAGTAGTTAGTATAAAAAGTTCCAGGGAATGAATAAATAATATGTAGATGCCACGAACAAAACTTACTTAACCGTTCTAAGTACTTTGATTTGCGAACTCTCCGCGCCAACACTTGATGCAAATATTGCTCAAACTCTACCTAGTAGTTTTATTGAAATTTTGCATACAATGGTTATAACTCTACCTAACTAAAAAGCGACTTAAAGTTTGAAATTCTGCGTTAGTTGAGCTCTGTAATAACTACAAACTATAAGTGCCTGGAAACGGCGACCAAAATTGTTTCCAGCAATTACAAGTACCTATACCTATGAATAATATAAATTTTAATAGTAAAATAAAAACTAAGTTGTCTTTGTCCTTGAGTTTCTGTTCTGATGTTAAAGCAAATGTATTTTTTTACTAGGCAATATAAACTAGGTTTATTTTTCCAGACATCGGAGAAATTAAATGTTATTTTAATAATAACATTTGATTGTTTGTTTAAATTGTTAACTTTAAAACTACTGGGCCGATTTGAAAAATCTTTCACCATTAGAAAGCTACATCTTTACATAGGACCGGATAGGATAGGACTATAATTTATAGGACCACGCGGGCGAAGCCGCTGGCGGAAAGCTAGTATCTTATAAATAAGCTCTCAGTTACGAGGCTTTGATATTATTAAATTTCCCTAACGAAGATTAATAAAATAAATGTTACTTAAATCGTGCCCGTTTTCCAATAGATAAGAATCGTTTGAAAGTCAAAATTAATAACCCTTTGTATAAAAGGTAATAGATAAATCAATCATAATAAAAGATCTCCGACGGCCTAACTTACACTAACTTTGTAAAAATTTCAACCGGAAACTCGGAGGAGGCTCTCCGGTTCTTTTTTTTCTCTATATTTGGGAAAACCAACAATTGTACAACGAGTATAACAGTTACATTTAGAAGTTACATAGATTATTGTACAATCCACGACGTTTCCACAGATTACTCTATAAATGCCTCGCTTCTCTTCGGGTACTAAGTATTTTAATATTTTTTGTAAAAAATATTTTTTGTAAAAAATATTATATTAAAATAAATAAAAATTCTAAAATAAAAGTAGTCTATGTTACGCCTAGCTATCGTCAAATGAAAATACCGTCAAAATCGGTCCATCTGTTTCAAAGATCGGAACAAACAGACAGACAGTTTTGATATAAGTACCGTATATAGTTTACGGTATAAGTATTTAGTGAAATGCTGTTAATTTTAAATTACAAACATACACTTCAACTGACACTTTTAATTTATTTGTAGAGATGTATAGATAAGGTTAACAACTATAGTGGTGAGATAATGATAGCGAAACAATGAAAATAAATAAACAAACGTAAAAAAGAAGTTTCGAGTTTATATTGCTCTTAGATAATAATTAGATGTTTATATACCTACTGTGTTAACGTTTACCACAGATCCTACAAATACCAACTTAGCAACAGCACCACAACTGATATACCGTTGCTTTCTTATAAAAATGCTATAATAATTTAAATTTAATTAGGTACGGTGGGCAGTTATATATACGAAAGCTAAATAAAAGCAAAATTACATAAGAAAAAATGTCTCTTTGTTATTTTTACTTACGAGGTTTTGTACCTTCACCACGTTTTATAATGCGAGTGGAAAATTTGATTACATAAAATTAGGCCGTGTCTTAGAGATTCTAATTCCAGCGTTGTCGGTTTTTTAACAGCCTTGCAAAAATATGTAATATAATTCACGCCCCTGGAGAGAACAATACGGATAATGAAATATCAACAACGGCTCACTGTCTGCCATTTTTAAGATGGTAATCAAGCCTCTTGAGAACGAAAATAATATCGAATCGAAAATAATATAGAAGAGATACCGTTTTCCGATACACGTACTGAAAGTTAAGTAAGAGCTGTATTATTAAATTTTCAATAACCGACCCAATAAATTCTAAACAAACAAGCATAATAATCGTAAACAATGAAAGGTTTGCAACAGTACCGAGCCCGAGAATAGTTTATAACAAAACTCAGTCGGCAAGTTCCAGCGTGTACGCACGCAACGCGTAGTTATTTTTCATGAACTTTATAAGCCGCTAATCCGCACATATCACGTTACTGGAGCACTGTTTCCATGTTTATTGTCAAATAGGATTAAAAGGATAACGCACATTAGGCTTTTCTAGAACATTAACTCCACAGCCGCTGTAAATAAACGACACACGTTACACTCTAATGTTTCATTGTCGTCGCCCGCCATCCCTTTTTGAATAAATGGACGTACATTCGACTCAATATTTTTGTATACACGCTCTTATCAGCTGTCGAGGCTGTGTGATAAGGGTTTGGAGTGCTTACGTAGCTTTGATTCACCCAAGAAGGTCGTCTATTTCAGTCACTACTTAATTAGGTACAGTGAAACTTGCAGAGTAAATATACACGAGAAAGTAAATACCTAACAACCAACTAACGTGCACTGTAGCTGTAAAAGATACCTAAGTGGTGATGTTCAAACACAAATGAGTGCCACCTACGTACAATGTTTCCATTGTTTGCGCCGCACAAAATGCAAAAGGCGAATTTTGGCTTATATAAACACTTGGCACTTTGTTTACATTACATAATGGATTTAATTAAAACGGGATATGTCTGCTCATGCTGAATTTTCGTAATTACAACGCGAAGTGAAGAAATATTATGATATAATATTCGTAAGCGTTATCGCCTCCACTGTGGAGTTTTATTAAAATCATAAATCCCATGTCAAATGCACCCGCTCAGCGCCAAGACTGAATAACAGATGTACTATTGTACTTTATGTAAATCAGTTCCATTTAAAAACGTACCTAATGTAAATAAGGTTCACAAATGTTGGTGTAACCTTTTAAGTAGGATTCAACATAATTTTCTGAATAAAATGAGCACTAAAATTTATCCAAACTGTTATTCTGGGAATATGTAGCTGTTGAAAAATAATTAATATTTAATAATAATTCATGTAACAAAACCTTTCATAACATAACTAATAATATTAATTAAAAATAATCAAACTAACTTTAGAGTAGGTATACTTACCTACCTATTTGTGTAAAGTTTTTAGGCTTAAACAAACCGTGTTCATGATAGTTATTATAATAATTATGTGCTTAAGAAGATATCTTTACTTAATGCCACGTTTATATTCTAATTATGTTTAGTAACTTAGCAGCTTTAAGCTCGGCCTCGACTTAAGGACTATAAAAGTACGTCAAAGTTAACTTATTACAGAATAAGTTAATAGGAGAATAACTTTGATGGTAACAACTGAGTTTCGTTGTTGGGTTAACTTAAGAGTTCATTAAAAATGATCGAGGCGTGCTCATAAATGTAAGTATAAGATGAAACTTGCAAGCTTAAAGATAAGAGTAATGAGTACCTACTTTGTCACAATTTACTTGAGATAATTATTTACAATTTATTTGTCTATAATATAGCACAATTACCTAATTAGTTGTAGTAATATGTTCAGCATGCATGCATTAGTTGTGTAGTTATATTCACCGTCAAATTTAAACCTTTCCGTAAATCCCTGTACCGTATGATCTGGGGGATAATGCCGCCACGCGCGGCGCCCGAATTCGTACTATCACTGCGATATTCTATCAGTACCTACACAGGTGAATGACGCTGTAAATCTACTGTACGGATAATTATCTATTTTCACGTATTTCGTTAAATAAATTATAGCAGGAAGTATATGTAGATAAATAATTATGTGTTAACGTAGGTACTATCTTCCATCTGCAATTCAATGTCTTACCAAAAATTGCTTAATACTTAATTGAATCACAGTGTAAATAGGTATTAACAGATGGATAAGCTCACGTATTAGAAACAAGAAATTCATTTTCTTTTTTCGCATAAGTAGAAGTATATTCGCATACGTATTATTCGTATTTAGTCAAAATGAAAGAACGCATTTTCGAAGAAAGCCGTAAGTGGTCGCTCATATTACGCCTGGGTCCGCGGTACCTGCCGAGCCCGGGGTAACTCGACCAGCCGGGCAGACCGGGTACCGATGGTACACGCTTGAACAAACTTGTGCTCATTTCAGTAAAACACCAACTCTCAACCCCTATGCGAGTATGCGATAAAATCTCGCTTGTTCATGAAAATGTACTTACATATTTTATCAAGGTTTTCAAAACTGTTATAATTTTTATTATTTTTATGTAACTAAATATTCATTAAATATTTGCAAAAAATAAATAAATACACTACTGGTTACTTAAATTTGTAAAAAATCTTGCTTTTTAAAAGATTTGGTTTCGTCAAAATGAAATTGTATCTGGACAGTATAAGTAGATTATATCAATGTTTTTAAGGTTAAAGCAGCCTTTTAACTATCACGAATATAATTAAAACATGAAACCAAAATAAACTTCATTTTACAATGTTTTAATGTACAGTATGCTAGACCAAACATTTACTTTAACTTTGAAACAAAAATGAAACTGTGAATATTAAAATATATATTAGTGAAGGTCCAATCTGCATTAAATAAATGCGAGGAATTAATAAGTCAAAGCTACACATATTGTATGATATGACAAGATATTACGGGGATAGCAGTTAGGTACTACCATCCATCCCTTTATGTAATCGTGTCAACGGCCACGCATCTCCTTATGATGACAACACAACTATCGATATCGATATATATGTTATGGTCATGTTAGGAAGTTACACAGTTGTTCGATAATACAACATGAAAGACATAACACTAGGATGTGAACTCTCACGTTTAAGCGAACGCGAGTTCAATTTGCTTTATTTGCTAATTAGTAAAGTTTCCCCTTTGACGCAACGACGCCGACGGTACGTTAGTATTCGAGAGCTACGTGCGCGAGTGTGGAGCGAGCTTTTCATAATAATTATCATCGTTAGCGAACTGTACGAGGCATCCGCGCCGCACCAGATACATCAATGTCACACACTGCCTGTGAAAAACTGTTTAACGTTCGATGAGCAATCATTTTAAAATTAAAGCCGTCATAAAATCCGTCGATGCCGAGGGAGTTTCACGTGTACAATGATGAAGTTAATGAAAATACAATGGCGCAATAAAAAATCTTCAACAATAAATCATTGAAATCGAAAATGTAAGTCTAGCATTGATATTAATACTTATATATATTTCCCTTGCCTGTTGCGCCAAGGCCAAGCTTAGCTCAAAGAACTGGCCGTGAGCTCTTTAAAGCCACGTTCCTACCAAGATGCAGCAAGTAATTCGTTTTGTGCAAATTGATTCCATTTATCCTTTGCAATTCTTGGAATACCCAAGAATTCCCCGTTTCTATGTTTACTGAATTGAGATATCTATAAAACCGATATAATCCCTTTTTCGCCACTTACGACACCCATGGGGCATGGCAGCTTAATCTCGACTGGGAACCACACGGCCAGTAAAAAGGTTTTATTATACTTACCAGAGCATAAATAAATTCATACCGTGAATTTATTACCGCCACTCGGTTTTTCCTTATTTATAGGATATGTGGAAGTGAAAGGGGTTCACTTTGAAGCTACGTCTTCCATTAACATATTGGCCCATTACTTACTAGGCTCCTAGCAACGATTTTTGAAGCTGTTCACACAAATAATTCTTACAATACTCTTTTCCTTGAAATGAAAAATTACATCAAAATGCTATCTTCAAAATCATTCAGAACTTAATTTGAACTTGTTGGGAGACCGAAGAGAATTCAGAGGCTATCTGTGTAATAATTTCGTTGATTTCAATGTTTCGTTTGTTATAATATCTGTCGCAGACAAAGATAACGTCAAAGTTTAGCCGGATTATCCTGTCGGTCGTGGGTTTGGGTGGGCCCTCGCTAAGTCCTCGCCGCCCGGAGGGGAAGGCGCCGATAATTACAATTATCGGCACTCAGCGCAGGGACACGTAATTAGTGATTTTACCCACGTGTATTTTAAGCTGACACGCATTACGTTTCACCGAATTGCAAAATGCGCGTTTTTTCAATATGAATTTGTAGCAAGAATATCGCTGTCCAATAATGAAATGTTATTTTTATATCTTTCACAATCAACTGTGAAATAGTAAAGATAAATACCTACCTATTATGTTTAATTAAAATAATGTATATTAAAAATAATTTTCAGAATGAATAATGCTGTCAAGTGAACCCATAGATATAATGGCGGGTGTATTTTCAGATTTATTCGAAATCCATCATGATGATATAGAAATAAATGCTACTTTAATATACAAATGGAATATGGAAGTAGGTATGTAATAAGTAGGTGTATATACAAACATTAAACCCGTTTAGTATAAGGAAAACTCTTTTATGAGACTCCATGTTAAACAATGACTTGGTACAAAATGTATGGTACCACCTAAAATTGTTACATTTATAATGCTACTCCCATGTGTCGGTAAATCTTATAAAAGAAAGGGTCGTTCTTCTCGAGAAGGCAATTTAATATCTGATCAAGGCAAATGTAATAAGTCCGTAAATATGGAGGAACAATAGAAGGTAAATTAGTTTTTGGGGAACGAAACTCAATTGTCAAAAAGGATAGCTACGCTTCATCTGCAAGGCGGCTATTTTCGTAAAACTTTTGATGTCTGCCCACTTGATGTTGTCATAATTTTGTGTTGTTTTGTTATTCACGACACGACCAAGACATCACGCAAATGGACTGGTCGCATGCGAAGCTCTTGAATTTTTAACTCTGCGTAAGGTAAAGTCCTAATGATAACATCATTTTTTATGAATGCTGTTTTATTTACTTAACATTTCTTGATACTATTGTGGCAATCCTTACTTCCTTACTAATATTATAAATGCGTAAGAACTCTGTCTGTCTGTCTATCATCTACCAAAACTACTGAACCGATTTAAATGAAATAAATTAGTAAACATTTAGTTTAGAGCCTGAGAAAGGACATTGGCTACTTTTTAAAGCTAAAAAAGGCTGTAAGGGGTTGAAATAGGGGATGAAAATTATAAGAAATACTCAGACCACGCGGGCGAAGCCGCTGGATGGAACCTAGTAAACAACTATATCAACAAAAATATTTTAGTTCGTTATTATGTTTGTTGTATGTACGTATGAAAATATAACATAAGTATGTATGCAAATAAATATAATATAGGAAGTTTCCTATGGTTTCCTAACTGTCGACAAAATAAACATTAAAAATAATGAATCGATAACTTTATATGTTTCGTAATTCTAATATACAATTTATTTAAAGTATATCCAGTAATATTATCACTACGTTATCGATGCCCGGTCCGTAGGCGTGTTGGTATTGTCTAAAATTTAGTCGATCTTTTCAAGGATGCAGGATGTAAAGCGCACCCTGAGAACACAAAACACGAGATAAAATAAACTTCATAAGTACTGTGTAAACCCACAATGTAAACAAACTCATAACATCATCTCATTTTCTTTACATATTTACGCGATTCCCTTAAATTCTTACTTCATTCTAAATTGTTTAACAGAATTTACATTTTCAATAACAAAGTTTCCTTCAATTAGTTAACAATGCTGTTCCGAAATATTTGTCGAGTAGCCAACGAGACTGGATGGAGTTACGAGTTGAGTTTGCTTGCTGGCTCATATAATGTGGGATGTGAGATTATGACCCAACTAATTTCAAGTTTCTAAACTTCATTATCCGCGCCGTTGGAGATCCAAAGTGATGACAAAATTATTATAAAGGCTTGCTTTTAATACTCGACTAATTCCTTTACCACTCCGATGTCTACTTGTTTATCTAATCCCTGAAAGGGTTTCTTAGAAATAGATGCAGCTTTTGCAATCAAATTCTGTAATTATAAAGTTAAAAAAGTAATTATTTTAATTACGAATATATGCATAACTTTCTTTTATTTATGCATGCAAAATCAATAGATTTCTTTTAAAAGAGCTTAATATATTATTGTTATAAATATATTTATAACTACACTAAATCTTGTTATAAATAAATTTATTATATTTGTGTAGGCGTGCCAATCGATACCATGTTTATTTATGTTTTATTGGTAGATAGGTATACCTACCTTCTTCGCAGCTATCTATGTAAAAAAATATATTCTAAAATGTCCGCACAAAGTTCCACGACCTTGCCAATTCAATCTAGATCTAAAACAAGTTCGATTAAATTGGTTTAACTTGAGCCGTTTGAATGCTAAACTCGTTTCGAGTTGAATGTTGTTCAACTCTGAAGCTTTGTGTGTGTTTAGTTTAGAAGATCGACCAGCGAAAGCGACGTACGTTAGCAATTAACCATTGTAGTGTTCAATTAGAGAGGTCCCATTTAGCTTACGTCAAGTTTATGTACTCTTACGTACGTAAACGTATACGTGCATACCCCTAAAACAAGACTAGCAATTGGGATAAAATACAAAAAGTCATAATTAAAAATGTATTTACCTAGATGAGATATTAATGAACTTCTACAAATATTTGTATTCAATAATAAAACCACCATAACTGCCAAACTTATTATGGGACTGTCCCCCGGCCCCAATAACGCTTGTTTTGTTTGTTTATGGAGACCTTTAATCCACAAGGGATATCGAGCGGTTACGATTTAGGTAGCTGAAAAATGAAACGCTCTTCTAAAAGTTTAAAATAGTTATCCTACGAATAATGCTCGGCAGAGCGAGCATCGATCGCCTCGCAGTAATAATGTATAGCCGACATGTATTGCCATCGTAGTCTTATAATAGTGGCAATACGTAGCATAGTAAATATATGTACGTAGCTTACAGGGTGGTACTCTGTACTCTCCCAGTCGGCATCGTGTGTGCGATTTCATTTCGTTTTATTTGAACTGTTACTCGCTAGACTGTAACGCGGATTAAACGTTTCTGTTTTATAACGCTTTCAAAATTATCATTAGCGAAATGTTCCGTGTTTGCCAGTTGGGCCACTTGAGTTAAACTGGAAATTAGAGAAGACGAGGGTGGTAGGCTGGCAGGTGATTTAAGTTGTCACAATAAAACCGACACTAATGGTAATTGTGTTGCGGAGTGATGTCGTTACAGCCGCAACACAACACTTTGTTCAACTGTATCACTTAGACATGTTTACGAGATGGCTTGTAATTGGAAATGGAATGTACCTGCTTTGAAATACTTAATACTATATCTTTTAGAAATCGCATTTAAAAAATGCTTCATAAATGATCACAGTACGTTCCACTGTGAACGCCTGTGATTAGCAATAAAATGCGTCATTGCCCCACACACTATCAAAACAAAGTGTCGACCTAACAAGAGTCATAACATAGAATAAAATAACAACCCGATATCCGGTGCTCGTTATCTCGCGTTTGGTACACCACACTTCATCGCCCTATAGTCACTATGTGAAAGCCTTGTTTACCTCTGATGGCTATACTTTACGACAATAACACTGGAATATATTGCCGAAACAACTGCCCAGATTTATGATAGAAGCCATCAAACGCCTATTGTTTGTATGCTGAGCCTCCATAGCAATTTATCAGATTAAATTTTTAAACCGTACCTACTGGATGTCATTAATAATAAACGTTTATAATGTGTATAAATGAGGCTATCGATTTTTGGTTAGCTAAAACTGTAAACATGTGGGTTGTTTACATTCTGTTACTTCATATACACAAACAAGAGTGTGTTTGTCAGCCAAGAGGGCACAGTTTTATCCATAACAAGGTTTTGCGTCGTTTTCCGGGATTTTCCTTAGTTTTTCCTTGATTGGGTTTTGTTAACAGATAGATCAACGTAATCTTTTTATACTGATTTTCTCGGTCACCGCACAAATGATCCCCTTGTTTCTTAGACTTATCGACTGATAACAAAAAGATTACAGATAAAAATACGTCTTTATACCTACTGGTTTCTGGCTTCGTGCAACCCTAATTACTTTACTTATTTAAGCACATACATGCTAACTTAAATTGGCAAAAATATTAGGTAATCTTCTCGTTAATCTTTTATGAATAAGCAAAGTCGAATTTCGTGGAGCAGCTACAGGAGTACGAAAATACATTTACTTACTTTTATAACTTAGAAGCGTGTCAACAGTTTGATTACTTAGCAAATCAGAAGTTTGTAACCAACTGTCTTATATTGACATTTACGACAACATAGGTACACGATACTTAAATATTAAACGGAATGGAATTAATTAAAGCTACTTTGAGTACTGCTCATTTAGTAAATGCTGTCTGTTTTTATAATCCCAATTTATTTTTAAGTGTCGTTACAATTTATAAGCAATGAAATTTGAATCGTTTTAATTTGATGCGTACATTCACCGTCCTTTGTGTACCGAACTCTGATTGTACTAATCAAAACGAACAACTTTTTTGTTTTACGCCTCTTGAGGTTATCATACTTTTTTCAAACCTTTTTATATCTTCTCGTTCAAATCCAGGATTACACTGTGTTCCTAATACAACTAAAATGAGTTCATTATGTAATAAGTTTCTACTATTTAAAACAAATATAATTTAATGACGAAACTGTAGTGGACATTTAAAATGATGAAACAGAGGAGTATCTCGGAACAAATGCGAAATTAAAGTTAAGAAAAAGCAGAAGAATCTTAGTTAACAGCGCAAAGCTGAGCGATAAGGGAAAAGAAAAAGTTGAAGATGAAGTTTTTCGTAGCTGAGGATATTTTCCTTATGAAAATAGAGCGAGTTGGCTCGGATTGCACTGCTTTATTTTAACCGCGACTACGGTAATGAATTTACTCTTTAGCCACAGTCAATTATCTGGTTCGTACTATTTTCATAGCTATTTTTTCCTTATAATATCTACTTTAGTTATTCTATTCGGTGTTAACATAACTCTCAACCAAGTATTACCGAATAAAATCGAATCAAGTAGATACTTATGTTTTTATCTTTAAATGTAGGATACATGTTATCCAAAACCAGCTTCTTAGTAGGTACCTATTATACAAATAATGTAGCCTTTGAAAAGGATTTGTGTATTAGTAGCAAATTATTTTCCTAAAAAAAGTTAAATTACTTATCACAGAAGAAGACCATTATCTAGCAACAGAGTTGTAATTGTTACGAATAAATTGAGCTTAGACAGATAATTCAAATACAGAAGAATAGAATATAATAATTGTGACCGTATCAAATACGTGTGCATTGCACATAAATATAAATGTGATCTATGTTGGCTATTCGGTCTCCGATTTTCGGAAACCCAACATCCTAAACATTTTTGTGAGTAACCATTTTTTCTTTCAATCTGCAATACATAAAGCTATGAAATAAAAAGGTGCAGATTTGGGTAAAATCAATTTACAGGACACACGATAAAGTTTTATTGCGATATAGCATGATAATTAAGACATTAAACTATTAATTAATGTAATTTAAATAATTATGATTTAGGTAATGAAACAATTTATAATTTGAAACATTTTAAATATCAAACAGGCTATTAATTTAACTACACCGACAATACTTATAAAAAAGTCATTTTTATTTCTATGTAATGTTTAATTGAATTACACTGGGGCGGTCCCTGGTGTAATTCAATTATGAAATATTTTGAAGTGATCTACTGATAACTAAGGTCATCATTGAAATAAAACTACTTTTTACGGATTTTATCGCGTTATATTGATATTATTTTAATCCCGACGTTTCGGACCCTTTACAGCGTCCATGGTCACGGGTGACTAAGGTGGTAGGCATCTTGACGTTTCAATTACTAACAACTACCCTACATTTTTACACAGATGCCTTTTTATACACCGCTGAAATTTTTTGCGCTGTACATTCATGTATTGACTAAAGCCGCCCAATGTTCATTTTGATCAGGTTTATAGTAAATAATTGTTTCAGTTTCACAGCAATACTGCCTGTTACCTTGCCTAAACTAGAACACAACAAGCAATCATTGGGGCAAAATAATTTTATAAAACATAGTTTCTATCGTTTCTTTTTTGCCCACTTAATTATGTAAACAAACTTTTAGAAGTAACAGCTTGTTCGCGACTGTCCGTTTTGGTCATACTTTTTCCGCCTCGTTGCTAGCAGATGTGACTGTCAAGTTACTTGAATTGTAACGTAACAATTGTTGGCAGTGAGCTCCAACTGGAATATCTAAGAGATCCATGACGCTTTAAAGCTGACGTCGACTAATATTTAAATTATTATCCTATTTCATTAATATTGTTGGGAACGTCGTCTTCCATTGCTTAGCTTATTAAGTATGCACGTTTGAGACATCATGAACGTATAATGCCAAATCAATCCCAAAGGCCATCAAAGAAGGGTTGACTAGATTTTCTGTGCTATGTTACATTGGATGGCGTGTAGAATATTGATGAAACCAGGCTAGGATAAGTCAATATTGATATCAACACCAAGATTAACTTGAACAGTTGCTCATACAACAACTATTATGACTAGCTGACCCGGCAAACGTTGTTTCGCCATATAGGGGTGAGTCACCCTTATCATTTATATGGAAAATTGATATTGGCCGATTCTCAGTTCACCCGATATGCAAACAAAATTTCATACAAATCGGTAGAGCCGTTTCGGAGAAGTTTGGTAAGAACCACCGCGACACAAGAATTTTATATATTAGATATACACATACACGATTGGCTGTTATGTAAAACATAGCTTTTATTAGAGTAATTCCCCTATTTTATATAAACAAGGTATTGAAGATTAGATTCCCGTAGCTATATCATGTTTCTTGCTTTTCCAACTGCGTCTGATGACTCACCATCTATACGATATCTATCCACCAGTCAACTATGAGCTCTATCGTCGCCTCTAATGTCCATTCAACTGAAGAAGATTTTTAAAGTGCGGGGGTTCTTTTAAGATCGGTTTTATTTCGTACGCTCCATAAATCAAGTGATGGGTGGACAGCTGCGATACTTATCTGCGAAAATAGTTGTAAAAGCACAGCATGCTTACAGTTGGCTTGTTTTAGTTTGTTTGCCGCACCGTAAAGTTATATAGAAACAATATATTTCATTACTAACAAAACTAGTCGAAATCTAACAATCTCAATATAGATCCATGTCGTAAGAAATTAACTGTTATTTGCCCTCCCTTCGATACGAGTGGTTGAATAAGTAGTATAATTTCTCAGCAGCAAATGCGGAGGTAATGTTAAAGATGGAGAGCGTCCAGTCGGGCTGTCGGGCGCTCTCACCTGAGTTTCAATAATAACTTTTTATTGCCATGAAGACGGCACTCAAATTGCCGAAACTGGAAATGTAATGGGATTATCGCTGATCCGAAACGATGAAGGCCTCTCGTGTAGTACGTAATAAAATTTACGAAATGCGTCGAAAAAACTTGGCGATCTTCGACCGTGAAACATTTTACGCTACTTTTATTTTTGTGACGTGTTATCTCAACTTTTATTCTTCTCACATAAGCAATAATAACAAGCTGCTGGCCAGTAAACCACACGAATATCATACAATAAAGCCCACTACAAATATTTTCAAACAAAAGGGTTTCTGAAATATTTCATGTACTATTTGCAATCCAGTTTTCGTAGTAGGTACTCATCTATTGAACAAATATAAGATGAGAAAATGTATCCATGAAAAAAATCTTATTTGAACTGAATAATGTATGAGTTTGATGTCTAAATCACAAAAACTTTTAGATAGACAAGGAATATTAAATTTGTAAATTGCGTCAGAATATTCAATTTTCTCGGGAGTTTTGGAGATCACTGGAATACATTTTCCAAATAAGATGTTGAGAATAGTTAAGAGACATAATATATTTTTATTATGATGACACATTCTCTTGAAAGAGATCCAACGAATGTTATAAAATAAATTGTGCTTCCAGATAAAACAAGAATTATTATAACAGACACAAACATAATATAAAGAAGATATGTAAAATGTTTAATAACAACAACTCTAAGTAATTTCCTAGAATATTAATATTTCAATATTAGATAATACTAATGTTCAGGCGAAGATGAGCTACAAAATGTTTATTCGCACGATTAGGCCCAGTCTTATGTTAGACGTTGGTAATCATATTTCTCCACTGACAAATAGTACCTACCTAAATCACTTTTGTAGCTTCATGATAAAGAAATGTCAAATACTTGTTAGAAGTTTTCCAGATTTATTACACTGAGAAAATAATTTCGAAATACTCATAAAATCTTCTACGTGTGTATTTTCATGTTATTTATTTGTGTAGGTTAGGTACTACGTTATCTTTTTTCTGTCCTCTACATATATCAAAAATGGTAACGAGATCTGAAACTTCATATAGAATACAGAAGAAAATATTATATAGTCTTATTGATTAGTATTAGTTACAGAGTATACTGATCCGGAGCAGCTTGTTAGTGTCCGATCTGTCAAAGTCCCCTTCTGATACACTCCCTTACATTAATTGGTACAACTTTTCCGCGCGGCAGGTCTGTCTAATGCAAGACCGCGGCCAAGTTTCCCTATAATTACTTTTATTGCTCTTTCTCCATTAATTTATAAGATCGCTTATTAAATACTCTTATTTGTTGAATATATATGAAGGTATTATTACTGTAGCATCTCTTTCAAAAGCATAAATTTTGGTAATTGACCCTATTTAATTTTCGCATTTTATATCCAACGTCAAAATCCCAGATTTATTCACGAGCATTAATGGTTTTTGCTGTTCACCTGCACAGTATATGCTTTCATATAGGTACGGTGAAATGTTTTCATTGTGCTGGGTTATTTATGAAATTATAAAACAGTAAAGGCAATGAAGAAAACAATTTTCTGCAATAACATTCACGGCACCTGGTTCATATTAAAGCTTACTTAGACACAACGTTAGTTCGAGTTATGCAAAACATGGCGACTACCTCATTCGGCGTCTATCCGCTATTTGTTGGGAAGGTGACCCGGATAAAGGCGTCAAATTACTAACGTCAAATTCCACTGTCACCTGAGCCGGGGACGGGCTGCTGGCGCCATTTTTATCCTATTCTGAGTTAATATTCCGTGGACGTCCGCCGGGAGCTGGCCATGTAACGGACACCCCTGAATCATGAAGCTACGAATTACCAAATTTCTTCAGTCGGACAAGATTTATTTCTTATTTGCTGAAATGGTGTTTTAGTGGCGTTTGTTATGAGCTTCTTCATAGTTTAATATTACAAAATGCCTTTGTGGATCCTTAGGGAAAAGACGAATAGCTTTACAAAGAATTATACATACCTGTCCAAGTACTTTTTGTGTTATATTAGTATTATGACATATTACGACAATGCCTACGTATAATAACGTATTTTACTGTAGATTATTAGGAAATCAAGTGTAGTAATAATTTATCATCTTTATTTTGTCTTTGTTTTTGGTTCGCGGCGGCACGAGATAAGAGTAGGTACATGGAAAGACCTGGGGGAGGCCTTTGCCCAGCAGTGGGACAGCAACGGCTAACAAAAATATAAAAAATATTAATTTTGTCATCAAAATCTAATTACCTAGATTCCCATAGCTACCAATCTATATACCCATTTTGTTTGAATATACATACGTATACTACTGAATCGCAATGTACTTGCATATACATATTTAATATAAAATAAGGATAACAATATGTCTTGTTCTTATTTCATACCTCCATGTAGATGGTAATTTTCTTTGTTACTTTCCGTATCAATTCAAATAAGATCAACGTAATTTCATTGCTTTCTAGCTCATTCAATTTTCATGAAAAAGGCTATCGAATCGTTTTATATTTGTTTGCTATCCAAGTAACTTGACGTCTAGAGAAACAACGAGATAGATGACTGCTGTAAAATTAATTTATAAGGAAAATAATTTTGTTAGGCCCAGGAAAATAAGAGGAGTATACTATTGGAAATACAAACATGAATTCGCCTACAAAAAGTCTAAGATGCATAACACCCAACTCTTGTTCCTGACTAGGATTTTCTCCTATAACGTGTTCATGGGTGCGTTTACAAACACTAATTATTAATAATATAATACTATATAAACAAACACAGAACCTATACCTAAGCCATACCAAAAAATATTTGCGAGGATCGAACCTACGTGGCACAAATCACTCAACCACTTGGTTGAGTTATTGTGCCGTCTAATTTTGTTATAAATCGTATTTGTATCGATATAGGTACTTAACAATACAAACTATTTAAGCACCGAAATAAACATCTTACTACCAATAGAAGTTAAAGCCAAAGCAATTGGAAAATCATATAAACTGAAGTTTATTCGTAAAATTTACGTAGAAATGTCCAAGTTGGGAACAATCGAATAGTGATTCAATAGCGAATGAATTCAGCGAAAAGCATTGTGCTTACCATGCACCAACGGAATTCAATGGCCACACTGCACACTGTCCAATATAGTTCATTCAATGACGTGATTTACATTTATTGCCCAACGGGAAAAGACTGACTCAATTTAAAAGTCGTAGAGGTCTCCCATTTTGGAACTACAACAAAAATGTTAATCGAAAATGTGATGCTTTCCCCCGTGGAAATCACAAATGGTTACTTTGGGACGTAGACGATGCCGACTTTTATCGATTCTCCAAACACTGTGTACTCAGTCTGTATCATATTAACCGTAGGTGGCTATATTAATAGTTTAGTATAATTTTATGATAAAAATCAGTAGTTTCTGTTTCAGATAATAAAAATCCGTGATTACAACAATATTAACTCTAGATAATAAATTATTTTGTACCCAAGATATAGATCTAGCCTAGAACACTTACTCGTAAGTATTGTATTTTTTTTATTTGGGAAATAATAGGTATTTACATACATACCATCACGCCCATATTCCCCGAAGGGCAGAGGCGTACTAATGTACACCCACATTTCGCCGGTATGTTTAGGTCCCATGTAATAGGGGGCGAGCCTATTGCCATAAACCGGGCACAAATCCAGACTCCGAGCTGCTATTGGGAATTTCACAGAAAACCCAACAACACTTTGCTCGACCCGGGGATCGAACCCAGGACCTCTAGCGTAGCAGTCGCGTTTGGGACCACTAGACCAACGAGGCAGTCAGATTAATAGGTATTTGTTTCTCCTTTTTTGGATTTTTCGGGAGGCAGACATCCGTTCCTTTGGTAGGCTTGCTTACCTATTCCTATTAATATTATAGAATTAGGCTACACTGGCAAAAAAAAACAGATATAGGACCAATCACAATGATGGTCTAACATTTTACATTTGCAGGCTGCTGCTGCAGATCGTAAATTTACCTTTGATAGACATTGCTGAGATAAGTAACCTAATATTGCTAAAGTAGGTTGTATCGTCTTATCTCAAAATGAACCTAGTATTTACCTCATAACTCAAGATTTTATCACTACCGTTGACGAAACCCGACACATAATCTGCCTTTTTTGAGTGAGGCAGTAAGTTGACAATCACGATATTTCGATAAGTAAAAAATTATATATGTAGTATATTGTTGTTCTACATAAGCCCATGTCTTAGAAACTTTCATACAATTTTTTTAAGTTCAAGTATTAAGGCCCCAGTCTAGCAAAATTTTGCAGTTGTCAAATTATTAGCTCATTTTCGCAACGTTTTTTAAGCAAAGTAAGGATATAGTGTCATATATTTTTATTGCGATAGAATATATGTTATATAAGCTTTATCTACGTATTTTTTTCACGTTCCTCTGGTTAGTTTATGTTATATAAATCAGGCGTCAAAGATGGCGCTCTCGCGCCCAACGCCATTTAGAGTCATGTTTGTATAAAATCATAAAGTACTTATATTATTTCAAACGACAGATATTTTTTCTTCATAAATCATAAAGTACTTATATTATTTCAAACGACAGATATTTTTTTCAGATTTTCAGAATATAATCCCACAGGCCACAGTAGTGTTGTTAATTATAATTAAATAGAAATATTTTATTTTGTAAAGTAGAGCAACCTTCATTTCGTGGCACTGCTCTACACTTTGTAATTTACGTATCACAGGATGATACAGAGGGTGCTTCGCGGGGATCGTGCCCGCGAACTGTCAATATACTGCATTCGTTTGTTATGCACAGCTAGACTGGGGCCTTAAGTATAATAATATTTGATGTCACCTATTTTGATTATTGCAAATGTTGTTATATCTATCACAGAAAAGCAAATGCTGAATCAGAGAGACATCCTACCGTTTTCAAATACTGAAGCACACAAAATTTACAACAAACTTACCTGTTTTCATGAGAGTCCAAAATCGGTTAATTATTTTCGTTTACTTTCCAGACCAACACAACACATACATACCCACTCATGGGGGAAACGCACATCGGCCAACGTCCCCAAACGTCAACCACATCTCCACACGGTGCCCCACGGCCCCACTGCTGACCGACGCGAGCCCGACACACCCGCCACCTGCGCCCACGCCACGACCGACTTTATATCCAACCATGAATTGATCGTTTGATTGTTATGCACAGTATGCACTGAAATTAAAGCTTAAAGGCATTCCTCTTATAATTAATTAGGTAGGTCAATTACGTGTCTATAATTCTATACAAAACTTTGGTGTCATAATTTCTGGAAGTCAAAAAAGTTTCAATATTTAATTTTCATCACTAATAAGAAAATCTTGTATCGTTTCGATACGGTATCAAATAACTGTTCATGCCATTGTGTAAAAGTATTGCCAGTCAGCGGTTTGATAGCGAGGCCAACTGCTAAAGGTATGATCTAAACATTGTTTTAGTTAAGTTATATGTATACTTATGTCACATAAGTAGATCTATCCAAGTGTCAATGAGTGAGTTCCAAATAGTCAGCCAGTCAGCAAATAGATGCCGGTGTACGCTAGAGGAGGCAAGGCATGAGATCCTAATCAGACGATTGTCAAGGCACGTGTACGACGTGACGTGTCCCCTGAGTCCATTGTGTTCTCAGGTCTATCGTAACACGGTGTGATCCGGACGATACGAGCGTGTTACTCACAATATCGCCAGGAATTTTACCTCAATGCACAATAACGGAGGGTTCTTCAAACTAATTTCACTAGAAATTGTTAGAAATCAATAATCAAAGCATTGACGCTATATGTAATATTAAAAAGACGGACAACCTTTACAAAAGTATTGATTTTGATGAATTCTTTCTTCTCAGCCCCGGTAACGGTTATGGGCGGGGGAGCGGCCGCCGCGCGGCGTTTTAATGCATTGTAGATTATGTCGACACCATGGCTGAGAAGAAACTTATGCTAGGTTAACATGAGCTTCGCGAAATAATTTTGTCGTTGCGCATCTTTTGGCGAGACAATGGCTAGAGACGAGATAATGCAACGATAAAACTGATAGGGCTAAAGTTACAATTTTTCTCTTCGTTATCGCATTCGTACTTCGCGTCGTCTCATACTTATAACGTAACAATGACCTGAATGATTGTGAATGACTGACCTCGCATTGTATAAACTTTTCGTACAATTATGGACTGACTGGAAATGAATGGCACAGCCACGGGTACACGATTTATATTATGATTCAACTAAAGTGCCCCAGCATTTTTCAAAATAATCTTCGTAATCGTATTAACAACGATTTCAAACATTACTAACAAGTTCTGGATGTAAATCTAAAAAAGTTATTAGGTACTTATCTACTTTCAAAGTTAAACTGCCTACCACTTTAATAAGTTTTATTTTTATAAGCTACTTATAAAAGTTAGGTAGGTAAGTACTTACATTTAGATAAAAATCTACAGTGTCATATTGTCGCACATTACGTCGCTCTAGTGTTTCAAGTCATGTGGAGTTAACGTTAACATACGTGTTTCGAATAATGTTTGTTTTCATTGAATCTGAGAACAATAACTATTTTTTCCTTCTTATTTTGTTTGTTAATTTGACAAGTGATGAAAATATTTGTAGAGGTTTTTGTTATAAGTCGGTACTTATTTATAAGTAAAAATATTTTTTGCCATTCGATCGATTATTTATGTTCTTCATGTATATTGTCTAACAACTTAGTTAAGGTTTACTTATCTTCTCTTAAAAAGTAACTTGCATTCATCTAGTAAGGTTGATATTTCGCACTATCGAGAGTTTTTAAGGTATTTTTATTTTTACTTGGGCTTAAACTTGACGAGCCTTTTAGAGCTGATGTAGGAGCACTTTGTAGCTCAATAACGCGACTGCATTCGCTGTGAAAATGGCCGCCCTACCCCCATCACAAGGGCTCTACAACAGTTGCTCGCGTGAACCACCACTCGATGCACATTGCATACTATCACATAATGTATGTATACTTAGTTAAGTATACATAATAATAATGAAGCATATTTTTTTACTACCTAGGTACAAACCTTTTTAGTCGAATAGTTTCAAGTACGCTGTACGACTGCCATGGTAAAGGTCCAAGAATTGATTCCCAGGTTGACCACAGTATTATTGGGTTTTTCTATAGCAACCGAAGTTTTGAACTTATTATCAATAGGCTCACATACAGCAGTAAACCTCTCCCTAACTTCGGAATACCGGTGTGATGGTATGTTATTTTAATATTTGCCACAAAATTTCTTAACTGTGTTGTTAGTATTGAAAGCCCTGTAGGTTTTTTAATACTCCAACATTAATGTTACCGATAGAACAAACATTTTAAATAAATCGAAAAAGCTTCTAAGACCTAATATTTATTTATTTATTTTTTAAATGTCTGATCATTTTTCTATTTGCGATTTATGTTCGAAAAAAGTAAAAAGTTCCTAAGAATTTTGGGTTAATGAAACCAACAACTTTTTGACTTACTTTCAATCTCTGAAGCTTATAATTTGCGAAATAAAAATTAATTACATAAAAGCGACAGGAGAGCTTGTTGAAATATGGTTTATGAAATATCTCAAAACAGTTTAAAAAGTTTTTATTTTTCGCTATGCCAAATTATTGTTCAATTCCCAGCAAAGTCCTACGCCACTGCAACTGCACGTTGCAATTTGCGTGTAATCGAAAACTAGGAGACGACTAGCTGCAAAACTCACGGCCTTTGAGTTCCAAGAATTCGAATTACAGGAGAATTAAAAAAGCAGCTCTGTTAGCTGCAGTTTTTAGATAAACGATGATGAACGTAGATATTAATGTTTATGTTAGGTTTTTTTCGTTCCCATACAGTACCAGGGTTTCAGCAGATCCACAAAAGTACAAAGTCGAAGCTGGTCGAAGCGATAATATTTATGTAGATGTAGCGTCAACACTTTTACGAATGAGGAACGTAGGCTAACATAATAATCTATACCCGTTTTTATGGGTACACAAAAAAATTAGAGCTAGTGTTTTAATTACGCGTATTACCATTTACTAGGCACAAATCTAAACTGCTGATAAAAATTAAACAACTATTATTTAATAAAGAAACGTACCTGCATGATAACCTAATTTAAGATGTAAAATAAAAGTCACAGACGTACTTATAGAATAAGATAGGTAAGTATATTACATTAGTGAAAGTAAGTCCAGCAATCTTTTCAGACTCGAAGTAAAAGACTGGACGTGACACCAAGACGTGACTTAGTTAAATTACATAGACTTTTGATATAAATCAAGTGTTGCGAGAAAAAATATATCTGAGATAGAACTAATATTTCTAGATTATAACTTCAGTAAAGGCAGAAAAGTAACAGCTAAATAAATAGATAACTTGGTAGCTAATAGTATTAGCTATAGGTATTTAAGGCCACAATACCAAGGTTTAATTAACTATCAACTTGAACGAAAAAACACAGGCGTTATCAGCATATCCCATCTGACTCCAAACGAAACCAGTGAAGGCTCAAGATGTGTTGTTACAGGGGCAAAATGCGCGCGCGCCGTCACTTCTCACCAATCAGATGACACTCCTTGTACTATTATATTGTACCAAAGATGTTAAGATTTCTAGTCTATATACTCTTTATTTTAACTCAAAATTTTAACTTGTTTTTTATACGGATACATTGGTAGGTATGTCTAATTTCAATATCCTAATAAGGCTAATGAATGTGGTAATGGTATTTGTAATTCGCACGAAACAAAAAATATTTTCTGTAGCCAAATCATTATAGTAACATAATGTCGTAAATAACAGTAGATAGACACATAATGTGGTAAATAACAGTAGATAGACAGTAGCAGTAGTAAGATATCAGTCAACAATCTGAATCGTTACTTTTTATTCACAAAATAAGGATAACATATTCATAAAAGTATTGTCTTTACCTAAGTATTCAAAATGTAGCTAACAAAATAATCATAAGAAGGCTTCCTTGAAAACAAATCGGCTATAACATCTTGTAAACCTATTTTGTGCTCTCCGATTTTAACGACTTACCACAGATCACCACTTGTACTAAGGAACGAAAGAGAGATCCGATTCTGCTTTACGTCCACAAATTCATGAAATAATCTGATTAGCAAGTTAAAAGGATAGCCCACAAAGCCGTGGCAAAGTTTGTCGAATTAAAACAATCTCATTATCAAGCCGATGTCAGCATAATCCTTGTTTTCATAAACTGTACTGTCTCTGTCTCTTTCACACCCTGTGCGTGACTAATTATTCTATACAATAACATAAATTAGATTCTGCTACGTGAAAGAGATGCCGAAATCTTGTGTTGTAGATCAGATATAACTTCTATAGGTATGCAGAGCATGCTCGTCGAACGCTAGGTGAGCGAGGACGGGTCGTACTAAAAGGTAATGCCAAAGGAACGTCGACCCGATAGAGGTCTTTCTTGAAAGGGTTATACTAACAATACCTCGTAACTAACAACGTACATTAACGAATTGTAGAAAAAGAATCAAAAGACGCCGAAGTGTAATTTATTAGACCGAATTTCGTATCTGGCAATATTTTTGGGAGACCTACTCAACTTATTCCATTTATTTTTGACTAGAAGGTATGTACACATATAAATAATTGTGTGTTTTTCTAGAACAGTAATAACTGAACAACTGCAATTTGTAAAACAAAAACATACAACCAACAATATCTTGAAATAAACCCAGGAACCGCCTTTGAACACATAAAATTCAACCCGTACTAGGCCAACTATATAACTTAACACCTCCTATTCCGAGAGGAGACCCATGCCCAGCGGTGTGCCATTAAATGGGTTAATGATAGTAAAAGGCAAAAAAATATATCAGCTCACATATAGGAACCAAAACTACCTATCGGTAATACCTAACCGAAATACCGAGAATATGCTATTTAGAAATTCTCCGTAAAAGTAGTATCGTTTTCGTAATTTTTAAATAATGTTGTATCACAGTCTATAACATAAACACTGCTATAAATTAAACATTTCATATTTCCAGCGAAGATACTTTAAGGCACCATATATTTTACCCTTTTCCTCTCTTATAGCACCGTTTTTGCCGGCTACATTTTTTCTTCACACTATTATTCGGAAAATTTGTTGCACACCCGCTTACCGCAAGCGGTAAGAACGTTAAAACCGTCCCGTTTGAAAATATGAGAACCGCTCGGATTTAATGTAATGAAGATTTATTTTAACTATGTTATCTTTATGAGTAAATTGTTCTCTCGTAAAAGCTGCTTCATATTTTTGCTGTCTTATTAGAATACATGCGAGTAGAAATAATGCATAATTATTTTATTTTCCACTGACATTAACATGGGTGTATTATATTGAACCATCGTGAATTTTGTTGTAATGAACCTACACAAAATTAATATGAGTTTACTATGTGAGCTCGTAGGCAGTCTGCGACTGCCCCTACCCCCGTGGCTATTGTAAAACGCAACAAGGGTGTAATTTGGCAACGGGTAGTGATGCTATCGCGACGCATTTCCCTACAGATATCACGTTATTTAATACCGTTGTTTGGCTCGCATCTGTGACAAAGAGCAGTCGTTTTGAGTTTGTTTTTACATTAACTAAGTAGAATCCAGCCACACCTAAAACATAACAAATTCCAAAAGAACGTTTGAAATAACATACCTAATGGACAGTATTTAGACACGTAATTGTAGGCAAGAGCTGTATAATAGATGAGAAGATTTTATAATATAAGTAAATTTTCTTTATTAATTTCTTATAAAATTTTAAGCGTTTTAATATTCGTGTGTAGGTAATCAAAACTTTGGTTTCCGAGCCGCTACTTTCTAAATATGTTCTGAATAATAATGTCTTGGAACTTTGTAACAAGAAATCTTAGCGAGTTATTTCTTAAATATTTTAGAATAAACTCGTTCACCTGGCGCTTGTTTAAAATTCTGAGGTGTCGTAGCTTCGTAGGGGCAGACAGGGGCAAACTTGCCAAAGTTGTTGGAGTTTGTCTGTCCTGGGAACAACAAGCCGACGTTTGACACCTCCAAAGACTTTGTAACTGACAACGACCACCTCAGAAACACTCTCACTTTCTTTCCAAAGTATTCTACAAGGTTTCCAAGTGCGCACAACGCGTAAAGATAGTTCAATAAATTTCAAATAATATCCGCACAAAATTAAGAGCAGGTATACCTAATTTCCTCAGCCATATATTCTTGGCTCGGGACAAAAATATCATTCAATAGACAAGAATTCAATTTAGACAAAACGTCTATAACAGGCACATGTTCAGGCAATATCGACCTTAATTAAGCCTGCCTTTGATATTCTGAAAAGTATTTTTTAAGAATTGCCCCGCCCTAAACAATTTTATGCGGGGTAATTTTTTGCGGGGTTCCGTACGCGAACGGTGCCACGGTCAGCGGGCTGTATCTCATGAGCCGTAATAAGTAGGTAGAGCGTTGAAATTTTCAGTTTCTATTTCTAGTGCCACTTTAACGACAAATACTAATTTTATTGATACTAATTAAACTGATACGGACCGCAGATAAAGGGTTCCGTATCAGTATACTGAACCCTTTATCTGCGGGTCTGACTCGCATTTGTTAATTTGTATTGCCTGTGAAGGAGATGCCAGAAATGCAGTACATTTTTTTTTATCCGTGCAATTACAAAGTTACTGATAGAATACCAAACGAAAGGAAATAGTTTACGTTCGAACAGCTGGTCGCAATTGAGCATTTTGGCCATCTTTCGGGGAACGGACTTACAACGTAGAAACCAGACTAATTATTAAATTAGCATAAACTAACTAAAATTTCTAAGATTTATATCTAGGTCTGTTGCTATTGTAAGTTAACAAACTTTGTGGGTCTTTTATTATCGAGCCGCTACGAAATTGTGTCATTTTCTAATGTAACTTTCAAGTAGGAATTAATGTTATAAAAGTTGTAACACTTTTGATTTCTTATACATTAGATTGATTGATATTATATTTAATTGTAGATTACAGTTTATGATATCATAAGAATCATCTTAGATGAGTTATTTTTAAAGTAACGTTTGCCCTGGCCCTGAGGGAATATCCTGAGTATACCAGACATCTCCTGTTCGGGTGGACGGGAGTTGTCTGGTGCACTCGCTCTAATTGGATTAGTTCGCAAAACTTTGTGTTGGATTCTTTCCCCTTGAATTACCTCTAAATAGTTGTTGTCTATTACAAGTCGCCTTTCAAACGGATACGCATTTTCATAGAGTCAACGCCTTTTTAGGAAATCCATAGGTATTATATAAATATGACGACGACGTTTGTGGTCTAGTGGTTCGAGTACCGGACTGCTGATCGTGAGGTCGTGGGCCCACAGGACACACATATTTATATGATGATGAATATAAGTATTTGTGTTTGTCTGGGTGTTTCCTATGTATAATAAGTAAGTATTTACAAAAAAAGTATATAAGTATTATAACCATTGTGTAGTACCCATAGTACAAGCTCTGCTTACTTTGGGACTAAATGGTGCTGTGTAAAAATGACCCCAGAATATTTATTTTTATTTATTTATGTAGGTAACTGTGCGCATATAATTATTTGCACACAAAGCTTATAATTACCTAACGTGTGGAATTATAGCCAGACCACACTCGCTTACACTTTGGAACGTAATATCACACCTTTCTCTCTAGGGGCCACGCTAAAACTACACAAAGTGTTAAGTTAAGTGTTGCTTTAAGTACACTTTTGCTTTGGTTTAGGCTCAACTTGATAATAGACACATGTTTTCTAAATTAACAAGAAACACTTCTTTAGCAGTTTATTTATCCCACTTTGATGTTATCTTCACATAAATAAGGTGGGCACATAATCCTTTTAATTATAATATCGATAATGTTTCCAGGCAATTTGCAATCTAATGATGAAATAATTGAATCAAAACAATATTTGTGGATATGACAATTATGAATGCTCCAGTTTTCGAAAGTAAGTCATATTTATACATTTTGTTTGCAAGTATTTGTATATTGATTCAAATATTAGATTGTAACTTATCTACAGGTCGCAGAACACCTTCTTCAATTTAAGAGCTCAGCTCTTGTCACCGTTCTCGATCTTCTATCTTCCATGTACTCTTCTACTCTTACTAAATACCTACTGTTCTTCCTTCACCTGTTCTATAATTTCGTCTAGATCCTCCCCTTTCTTGTTTTGCTTAAATTTTACCTTCTATTATGATTCTAAAGAACCTATGCGTTAGTAAATCGATAAACTGTCCAACATCTTAAAATGGCGCGAGCTCATAATTTCAACAAACAGTATCCCAACCGCATTAGCTGGGCAAAGTTAGAGAATGTGGACAAAGGTAGCACAAAGTTCTGCCGAATTATATAATGGGATGTAAAATTACGACGACAGTTATGTCAGCAGTAAAGCTAGAGCTACGCAATAAAATAGTAGCTAACGAGATAGAAATAGATTCCGAATTCGATACGAGATATCGCAGAAAAATTACGAGAACAACAACAAGGTTTTTGTGTAAATATAAATCTTACTTTCCTACGTGCTTTTTGACCTTTCTTGTTCTACACAAGAATACAGATTTTTAGTTAGACATTTAGTTAATTCAAAGCCAACCCTAAGAATTTGGGATTTAAATTAGGTGAAAATAATTTAATATTTAACCCAATGACACTGCTCGACCTAGAGAACGAAATTGAACCTCGAGCATAGCAATCGTGCTTACGGTCACTAAGCTAACGATTCCACAACAATATTGAAGATACATTGTATTTCAATTTGAGCAATTATTTTTATTTTGTTTTTGTTTAAAAAAATATATGTACACATGGGCTCTAATTTCCGTATGAATTCAACAGAGAACACAAAAGTACACATAGGTACTACATAAATAATACGAAATAAGAATAAAAATTCAAGGTTTTTTATGGTAAGTTTTATATGGCCTAATAAATATCATACTGTGACATGTCTGCTCCGGTGACCTTCACATCCAGAGCCGTGCGTAGTAAAACTGCGTGGATCGAGGTCGACAGATGAAATATCATCTTTTGGGCCAGGCTATCTAGACTGTCTTTAATTTATAGGTCGACGGTAACTTGGAACATACATACCATCACGCCCATATTCCCCGAAGGGGTAGGCAGAGGCGTACTAATGTACACCCACATTTCGCCGGTATGTTTAGGTCCCATGTGGCGAGCCTATTGCCATAAACCGGGCACAAATCCAGACTCCGAGCTGCTATTGGGAATTTCACAGAAAACCCGACAACACTTTGCTCGACCCGGGGATCGAACCCAGGACCTCTAGCGTAGCAGTCGCGTTTGGGACCACTAGACCAACGAGGCAGTAACTTGGAACGCCTAGCCAAAAGGTAAATATTTCTTCGAATTATATTATACAATACCTATTATCATAATAAGTAATTATATGTAAGATTAACATTTTTATTCGACGCTTTAAAGGTGTTCTTATTTCTTACAAAAATAAAAAATCATACTTCGCTGTAGGTATCACAATCCATTTGCAAGATCCATAAAAATATTTTTGATTGATAAACGTCTAAATGAGTTGGTATGCAGCTGATACCCTATCTTTAAATCAAAGTCAACGGCTTTTACTACAGAATAAGGACCCTTCAAATTATCACAAGGAATTGTTCTAGTGGGGCTTTAGTGGGGATGCCAGTACCACCGCGCTTAGTGGTCCGATTTATGACAGGTTTAATCCTCTAATCTGCTCTTATATCAACCCATGAGGGAGGGGTTGTCGATTTATAGCAGGCATCATACGGCTTAGATATAATTTTCCAATTAATTTCTAGATTTCCACTCACATAAAATAAATAAATCTATACATGAACATATTTTGACCAATGCATTATCTTTATAACGTAACTTTACTTTTTACAGACATAATAAAAAATTGAGTGCATGTCGTCTGCGTACAACACCGAAGAGTTCTATCAAAACGGTCTTGAACAAAAATGACAGTATAATTTAACATAACTATAATAACATTACAATTCTTTTAACCACAGCTTTTTTTAGAAGAAAAACAAAGAATCTGTTATCCAAGATATACAATTTTTATAATTGATCAGCCGTTTTATAGACCCCAAGGTGCAGTAATTTTAATTGTGTTAGCATCACTCGACGCGTTGTTTAGCAGTAATTGCAGGAAAAGCACTATAAAGCATAGTGGATTATAAGAGAAACACTCTAAAATGCTCGTGAGATGGTTAATGTTTCCTCACTGCACAATAAACGTAGGTACCTACCGTACTGAAACCATTTCAATGAAAAATTAAATATTAAGCGAAATTTGAGTTTTAGCGTAGGTACTCGAAACTGTCAAATTATGATGCGAACTCACTATTACGTAAATCAATAAGTAAAACATTAGTATATAATGTTATTACAACTCGTTTCAACAACATCTTTATACGATAAATCTTATTGTAATGTTTTTAACAGATACAATAGATGATTCACACAACCCTTCACAATTACAGACACAATTGCCAAAAATTAGCGAAATTCCATTAAATACCAATATGGTAACAAAAGAAAATCTATCTGATTTATTAGCACAATTACGAGATAGGGGGTGGCTATAGCCTTTGTCTGATCAAAACACAATTCACCGAATCATAAATAACAGGAACAATAGTCAATAAAATTAGATAGCGATGGGTTGGGAATTGGCAAGGAAAATAAATAAGGTTTTACGAAGGGTATGAGGTTCCACTTCATCGGCGTAAGCTGATAATATTTACCTACTTATCAAAATATGGCATCGGCACATACCCTCCACTGCGATATGATACGAGGCACGAGACGTGTGTAATTTACATCTAGGGGAATGACATGCCATCAAATATGTAATATAAAACCAAAAGATGACCCAATTTCATTTTATAAAAGCACAGAACACGTTTTATTGGCAGCAGTAAACGTATCGAGTTATTATCGAAATAAAATAAATAAATAAAGTGGTGTTCGTTTAAATTAAAAAGAACTGAAACATAGCCAGCTTATTACGACAGGTATTTTTAAATTAAATAAATATAGATTGTTCTACTGCAGTAATTATCGGGTGCGATCACGTGTGAAGTGAAAGCAATGCTTCAAGGTTTGTTCAAGTAGGGTGACAACCCTACACGCCTGAACGCTATACATCGGTATACGTATATGCTTTTGTTTACTTTTACAATTAGTTGTTTTAATTGCCCGTAGTAAATTTTTCGTAGTAGACGTAGTAACTGCTTGAATTTGTTTTGATTAGTTGCAAAATGGGAAAGATACAAATACATAATAACATATCAATTCTGGAAATAGTGATTACAAAATATTTATCAGAATATATAAACTTTTCTGTTTCCACAATATTTCTCTAACAAAATTGCAAAAATAAAACCGAACCAAAACCTAAAAAACAATATCAACATTATTAGGGCAATTTAAACTAAAAGGACCATCCACGTTTCAACTTATTTCATCAGAGGCATCGAGAGAGTGGGTAATTATTAACCCTTCAACATTTGATAAATGTAGGCATCATTCGATAGTGTATCTAAACGTAATTGTAAAGACATTAAGAAATTAGATCATTGTTTTGTGCATAGAAAATGAATAAGCTGACCTTTTCTATGCTGATAATCAAGTCTTGGTAACTGTAGTGAATGAATACCTATACATATACTGTACCTATAAGAAATAGTAAACGGTTGCCGAAAGAGAGTAACATGTATTTGTCTTGGATAGTATGATCATTCACAAGGGATAGCAGGATTGATGCAGACTATGTAAATGTGATTAAGAGATGGAATTTATTTAGTAGTTTTTAAATGACTTTTACGAAAACATCATTGTAAAGAAGAACTCTTATAATTTTTTTACTTGATTACAAAATCAAATTACCATTTATTCATATTGTTCAAAATATAAAACTGCATCTTATTTTTATTTTTTGTGTGTTTCTGTTGCCAACGAAATAAGTTATTGTTCCTTTTTTATTTCTTTCCGTTCCCATATAGTGTCATCCCAAAGCAATATATGTGGGAGATTTAAAAAATATATATTACATATTTTGAAACTACATACACCCAACAGTTGCATAGCAGACAACCCTATGCTTAGGGTTGCGGATTCCATGTCTGCATTTAGTCAAATATTTGGGCTTACAAATATTTGGCCAGAGTGTGGGATGTTTGTGCACGCAATTTGTGGCATTCCCAACTATTATGCCTGGCATAATTTCATATTTATTTCTAAAATAATAATACCAACAGTCTATAAAACCCGGTACATACTATAATAAGTACGAACAACTATTAATATACGGATCTGTTATAAATATTTTGATTATTGACATTTATTGCCAGAAGTCGTAATTTAGAAAATATCTTAAAAAGCACCCCACGCTTTTTATTACAATAATTATTTCTACTTTATAGTTCAATTTTCTATAAATAGCAAAAGCGTGTATTTCTTTAAACTAATTTATTTTTTACTTTTTAGTTTGGTTATCTACAAAGACAAACTTAGATTAAAAATATTGTATTGTCATCGGGCCTTCATAAGGTTGCAGTTTCATATCAATCCATCGTTTTGAAAGGGGTGAAAATCACGTCCAATGATTCCGTTACATAGATATATATATACAAAGCTAATAAAGTGTTATAATTATAAAGCCCCTTTATATGAATGTTAAACAATAGTTATGTATGAAACTTAGTAAGTTACGCTCACAAAGAAGTACAATATACAAAATATTACCTAGCTGATTAAAGAGATTGAAAGTTGTTTGTGGGAGACATATTTATAAACGTATGTCGGCTTGTACTATATGATATGTAATAAATAAAATATTTGCGAGCAAATTTTCTAAAATATTTACGAGCAAAGTCTATACTTACCTAGCCCTAGTAAAACTAAGAGGGTGACATGTTAATTTACAAGAGTAGACAATATCACAGTATAAATACTTTGCGGCAGCGGCGGCGGCAGCGCGACATGAATGTCATGCGGTCCATGCCAATTTTACTTGATTTCTTGTGCCCCATTCTTTAAATTTTATTGTTTTCTTCTATTGTCTTTGTGTTCCAATTTTTGAAACTTTAACGAGCGAGACTGATGTGAGGAGCTTTTAATGTTGCAGAATATTTAGGTATTTTTAACTGCTGCATAGTGCATATAGTTCCTGGCTATACACAATAAATAGGTACAAGAGCGACGAAATAATCGAAGTAATTAAATTGTGTGATAAATTATTTATCTTATTAATATTAAAAAGGCGAAAGTTTGAATGTTTGTTGCTCTTCCACGGCAAAACGGTTGAACCGATTTGGCTGAAAGATAAATAGTGATGGCTTATACCTAGGATTAGGATATACACTACAGTTTAATCCCAAAATTTTCAAAGTTTCTAGGAGAAACGGGTTCTAAGTATCTAGCTCCACGCGGGCGAAACCGCAAGCAAAAGCTAGTATTGACATAAACTAACAAATCTTATTTAGGTAAAGGTATAACTCCGTATGTTTGTGGCAATAATTCACTAATTCACTATTTATAATATAACGTTCTTAGTGTTTAAACTTCAATAATAATATAATTTACTAAACTGTGACGTGAACTTAAGTTCATTAAACACAAAGTAACACCATCCATTCTCTAGCTTAAAATTGTGTCTCGTGTTATTTTAACTAAGAAATATCAAGTTAAGGTATGTGAACAGATAAATACGTACGGTAGTTAAAACTAGACGTTATTCGAAGCAAAGTAAGGTCGTGACAGCAAAAGCCTCGATGAATTATTCAGGGTCGCTGAATGTACGCCGGCAGCCGCGCCGCGGTCGCAGCTGACCACACCTTCCTCATATAAAGGCATTACTCTGACTATCCTATCATTTCATTCATTACTTTATTAGAAAGGTTTTACCACCACTTTTATTTTTACGTGAGTGTTTATTGTACAATCAAAATACATAAAGATTAGATTAGATATATTATACTAATTTTATAGTCTGCCCCCTAATGTCGTTGGAAAAAGTCGGTGATATAAAATAGTCATGTATTGTGTTCTTACGCAGTCTTTACAGTCAGAAATATCAAACAGACTAAGTTTGACCTTCTCTATTAAATAACACATCGTCTAAAAACCTCAAAACTATAACCCGTACAATTCCTGTGGCTGTACTTATATATTACCTATAGTCAAAAGAAAAGTGCTGGTCTGTAACACTAAAAAAGTCCATATAAGTTATGCTGTGTTCACGCCGTGAAAACAAAAGGATGAATCGCAACTATAGTTAGGAATAGATGAATAATTCAGTGGCGCTCCAGCCGACCGGACCTCGGAGCACCGATGTGCTGTGTCAGATTTATATCAAAGATTGACCCGCCCAACTTTCATTATGGCTTCAACTGCACGAATTAGCTACATAAATGTAGTGTGCCAAAAGTTAGTGAAACAGTATGGTAATTTCCTTTTTACAGTGCACTGGATGTTAGAAAAAAGTTATTGTCATTTAGGGTCTTGTAAAAATGTTTGAACTAGAAAAATGACTGAATAAATGCTGCACGAATGTTAGTTTTTTGCCTACATACTACTATCTGTATAACGAATTATATTTTACCATGGAAGGCACAACTAATAAATGGTAATAATTAACTTAATGCACTCACTTAACTTCAGGCTTGGAATGAATAGAATTGTAAGCAGTAACAGCGCTGCATTAATGAACCACATAGGTTCGAAGGTCACCGTTTAAATTACGATAGTTGTTTTTGATTGATGAGATCAGTTCATCCTTTCATTCCCGTCCTTTATCCTTCCTTTCGTTGATTTATATAGTCTTTAGTTGTTAAAGTAGCATTTGGCTCCCTTAAATTTCACTTTGACCCCTGGATTCAACAATCGGGTTTATCGTAGTAAAGGTACCTCATACAGGGCTATATCGAGAAGGCAGTGAACAGCTCATGTTTTGCTCAACCCGATGGCAATGATAACGAAGCCAAGCTTTAAAATATTAATCACACCTCCTAATATTAGATCAAGGAACATACAGTTCTCGCCAAACTTATTGTCCGGGTTGAAGTTGGCACGCGCTAACTTTAACCCAGCCGTAAAAATCGGAGAAAGAAAAATATTTGATTGTAATAAAGAAAAACGAAAGCTCAAATCGTAGGTTGTCGTTTTAAATCATTCTAATCCAATATCTTTCTTTCTACGATTTTTACGGCCGGATTAAAGTTAACTTGTGCCAACTTCAACCCGGACAATAAGCTTGACGAGAACTGTACTGTTTGTTTGATAAAGATTAATATCAGAGACGCAAAATTATGCTTAACGTAGGTATATAGGACATGAGAGTATTTTAACATTTTAGCACGTTCAAGTTCGCTATTAAGTAATGCTTGTGGAGAGCTTAACGCTAATATCTAAAAGTTTAGGCACGGAAACTTTTAGAGACTAGAACTTTTACGCACCCTTTTTTCTAAATGCTCACAAAAGCGTTAAGCGTGAACATCAACATACTTAGTAACTAATTACTTTGTATAATCTATTATGTCGACACGAGCGATTTCAAGAATTAATAAAAGAGTTCGTATTTCATTGAAATTCAATCACTCGTTAGCGATGTTTATGAAATTTTACCTTACCTACAATTCTGGTTTTCTTACTCGAGCGTTGTTGATGTATTTACTGCTACAATTTTAATTAAATGCTTTTATTGGAGCGCAGGATTAAAGGGGTTGGTAATTAAAGCCAACCAGGATAAACGACCTTTGTCTACTATAATTATGATTTATTAACTCAGACCATGAAACCAGCTTCATGTCGTTTCAGTCATGAGCTTCTTTCATTATTTCAAACTTAATGTTATGTTCGGACACCAAATGACATTATGTCAATATAATCATAATTATCATCAACCTTTGTATGGTTACTGGCAATAGGTTCGCCCAATATTACATGAGACCTAAACATAACCCACAACTATGGGTGCACATTAGTACACCTCTGCCTAACCCTTCGGGGAAGGGAATACAAGCGTGATGATATCTATGCATATATTAGATACGTACATTGGGTAGGTAATTTCAGGTTAAAAAGTCACAAATACATGAATATCATAAGAAGAGGGTTGCTTTATATTATCTCTAGATCCCTAGTATATGTAATCTCCCCGACCCCTAACCACCGCTGTGATTGCAAGGGCTCTTCCAACTGAAGAGCCCGTTTAGAAGTGCATTAATCACAAACGAAAAACAGCAGCTGTGCCAATGAAAATTAATTAAGTAACGACATCTTGCCCTACTCGGGTTATAAATGTCGTATTTTAAATTCAATTTTAGTCTGTCTTGTGTACTGATAAATTATGTTATCTGTTTTAATACCTAGAAGTATTTGAATTCTAAACTAGCAAGATAACAGTTAATCAAATCAATTCACCTTTCAGCGGCCTCAACGTAATTGCTAAGTTGAGGAGCCCAATTATATAATGCAAACAGAAGTAGACATGAATTTTAGAATTAATAAAATTTAATAATTAAGTGGGTATCTCGAAGGGCAGGAACCAGGAACCGTTAGCAGAGGAACCGAGCCACGATATCAATATTTAAGCGGGACACAGACGCCGCCCCAAGACTGTTTGTCTTGTGTACCACGACTCATAATAGCCGGAAGGGCTGTTTACATTTTACTATACAATCTGGAATAACCTTATTAACATTTTCGTGTTCCGCCTATTGCAGTATCGCTTTACGCCGTCTGTAATGCTGATACTTAGCAAGTCAATGCGCCCAGTAATGGATGGGGACCAGCTATCCAAATAGAAATTCAATAAAAGGTTATCTAAATGTTAGTTGCTACTGACGCTATTTCATTTACAGTTTTATCCTCATCTATGAGACAAATAGAGATAGACGTTGCTTTTTAGCTTGTAAAATGGTTTTTAGCTTTCATTAGTATTGTATAATAATATTGTTTTGTCGCTGTCCTACTATCCTTTAGAGGGGAGTCCCTGATGACCTAAAATACAGGCCTCGACTTAGTTTGGGAACCAGTCTTCCACAAATGAACATCTTAAGTATTTCTGTGTGTGTCTATATTTCTTTTCTACCTGACTGGAACGAGGAGTGTAATGTTTTTTATTAGTTCATTAAACCCAGTATAAGGTATTGAATACAAGCTAATCTATAGTAATGGTCCCAAAAGATAAGTAGGAAGAATATCACATATTGCTATTTTATCCCATCAAAATATTTATCTACTTGTAGGTACCTTGACAAGCCCCATAGCAGTATGGGTTTTTTTAATACAAGAACAACTCCTAATTTACCATGAATACCCACCATGGAGGCTAACAAGTTGAGGACAACGATTTCCCTAATAGTTCTCTCGAGTTAATAAGTTAGCGTTTCTTTTTTCTGAGGGCGGTTATATTATGTAAGTTGGCTTACGCTTTTACGATATCGCCTACTATACTTCTAATTGGGTCTGTCTACTCCACCTGCTGTCAAAATAATTACTTTTAGCTTACCTAAATAAAAATCAATTTCCACCCAATTTTCACCTTTGTAAAAAATCAATCTAATATTTTTTTTAATCAACATCTATTAGATTACATTCGGTTTCATAACTATAGCTTTTAATTAAACTACCTTCTCTCTTAGAATGAGAGAACTTGAACACATTTAAATGTGAATCCCAATCGTCGGGTCGTATTAAAATAGTCTACCTAGACTATCCAATGTGGGCCAACTATTGATCAGTGCGGAAAGTGCTGACTCATCAAGATCTGTGAGTGGATTGCTCAAAGATCCTCGTCAGTCGATTGGGTTTACTTGACGTAATAAAATAGCTATCATCGGGTTTCTTGTCATATTTGATCTCATTTGATCCCTCATATATGTATAATTATGACCCGAAATTAGTTAACATTTGAATTTATTTAAAGGTTATATTTCCACTGTTGCAAGATATGTGAGATCTGTCTTCAAGTAGGAAGCGAGGGGAAGCCCGGCCCTTGGGGTTTGGTGGCTGTCCAACCGTTGAATGTCACGAATCCCATGGATGTGAAGAAAAAAACAAAACGCAAAAAAAAGCACATGCCTTTTCAACTAAGTGTTTTAGTCGGTACTAAAAGACATACAAGTCCATTAAGTATACCCAGGAATTTCCCAGGATTACCCAGAATTTTCCGAACACCAAAAACAGGCTATGAAAAATCTAAAAAAAATGGTAAATTCCTCATTCTAACAATAAGTTCCATTTTCCGTTTTCCGTTTATATTTAGTATAGTACACTATTTAGCTACACCTATTACAGTCTACACATTTGAGGGTTAATAATCCTTAATAACTACTTATACACAATTCAATGCAGTAAGTATTTAAATAGTCACAACAATTATACCTAATTTGATAATTCGATCCCTTTGTTGTTTAATTAGAAGGTAAGTTAAAGTAGATTAAAGGTATAAGTAAGAAATATTCGCTTTGAATCCATTTGAACTATTCCCGAATCTCTTTGCTGATACTAAATACCTATATTGTATCAGACAGTAGGTATACTTTGTATAGGCTTCACAATTAGTTAACCATTGATCAACAAGTTTTGGGAATTGATAACAGTACGGATCCGTCCGCTTGAGGAACGTTCATTTATTCTGAAGTTTACAACTTGCCCAAATGACATTATAACTTAACATACCATCAGGCCTGTCTTTCTTTGAAGGGTTAGGCAGACGCGTAATAAATAATGTACACCCAAAGTCCGTCGGTATGTTTATGTCCCATGTGATAGGGGGCGAGTCTATTACCGTTGGCCACAAATCCAATTTAGAGTTGCTACTGAGAATTTCATTGAAAAACCCAATAACCCTGTTCGATCTAGGAATCGATCGAAGACCTCAGCTTCTTAACAGCTGAAGTTAATAAATAAATAATAATAAATAAATCTTTATTGTTATCCATTAAAGTCACAAATACATAGAAGCCCTGTCTCCTGAACTAGGCCGATAGCCTGTATCTCAGGAAACAGTTCCTTCCCTAGTTACATGACTCAACTAATGATAGGATACAGATGTTACAAGTAGGTAGATAAAGTAAAATAATATAAAAAGAAGATATTGTTATAGAAAAACCTGTGCGCGAAGTGTGTACTTTTGTGTGTTTGTGTGTGTGTGTGTGTGTGTGTGTGTGTGTGTGTGTGTGTGTGTGTGTGTGTGTGTGTGTGTGTGTGTGTGTGTGTGTGTGTGTGTGTGTGTGTGTGTGGTGTGTGTGTGTGCGTCTGTGTGTGGGCGCGCGCGCGCGCGTGTGCGTGCGGGTGAGTATGCAGGTGTGCGTGTTAGCGTCAGCAGAATGAGAGAGCAGATTCAACTTTATGAAAATATATTAGTTGTTACCAGGTTTTCAATTTTTTCATAGTCTGAGTTGTTGAGCCAATTTTGTAAATACTTTTTAAAATTGTGATTGCTTAGAATATGCATGTTTGTGGTAGCAACTTTATTGTATATACGTGGAGCGGCAGAGTTGTAATGCCGTTGTGCAAAAGTGGATTTTACGGGAGGAACTGGACATCGAAACCTTCTTTTGGTAGCTGGCAGGAGTTGCGGAATTGTTGTGCGGTGATATCTGCGAAGCACCTCATATAGGTAAATTTTGCGGACTGAAAGTACACCAGTAAGTTTGTAGACATCTGTTGTCGGATGACGGTATGGGAGAAACATAAGGACTTTAAGGATCGCGCGTTGGGCGCGTTCTAGTTCAATTATAATTGTCTTGGCCGCTCCACCCCAGGCACAGATGCAATAGTTGAGAATACATTCACAGAGTGCTTTATATGTTGATATTAGAAGTTTAGTAAATCAATTTCCGGAGTCGGCCACTGAGACTCATGATCTGCTGTTCCCAATTTAAATTCTCGTCTACTAATATCCCTAGGTATTTAACACAACTGGATCTCATCAATGTATCACAAGTACAGGGACTTTGAGCATCACAATTACCATGATGGTATAAGTTGCAAGGAAAAGTATGAATTTTTATACTAAATTGCTGTTCAGGACGAGAAGTACTGGTCTTGGTAAAACATAAGTAGGTTGTTTTAGCAGTGTTCAACGTTAAAAGATTTTCCTCAAGCCATCTTGTGACGCTTGATAGGCCCCGCTCTGTTAGTGTCCGTACATGTTCCCAGGAGCGTCCATGAAATAAAATGACAGTGTCGTCCGCGAACATAAGAGTTTCAGCATTGGGTATGGCGATGTTGGCGAGGTTATTTATATAGGTTAAAAAAAGCGTCGGACCAATCGTACTTCCTTGTGGTATGCCGAAAGAGCAAGCAGCCGCTTCACTGGTATGCTTATCAATCCTAACACGCTGCTCCCTACCCGCAAGATAGTCCTGGAACCACTGTAGTACGTGGCCTCTGACACCAATGTAACAAAGCTTCGATAAAAGTATGGGAATCGAAACGGTATCGAAGGCTTTTTTTAAGTCCAGGAAAACCCCAATTACTTTCTCTCCCGCATCTACGTATTTAGTTATTATTGACGTCAACTTCAACAGGGCATCGTTCGTCGACACTCCCGTTCGGAAACCAAATTGGTGGTCATTTAAAAGTTTATTTTTTCCTAGGTAGTTGACGAGTTTTTTGTTTACCAATTTTTCAAGTATCTTCGACAAACAAGAGAGCAATGAGATTGGTCTATAGTTTGAGGGTGTACGTTTGTCATCTGACTTGTGAATCGGAGAAACAATTGCTATTTTAAAAATGGCTGGAAAAATACCTTGTCCTAAACTAAGATTGCACAGATGGGTAATAGGTGCTGCCAGTGTCATGCTGGCCAACTTAATTAACTTGCTCGGGATTTTATCGAAGCCAGGCGCACTATTCGTTTTCAGGGATGCTATAATATTGTGTATTTCTTGTGGGTCTGTAGGAGTAAATGTCATAGACCCCGGTGAACTGGGTTTCGTGTTAGCTGTTAAACTGTTGGCCAGCTCGGCTTCGGTTTTCTTCAATTTGCGAAGCGTCGCATCAGCCAGCTCACTACCAATTGTTGTAAAATATGTATTTACTTTATTTAGCGACTTTATAGGTGTGTTATCAATGCGCAATAATTCGTTTGGTGGCTCCTTATTTTTTTTCATATTACAAATGTCCTTTATTACATTCCATGTTTGTTTTAAATTTTTACTATTTTTTTCAAGCTCTAATCTGTAGTACTGCTTTTTTAAAGATTTTATAATTTTGTTGCAGATATTTCTATACTTTATGTAAATTTGACGTGCCTGTTTACTATTCGGTTGTTTTCTCATTATTTTATGTAATTTGTCTCTTTTACGAATTGATCGTACAACGCCCATGGTAATCCATGGTTTCAGTGGGGTTTTTCTTTTTGGCCTGATTCTAGGTTTCATGCAATCATTTGTAATACTTGTAATTGTGTTAACAAGATATTTGGAGGCGAGGTTGACATCATCTATTAAATAGTAATCCGACCAGTCTACCTCACCAAGTTTCATATGCGCAGCGTTTAAGTCCAAAATCATGCCCAGCTCAGCAGTTTTAGTCTTAATAGATTCTGCTTGACATATACTTAACAGGATGGGACTGTGATCCGTTAGCTCAGGAAAAACTAATGTTTGCCATTTTTCCTTTGTTCGAATCATGAAGTGGTCCAAGCAACTGCTTATTCTGGTTGAATAGGTTATGCCCTGCTGGAGGCCATGCGATGCTAGCAGACATAGGTAATCACTTGAGCAACCATTACACGTCAATGTATTGATATTAATGTCCCCAGTAAAGATTATGTCCTTGTTGCGAATTTTTTTAAATAACTCATCTAATGCTGTAAGGTATGGTTGAAGATTTGTATAGCAAGGGGGGCGGTAGGAACAGACAATACTAAACTTGTTAGTCTCTAATATTAGGCAATTGCTATCTACCATGTCCGGTTCAGAGGCCATGATATATATTTCTGACCGAACATAGGCCACTATGCCATCATTTTGGTTGAGGTTCTTTCGGGTCATGTACATATTGTAGTCTTTTAAATAGGGTGGCACAGCCCCTTTTTTCGTCCAACACTCTGTGAGAATTATGATGTCTATAATTATATCAATGGTTGTTATAAACGCAAGCAATAGGTCAAAATTACAGTAAATGCTGCGTATGTTTAAACATAAAACACGGAGGGAGTTAGTACCTCTGGAATTATCTAGAACCAGCCGACATTGAGATGAATCTGTGAGCCTAACACAGTCAACCTTGCCTGTATTATCAAGCTCATTAACTATGTTAGAATTAAAGAAATTAAATTTTTATTTAATAGTAGAAAATGACACTTAAAATGTGTTCGGGAATGGTAATATGGCTGAGAATTAGGCGTTATTATAACAAGGACAAAATACTCTATGTGTTCAGAACCGATTAATGAACTGACTAATAGCGTCGATTGAACTGTTGTTGTTGTTGAACCTGCATATATAATATGTTTGTTTTTATGTCTTGTCGATTGCGTGTACGTGCGTAAGTGTGTATGTGTAGTTTGCTTGTGATGACTGGGGAGAATATATGATTTAAGTATGAGTAACTTTGGGATAATAGAAAGCGCACAGACTAAAATACTAATTAATACATAATGCATTAAAACTAAGATAATATAAAAATGGGGCATGCAGTAATCGGAAACTAGTCATACTTTACTCAGTTTTTTAAGGTCACTTTCAGTGTCAATCCTTATTTGTGGTGTTCCTTCAGCTTTCCGCATGAAAACCCGACCATGTGAAGTCCAACAGAATGCGTAGTCGTTATCCTTGGCAAACATTCTGCTCATATAGAAAATTTTCCTCGCTTGGGTAGTAAGAGTTTCTGAGATATATATTGGTGTTGAAGCGCCTTCAATTGCTAGATGGGCTGTACCTAGTTTATTGTCTTTATTCACTCTATTAAATTTTTTCAAGGCATCAGTTACTTTTTCTTTTATCAGACAGCTAGTGAATTCCACGAGGATAGGTTTGTTGGTACCAGATGTTGTGTTGACCCGAAATATATCTCGGATGTCTCTTGTTTGGACATCAATGTTGAGTACATTGCTTATTTTTTCAACTACATCAATAAGGTCCGTCTTAGTTTCTTTCCCACTTAATTTCGGGATGTTTCGCAGCTCAATACCAGCAGATTTTTGACTTCGTTCAATATATTCCAATTTAGTTTCGAGGCTCTGTATATGTTTTATTTGTTCTCGCCTTTCATCCTCCAAGGTCTTCAGCTTCTCAGTAATGTCATCGTACTGAGATGAAACGTATTTAACGGTCTTGCTTAGTTCTCTGTTCTCATCTCTTAGTTCGTTGATAGATATAAGAATCTGATCAAATTTACTCTGCTGCGTGTCGGTCCAACTTTTAAGAAGGTTCAGGATTTCTGTTTTGAATGATTTAAGCTCATCCTTGTATTCTTGATCATGTTTGCGCTTTGGTACACGGGTGCTAATGTTGCAGGAAAAGTCGTCGCTGTTTTCACTATCCCGACCACATAAAGCTATGTTTGGTTCAGACTCATAGTGATGTAACGGGTCCTTTTTTGGGGGCGAAGAAGACGCAGCCGGTGGTGGAGTGCGATTAATAGGCATACTGGCGATCGAGACGTAACGAAATGCGTAGTAACACTTGTGATAGATCCGCCAAGCGACTCAGGGCGCTGTCCGCCTGGTGTTGTGACTGACTGACCGATGTGGCCAGTTGACTCCTCCCCCTGTCGCTTGCGCAGGCGGAGTTAGAGGTGGCGTCAGTGTACAGCGTAGTCCGTAGGCGCGGTTAGCGCTAATGAGCTCTGTCCTTATTCGGCAATTACTCACGGTGAACTATTTCACAATTTGCTCCACACGAGTTATGCGCGCCTGGTAGCCGAGTACGATTTAACTGAATTATTTTAGTTAATTTAATTAAATAAAAGACCACGAAATCAACTTAAAACACGTCTGTAGGGTACAGAGGTCCGGAGGGAAGGCTGAGTTATAAGTCATATACCATATTATTATCTACTCATGATGACTCACGTAATAGTACCACTTTTATTTAATCTGTAGTAGTTACTGAATGGAGTATAATAACATGTGAACAAACGTCTCCGTGAGCGCCATCTAAAACGCAACGGTCGCCAACCGACGCAATCGATCGCGTGTCGCTTTCCAAAATCGGTGAGCATCTACGGTGTTACTCAGGAACTTGTGTATTAACGTCGTAGAGATATTATCTATATTATATAAGTTTGCGAGTCCCAATACAGCAGCATGATTAAATACTGTTTATAGGTTTTTAGTCTAGTTTTTCGTGGAATATGTCGACCATGCCCCAGTTAAATATTATCACATAATATCAATATTATTTCACGTTTTAATCGTCGTTCTTATTGTGACATTCTCTGTTAAGCTAATTAATAATTCGACCAAGTCACAGACGTAGAAGTACAACTATTACTAGAGGTAGTAGGTTAGGTACCTACTTTTAGTTATAAAACAGCATTCCCTATTTGAAACATTCGAACACAAAGCTGGCATTGGAACTGATCTATATAAAAGGTTTTTGGGACAATTGATATAGGTACCTAATACTTAAACACTTTTTTGTAAATAGCTTCATATACCTAATACATGATGAATAGAAATGTTTGTATCTGTATGGAAAAAACTCCCATACAGATACAAACATTTCTATTCATCACATAAATATGTGTGTGCTGTGGGATTAGAACCCACGCCCCCGTGATCAGCAGGCGCTACTCGGACCAATAGACCACGCCATTGTCTAGTTCTAATTCTACATCGTCTAATTCTACATAATTAATTCTTCATTTCTCACTAATATAAATAAGTTTGGTATTTACAGAAACGTCAACTGCACACAATCTTGAGCGATATTTACAAAAAAGTTAATAAGGCCATATTATTTGAAAATGTCCTTGTGCGGGCCCTACAGACAAATAGCTGCGCCGCAAACGTCGGCAGCCCCTTATTTTCTCTGTCAATATAAATAATGAATAAAAATATTTTCATGTGCGTAAACAACCCACTTCTAAATCACCCCAAGGCTAAATATATTACACTTACCTTGTCGGCAGTAGTTCTAATGTCGGTGCTGGGATTTTATGAACGGTGGAGAAGTTATATGCGTAATGTTTTCTAACAATAGCCAGAAAAGCGATAAAAACTACCTATATTATAATCTTTTCCAGCTGAAACTAAACTTCAAATGATTGTCTTTGCCAAAACTTAAACCGAATATACAAGTTAACAAGTAGGTATTAATGCTCTATTGTATGTCGTATGCACACATTTACTAGTTCTACCCTAGAACATTGTAAGATTTTGGGAATAAACAGGATTAGTAATAGTTCTAATATCAGTTCCTGCTGAATATCAGTTCTGTTCTTTTAATCCAAATGCTAAGAATAAATGATATTTTTAGACATAATTCATAAATTATATAGCATGGATAATATCCGTAACTTCATTAAACTTTCATCTAAAAGCTATGCAAATCTAGCACGCAGTTTCAAAGTAATCAGTAAACATTAAAAAAATCTTTATAATTCAGAACCTTCTTCTTTTGAAGTTGGTGTAAAAATTATTATTCGGCGTTCTCTTTTTCATTTCAAATAATCACATTTTTATTCAGATGAGTCTTAAAGAAAATTACTTTCGGTTCAGTTGTTACATTTTAGTCGACTTATTCTTATTTCGAACAAATAAGTATGTATCTGAAAGTCTTTTTCGTATTTGACTCGTCAGGTGTGTAAACAAATCAAAAATTGAAATCTTGTTTTGAAATATAATTAACAATAGAAGTTTGTCGCATATTTTCTTTCAGTGTACAATGAAAACAAAATATAGTAAGTACTCAATCTATTAATTTATTAAATCTTTGGCTATCTGTTTGTACATCATAAACTACGATCACGTAAAAACATATATCTACACATCATTTTCCTCAAAATGTTTATATATCAAGTTACAACCTTAGGTTTCAGAATGATGAATGAAGTATCATTAAGTATTGAAACACTGAATTGAAATACTACTGAAAGTCAAAACAATCCTAGACTATTTATTTTTCCACGTGTGCTATATACAGTAATAAAAATTAATTGTAACTGATTGACATAACAAACACTTATATACACATTACAAGGTACATTCTGAACATAAAATTAAATAACATAATTTACAGCGATAACGGATACTCGAGAAATTATGATATGGATAGGTACATAATAAAGGTAGCTATGAATTAAAGTCCTGTCGAAAATCAGAAGCTGAACAATTGGACATTGGTATGTCATAAATCCTGTAAATTATTAATTAATTCTACTTATACCACAGTAGCAATGCGAGTCTGGCTTGTGCGAAATAAATATAAGTAACTAGATTTTAAATATTTGCGCACTTGTATCAATGCCACATATCAAGATGAGCAATGAAATAGGTATTTAATATTGAAATAATACTTAACAAAGGAACACAAATAAAGTTTGAGTAATGCTAATTGTAATGATTATTGAAATACAAATCTAGCTTTCTTAGAAGGAAATAAAATATTTTGGCACTTTAGTAGAGCTCGTTACGCGATATTTTTACAACTCTATAATTACAAGGTTTACAGGGAAGACATGATCTGCTTTAACGATAATTTGCGCGATACAATTTACGGCCATCAAGATATAACCATTCCACCTTAATCACGAATCGCTTACTTCTCGATATGGTGACTTAGTATTACGTATTGCGATATTTATGATATATACAATATGTTATAGCCTAACCACAAGAAGCCCTTAAGTACGCCGTAGTAGATGAAGTCAGCTAGGTTAGGTATCTAAATTAAAATCACAATCCTACATCGACTTTACACAAAAATAGGTCTATAAACCTATGGTCACCATAAGTCAACACAACAATGTATTTACACTGACAGACCAATTCATAGCCTCGCTGCCCAAATAACCAATATATTTGTACTTATTTCATAAAAAAATATGTACGTCCAATTATATCACAAGACGCCGTCCATTCCTCGTGCAGCCGACCGCTTCGAACTGAAACAAAAAAAACATTGTACCTACAACACTGTCGTACTAATAATACATACCGACATATTAATTTGTCATACGGTTGACTGAAAGTGGGCGTGATTTACATAAGGAACTGCAATCATAATTTTCTATTGATCTGTGCTTTCATAGAAATTAACTAAATTACAAAAAACAAACTAATGATTAAATTAAACACTTACATTGCATTAGTTTTACGCAAGGAGAGAATCGTATTCGAAAGGCGTCGGGTCGGCTGCCCTCATGTGTCACCACAATACTCTTCCGGATATATTCGACACCTCTATTTGGTCCTCAGACTCTGTGTTGAGGGCGGGCACGTTTCTTCTTCTGAATCTCAGGTGATAACTTAACAACAGTATTAAAGTCATCAATATTAGTCCAAATACCGCAATTGTACCTCTGTACTTAGTATAATTGTTGTCTGTTGACTGATAATGTGAATATTCGATTTTATAATTTGGATGTATCTCAGTCTCCGCGTCATAAACATTGTCTATTTTACTCAAACTCTTACTAGAAATAAGAGTCGATTCAATGACAATATCTTCGGCTTTCTTGGTTATATTAAGTGGTGTATTCAAACGCTTTCCGCTTCTATTTTTTTGATTCATTTGGTTGGTATTCTGTTTAAAATCTTTTTGATAGTTACGTGGTGGTTCGGTGAAGTATGGCTCTATGTCTAAAAATCTATGATCAATATTAAGTTGGTCATTTTGAATCTTGTTTTGATCTAAAATTTTAGAAGACTCCCTTGCTTTAACAACTGCTGTTTCATTCATATTCTCAGTCATGGAAATTTTATTTTCATTCCTTGCTCTTCCTCTGCTTCCTTCTTTTATTAATTCAGAAAAATTGTTGCCTTTATCCAGATTATTGTTGATTGTTTGATTAATTTCTATTGGAGTTGTTATGTTTTTGAAATCGAACTTATTTATGCTATTCCTGTGCTTAAATGTTTTCTCAGTTTTATTATTAAGATATCCATAGTATCTTAGTAACTTATTTATCATTTCTGTGCTATATAAGTTAACCGGTGGAAGACTGTCACTTATAGTAAATGTTTCTGGAAATGTACAATTGTACTTTGTTATTTCAACTTTAGCTTCAGAGGTTGAATAGTAGCAAGTTTCACTGTTCGATAGGCTCCTGTTCCAGCTCATCCAGTCTTTCAACCATAATTCAGCACTACAGTTTATATTATTGCCATGCAACCTTAAAGTTTTCAGTTGTGCCATATAAAATAACAAATCATTTCTGATTTCTGATAAATTATTCATTCTCAGATCTAGATACTGCAAATGTGAAAAAGCTGCTAATGCTGCTGAATCAGCCAGCAGTTGTCTGGCCAGTCCGGGGCTAGACTGTAGATGTAACATTTGAACACTTTCTGGCGACGACATTGGAAACGAGCCATCTCGTTCTGGCACTGATAAGTTTAAGTAGCACAGTCTTAGATCTCGAAGTGATAATGGTCCATCAAATGTACTCCATGACAATGATTGAATCGGATTATTTGACACATCTAGCATTTCAAGTGATAGTAAGTCGTCAAATACGTGATCTTGAATGTAATGTATATCATTATTTTGTAACAATAATATTCGTAGATTAGGTAAGTTTTTGAAATCAGGAATCGTCAGATTCTTTATTACATTATTATTAATGGATAAATATTTTAACTCATCAGGTAGTGATCTTGGGACTGTGGTGAGAAGGTTTTTGTTTATATTCAAAAACAGGAGCATCTCCAACCTGCCCAAGGAATCATCTTCAACCGAAATTACTTTATTATCGGAAAAATCCAGCGACTGTAGAAGGGGATAACTATCGAAATCTCCGCACCTGACGGCTGATATTCTATTTCCGACCAACGATAAGAACCGTACAGAATGGGTGAAAGCTTCGGGAACTTGGTGTAAGCCTGTTCTTGATACATCTATTTGTTGCAGTCGACGGCCAGTGCCGACCAGCAATTGGGCTTGCGTATCCAATTGTGTGATACCTAGATGCGGATTATCCGTTAGTAGTAAACGCGCTAAATTTGGCAACAACTGTAGAGCGCCAGGTGCCAACTTTCTTAAGTTATTATGTGACACATCTAAATGTTGCAGTAACCAATTATTAAAATAGTTTTCATGAATAAACTCGAGATTATTTCTGCTTAAGTTGAGATGTTGTAGATTCTTTAACGGTGTAAACACATTTGTCAATATAGTCAAATTGTTTTCTGATAAGTCCAAAGTTTCTAATTTTGATAAACCATTAAAACTCTGCTCAAATATATGAACAATTTTATTTTTGCTTAAAATAAGTTTCCGGAGATTCAGGAAGTTATTAAAGACTCCTTCGGTGACGTACTGCAACTTGTTGGAGGATAAATCAATTTCTCTTACATTCTGTGTTTTGATATTGATCCTTATTTGAATGAAACTATGATTTTTAATTTGTAAGGAGAGCGTGTCTAATAAAGGAAGATTGTAGTAAATGTCACTTGCATTGCACGCAGTGTCGAAGCGGATGGTAACTTCGGTAATAGTTTTATTTGTCAACTCATGGGGCCATGTCGACATCTCTAACTCTTCATTACAACACACGGAATGCTGGTGGTGTACATTTGTATGTTCCTTCAACGTGATGTTATACGAGCATTGTTGACACAAAGTTGTGTTTGAGTTGCATGGACATATATCAAGGCATACAGAAGCCAAATGAGTTACTTGCCACGAAAATATAACCAATAAAAATAAACACCGTTTATAAAATACAGCCATCTCTATAGGTGACGTTTGATTATTCTCTAGTCTAGGCCGGATTGAATATCAGATGGTACTGCAGTTCACACATACGACACATATTTATCTGAAACACGTTAGCACTTATAGAGTTTATTTCGAATAAACAAAACATCTTATAAGTTAACACTCGCACATGTACTCAAGTAGGCGCTGTGTCAGTCACATCGCTGTCACTCATGGTTATTAAGGGGTAGGACGGCTGCGAAACACAACAGTATAGCGAGAGGATCACTGTAACACCACGTGACACTGATACGTAACAGTCGTGTTGGTGGTATGTTTTGTTCGTGCCGCGTGCGATCGGTGCGGCGCGGACGGGCTGGGCGTGACACTGCCGGCGCCACCGCGTCTCACTGTGAACTGTGCGATGCGAGCCGAGAGGCGCAGCGCCGGCGCCCTGCCACCGCTTTTACATCCCTCACAACCTCATTTTTATATAGTCAACTGACTTCCACACCACCACTATTTATGTCATACTCGGCGCTCCTTAATACGTTATTTTAAGGATGCGAGTATTTGTTTTTTTCGGTCGCTACGACTGCGATTGCTCCCCGTTGGGCTTTCTGAGGGGACAACATGATTTAAACGATTACTTATTATTGCGCAATAGCTCGGACATTTTATTAAAAAATAAGCAAACGAAAAAAATATTTTTCAGTACCTACGGTGACTTAATCCAAATACCTGCACATTTATTAACAAGTTACGAGATAGAATAATGGCTTTCATGGTGCTATAAATTATGACTAGGTATTTGTTACAATTTGAACATAGCAATTTGAGGCAGGTACTTGATTTTGATTGATTGATTCATCTTTTGTAAGAATGTATAATTATAAATTGTATGTATAATTCTGTTTTGTAGTTGAAGTATTTAGTAGTTAAACTATATTGTGTGAATACCTATATTTGTATGTTTGTATTTTTCGTTTGTGTTTATGACGACTAGGACGTACCTATATCTATAATACTGTCTATATCTCCTCTCGTCCTCTATCGTCAACTAAAGTATAATGTTAAAGGATTACGACAACGTATATCTCATTCATTCAAACCCTTTATACATACTGTTTCGACCATCTTCACCGGAACGTTCGAGTAGCATTTTCATGAATCGCTCCCAGAAGCCTTTCCAAAAGGTCTCTTTATTGCACGCCTTAATTTGGGTTATTTGAACTTTTCTTGTCCCTCCCCGAATAGCTCGAGACGAAAACTTCGTATTTCAACCACCTACTAACTTGTAGGTATGTTGCCATCTAATGCTAAAGTTATGACTTTTTTGTAAAGGCTCCACATGCTATCAAGATAAGCGGTCTCTATGTAAGCGTTATGAATACTCAGCTGGCATACAAACATCGCTTTGATATAAGTATCTGATCTACCTTCTATATAACCATGTGTATGCAACGAGCAGGTCCACATTTAATGTTGAGTTGAATAAAGACATTGTTGCGCAAAAGGTTTATGGACCACAGACGGTGGATACTAATGGTCCTATATACATTTTGCTTTGGGCTAAATTTTAGACTCGGCTCAGTGCTTACTAGTTACTATTAACTGCACAGGAAACCTGACCTAACAACACAGGTACTTTAATTAGGGCAAACGTAGTACCTAATATTAATTCTTCTTTGTATGAAACCAAAATCGATAGTCACTACCCGACTGCCGAAGGAGGAGGGTTATGTGTTTGACGCGTATGTATGTATGTATGTCCGTTCCTATGTCCGGTCGTAACTACTCAACGGCTCAACCGAATTAGATAAATGACACCTCATTAGATTCGTCTTGATGGCACGACTGTCACTGGGTACATGAAATTTAAAAAAAAACAATATGGCGGATTTTATACGCTTAAATGTGCGAACTGATTTTGAAAATGATCTTTAGTTGTATCAATTTATATTTTAAATCATCATTTAGGATCTATCTAGTGATTCTATGATGATTTATAAACTAAAAAGAAGGAAATAAAATCAGTTATTAAAAGAAACAAAAAACCCGACTGCGTAAAAACTACTAACTAAAAATCTAAAAACAAGCTCTGTGATGTTGGAAAATGTATTGCAGGCGGGACAAGCTGTTCGTTCATAAACAAAATTGTTTCTTTGCTTGTCCCGCCTGCAATACATTTTCCAACATCACAGAGCTTGTTTTTAGTTAGATTTTTAGTTAGTAGTTTTTACGCAGTCGGGTTTTTTGTTTCTTTTAATAACTGATTTTTTTAAATTTATTATTTCGTATACATTCGCAAACTCTCCAGCAACATGTTTCTGTCTTCATTATTGAAACTCAGAATTTCAAGAAATATGTTTCGACCTGTAGACAGTTGCATTTTGACATTCAATTGCAATCAACAAACGGACTGTCACTAATGTCATTTCCATACATTTTGTTTCTATTCGTTTGTCGATTCGAATGTCAAATTACTACTTGTCTAGAGGCCATGCGTAGATAGTAGTAGATACCTACTGCGTCTTCTCGACAGAGAAAACCGAGTTTTAGGGATGTCAAATTTGTGAAAAATACATAATTAAGTAATAAGTAGGTACCTAGTTGTCTTGTTTGCATAAATAACGTCTTTACAAGAACGTCTTAACCTAAGCCTTGCAGTGTAACCGTTATAAAATGACTTATTATATAGTTGTACACAATATAGGCGTGTCTACCCGACTCAATCCTTTATGTGCTATGCAGATAATATTTCAGTTTGTTAGGTTAATAACATTATATATTTTTCTGCTGCTGTGTCGGAAATATCTATATTTTCTGTATATTAGGTTGTAGCATCCAGAATATTCCCCATCCATTCTAAGAGCACCTTTCCCGAATACATTTATTAAAGTGACCCTCAGCTTAGAGGCCACAAGATAAATCATAGTCAGGAAATGGTGGGTTTTCGCGGTAAACCGAGTAAAAAGGAAAACCTCTAAAAATCACCAAATAACATATGCATACGAGTATAAGTTGTGTGTTACAAAAGCTTCGAATACTTACAGTTCAGAATTCCTTCTTTCCAAATTGTCGATTATGAGTGACATATTAATAAGTGGTTCGCTTGGGACAGTATGTACCTACAACTACTTATAAACACTGAATAAGCAATGATAATATAAGTGGGCGTATCACTGTTGAGAGTAAAGGATCGTTCACAAAAGGTAATTCATAATCATTTTATGTCCGAAAATACGAAAATCAGTGTAGTGTATTTTAGATTTGTAACTAACTTATTTAATATGTAATTGGTTTGAAGGGAATGACTGGATGACAATTTGTGATTTTGAACTAAGTAGCCATCACTAGTACCACATGAGTATATAGTACACTGGTTGTAATTTAGTTGAAATTTAACGTCGAATTTTAAAAGAAAATTTAGGTAGATTTCTATAAATAATACGACGCTTGCAAAGTTGCGATTTCGATCTAATGAATGCCATACTTACCGCCGCTAGATAGAGGTGATCAAGTAGCGAAATAACCGTGGAACAAGCAAGCATTAGGCCATTAGCGACGGGTAACACTAAACGGTTTCGTGGAACTAAAAGTGCGCCTTCAGTGGAACAAAATCGCTGTCATTAGGGTAACGAGGGCCGCCTGCTGACGCAGCGGGAGTGGCCGACGTAACTCTTTAGCTTGCAAGACCTAATGAACCGGGAGCCGGCAATCCGGCATCCCTTGGCCGCTCGCCTCGCCTGGCCGGAGCGCTGATTGCTGCTAGCCGTTCTGTTTTTTGTAGAGGTAGAAGCTAATTGCCCGTCTTGCTTTTTTAAAGTAAACACAACTATCTTTGGTTAATTCTTTAAAAAAGTTTCATTAAAATACCGAGTCTCGCCAGAAAGAAATGATCTTTCATTCATTTCAATTCTAATAATTTGAACAGATACCTATAATTGATTATCAACAAACTATTTATTATACATCCTATTACATATGTACTCGTATATCAGCATTGTTATCTAATGACGTTAATTTAAGTTGCCGAGCCAACAAAAAAATTTCTAGGCATCTCAGAACGTGAAAAAGTAACACAACTTTTACAGTACCAAAAGAACTGTAAAAGCTGCAACATTTTGTATCACTAAAAATAGCGAAAAAGCACCCAATGAGGCTTCATCATACTGTAGCATAGCATGAAAAACGAAATAATTCAAAACATGTGCACCTATGTCAATATTAAATAGATCAAAGCTTCTCATCGTAATGAAGAAATAAATAAATAAATGAGCTGCCAAGTCGTAGGGCTCGAATTCGTATTCAAGGCACCTCTAACTTTTCGTAATGTGTGTTATACTTACTAATGAATTATGATGACAAAATAAAATATCCTTTTTACAAACGGCTAAATAATATGCAGAAATGTGTCATTATTCTGGTAGGAAATAAATCCTTTCTCGCATTGTTAATCGGCCTGTCCAGCAAAGAGTCGGTTGAACGTTGGGATTGTAATAAGGGCCGTGGCGTAAAACTTTATTACTTGCCCCACCTCGGCCCACAGGCGGGATGCGAAACGACTATCATTCTCATTAACCTCGCCTTTGCCACCTCACTTTGTATCAATGCCAGTTACTTTCCTTTTGTATACAAAAACAGTTGATGTTCGCAAAAAAGATTTACTGCACGGAATGAGTCTAAGGTGAAGTACCTAGTGTGAAAATAGGTATTAGCTTCGGGAACCATGAAAAACGTTAAGTTCATGTTTACTAATATGAAACTATTAATAAGTAAGCAGATGCCAAAAACCATACACATTTGTATAAATAAAATTATTGTATGTACATATTTCGTTGGATATCGCTGTTAATCCGCCAATCCTTTGAGAGTCCATGGAGAAAATAAACTTCAGGAACTGCTCACATTTTAATCGTAGCTTTACAGCAAAAGGTTTAAGGAGCAAAATTGTAAGAAAATTACAAAGCATTTGCAGTCATTGCAGATTCTTTCTAATAACTGAAATCTATGTGACTGTAGGAAACTCAAGCTTAAAAATTTAAGCAAGCTTTTTCCTTGCCTTATAAATCAGCGTCAAAATATAAGGAGCAAAGCTGTCTCAATAAAATATTGTAAAGAAGGTCGTAACTGTATAGAACTAATTCCGTGTCGGGGTAAGAGTTATGTACGGAGTCGGTCAGTGGCAAACAGAAATCCTGAAGGTCGGCACTTTAATCAATCACACTTCATTGGATTCAAAATGCACGTACACGTCTTCTTGAAATATGAGAGCCCACTCCGGGGAACTAATGTTTTATATTCTGTCGTTGTATTGACACTCGTGACTTATTGCCTGACAGATTGCGCTCTCGTCACCAACTAAAACTTTGGCAAACTGTTTTGTTGTGTAATGTACAACTGAAGTTGGATAATACACCTTGCTTAACAAATATATGGTTTGATATTCCCCATGTGATGTTGGGGTAATATCGTATCGAAGCTGCAAAGTTACGGTTTTATGATTTGTTCCCTCTCGGGGAACTTAATTCATTTGTTGGTTGAACTTTATTCAAACAAATGAATGCGGCGCTACAAATTAAATAAGTTTTATAACATTGTATTGTTACCATTAAGGAAATAGATAAAGCTCTCAAGGGTAGGTAGGTATCCTTGCAAGCTTTTCGTTAAAACCTACGAGTCTAGTGGAGAGGTACTATTAAGCCCATCGTAAAAAAGGCGCGACACTTTCTTTCTCTTTATATTTTTATGGCGCTCTGGATACCACCTATGCCATAAAAAGTGAAATATTGTCTTAGAACGGATGCTTCCTCGTTTTATGAGACTGAGCTGAAATTCGATAAAAACGGTTAGATTTTAACCGACAGCCTGCAGATAAGTTGCAATTTGACATTTGAATCAAATGATCGAACAGAACAGAACACATATATGTGACAGCCCGATTAGTCTTATATTTTGTTTCTATTCGTTTGTCGATTTGAATGTGAAATTTACACTTGTCTAGCCCCCCAGACATTTATGCGTTTATCACGAATTCTACGAGACCGAAGAGTTAAATGTTAGTCATCCCTTTAAGCCACGACGAATTCATAATAGAACACCATAGAAGGAAAGAAGAAGAAAAAAGAGAAAGGGGTAGCGTAGCTCTAAAGAAGCAGCATAACACTAAATTATAGAAGAAACTTTTTGAAGTATTGAATTGAAAAAAATATGATTTCGATCTATTCATCAAAGACAGGTGAATAAGTATCTATACGTCACATCATCATCATCACTTTTTTTTCTGAATTTTTATCTTGTCTGTATATATGTATAGTTATAAGTTGTATTTTATTTTATAAGTTGTTGAGATCAATGAGGCAGCCGTAACAAAAAAATCTTTTAATATTATGCAATATTAAATTTAATATTTAAATGCAATATCAATAATTTTGCATTTAAAGTATTTTAAAACATACTCCACAGACACAGTGTGCTTCATTATGTTTAGGTATGCATATATAGCTAATAGCAAGTTACTAATATCTAATAGCAAGTTGTAGTAATAGCTATAGCTAATAAAGAGTTGTTAGAGGACTGTGGACTATGTTTCGTGGGTTAAAGGAATCAACCATGATATTATCATAATTTTCTGAACCTTCTTCTTATTGCTTTAAGGGAGTTCCATATATATCGTGTAATATTTACTTATTCATAGAGATCCATCAAGTGAACAAGATCTCGTAGCTCTATGTTTAGAGCTGTATCTATTTACGTTTTCGTATTCTCCTTTAAGCTCATCAAATGTTCTAAGGGTCGTGCCCTTACAACATTTGATTGGTACGGAGAATAAAAGCAAAACACACAATGTACCAGATGTTCATCTTCCCGTTGAGTTGTAAAGATCGTACGACATAAGCGCAGTATTATATTTATTAGAATAGCAAAACGGTACCATTGAATATATACATTCAATGGTACCGTTTTTATGATATAAAATATTTTTTAAACAATGTCATATACATGTTTAATAAATATCAAGTGTGGCTGGTAATAAAATCCAACAGAAGATCAAATTCAAATTCTTCATTTGCCAAAATATGGTATAGATATATGATACAGTAAGTTGTTGTCAAATTAAAAATAGTTCCACACATTTGGCATTTCCGTTTTATGCCATATTAATCAATGTAACATACCTAAAGGTTTATTTTATTTATTTATATTAGGTACACCAACAGCATACACATCACACATTTAACATAATAAAAAAAAGAGGTACAGGATCTAAATATGCGTATGCCAATTATAGGTATACACAACACTCAAAGTTGCAACATCATATTTTGTTACTTAATCTAAAAACACGGTAAAATATTATATAAAAAAAATCAAAAGAAAATAAAATAATTTAACTGAGGTGACTACGCAATATCTTTTTATATTTGGGGTAAGAACCAAAGAACACGTCCAACTCGGGTACTTTGGAGCAAATTTCATTGTACTGTATGGTCATTCTAGAAATTGGCAAGTGTCTTCCAACATTGGTTCTACTGACTGGAGGCTGAAAAAATCTGGTTATTGGTTGTCTTGAAAGATTATATAATATGGAACCGATATATTTATGCGTCCGAGAAGCTGTTCGCGATCAATTAGGCCGTTGACAGTTTTGTATAGAAACGCTAAGTCCTGGATAGTACGACGGTCTTTAAGTGTCTGGAGGCGAAAATAAGCCAAACGCTGGGTGTATGGGCATCTATGGGATATACCTTGGGATAAATAGGCAATATGCCTTGTGAAAGCTCGTTGGATATTCTCAAGCCGTTGTGAGTGCACTGCGTACATAGGATTACATGCTATACTAGCGTATTCAAGATGAGAACGAACCAAAGAATTAAAAGGAATAATTTTGGTCTTAACACTGAAAGATTTGGTATTCCTTCTAATGAACCCTAACATCTGTGCCGACTTTTTAGCGACTTCAGATATGTGCGAGGTAAATTTTAATCGACAGTCTATAACAACACCTAAGTCACGGATCTCAGATACTTCACATAAGGTTTCATTATTTATTTTATAAGCGAATAGCACTGGCTGCAATTTTCGTGAATATCGAATGCAAAAACATTTACTAGCATTTAAGACCATCCCGTTACTCTGACACCAGAGATCTATTTCGTCAAGATCGCTTTGGACCAGGTTAGAATCAGCTGCTGTTTCTATTCTTTTGTATATTTTGAGGTCGTCGGCAAATCGAGAAAATTTACAATTAAGTCGATGAAAAGAAGAGGCCCCAAGTGTGATCCTTGAGGTACACCTGATCCAGCATAAAATACATCAGATTCATAACCACCAATAGAAACCACCTGAAGTCTACAGTCCAAATACGATTTAAACCAGCATAAAAAAGAGCCGTGAATACCATAGAATTCAAGCTTTCGTATTAAGAGATGATGGCTGACTTTATCAAAAGCACTTGAGAAGTCAGTATAGATAGCATCAACTTGGTGTCCATTATCAATATCCATTGATATATCAGATTAAATTGAGAGAACAGGTTAAATTGGTTTGGATGGAACGACCAGTTCTGAATCCGTGTTGTGCGGTGAGATTAACCTACTTACTTGTTTATAAATAAAGGGATAAATAAGGGATTCAAATAATTTTGCGAGGGCAAATAGAATTGAAATGGGCCTTTAGTTCTTTATATTCGTCCCATTAGAAGAATAATGTTCTATTTGCGAATTGTCAACTTTTCAGTAGAGCGACTATAAATTTCGTGCGCACATATTGCTTATTATCTTTTATATGAATGACACTAGCCACTTAATATTTTTACAGTATGCAAAGAAGTTAGTACCGTTTATGAAGTTATAATTATTTAATCTATAAACTATGCCTTTCCAAATATAATGGGTCGCATGTGCATATATAAAGTTTTTCTGCCAAAAGAATAATTGAATGAGGTGTCTTAAGAATACATAAAACAATATCCGACGAAACTATTCACGATACATCGCTATATCAAACGTTATTTTACGGATTTTGGCGGTTGTATCCGTGTTTTATATGAAACTTTTATACTAAGTAAATATAATAGGCTTCAAATTCATCATTATATAACCCAAGTTATATATTTTCGTAGAATAATGTTTCATGAGTACGTGCGGACGACAAAAATACAAAATTATGCGTCGTAAAATGTACTAAGTGTATAAGAAACTGAAAAAATAGGGAAACAAATAAGACAAGCTATATTATATTCTGTAATGTTATATAAGTTATTATTAAAGTATTTATTTCGGATTAAACTTCTAATAAATAAGTTTTTGTCCTTTGTAAAATAGTGTTTTATGTGACTGTAAATACTGTCTTTGTGAGAAATTAATAAAACTTAGTATAATTGTATCAAAACTATTTATACAACAAATTTTATCCGCTTAAACCATCGTGTGTTTATACTAGAGTTTAGGTTAGTAAAGTAATTAATGTAATATAAAGCGTTAACATAAAAGAAAAGAATTCTTATCATTTTGATCGCCAATTTTGGTAACAAACACCACTCGCGGCCACTTCGTCGAACAATGTGACTTAGAATGTAGCGACGCGGCGCGCGCAGCTGATTGCGCGGGAGCAAGACAGAGAATATCGTTGTATGTGATCATGCGTAGTTATTGTACGTAGTCGGCGCGGATAAAACTTTATTCGAGCGTTATATCTTTTGAATTTATGGATAAAAAAATAAAAAAATAGTATCAATCAATAGCTAACGTTATAATGATGAAGAATTTACCATAATATCATTTTTGACACATATGATAATAAAACTTTATTCTTCCAATGGGACGTATTATCTTGTTCACCTTTTTTAAAATTGGGTACAATCCTGGATTTTTTCCATTCAGTAGGGAAAATGCCATCTGCGAGGGAACGGTTAAAAATATGAGTAAGGGGTGCCGCTAGGACAGTGGCACATCTTTTGAGGAAGACAGGGTGTAATAAGTCTGGACCAGCACCTTTACTTGCATCTAGCTGTCTCAGTTTAGTAAAAACTTATTTTTGGCTGGATAGGATCGTTATCCTATGTCTTGTAAATTACAACTCAGCCATTACAACATTTACAGACCCAATCAAAACTTATAACGATAAGTTTTGATTGGGTCTGTAAATGTTCGAGAATTATTAGAATGGTACACTGAAGAAAAATGGGTAGCGAACAAGTTGGTAATATTAATACCATTTTCAGCAACAGAATCATTAAGATACATACAGGTGCAAGATAGGTTGTATTAATTAACATTATAAAGTATATATATTTATTATCAGAACCTGAGATCACATCTATTAAATATTTAATCAATATTCAATCAATTAATAACTAACTATACGTTTTTTTTTGTTGATACGTATCCTACCTACTAAGATTTAAATTATCAATTTTCATATTTTTTGCAAAAGTTGCGCATATCGCGTATGAATACTTTCAACGTATTGCAATCAATTGGAATACATACAGATCACTAAATGTAGATACACAAATACAACCGCATTTGGTAACATTTTAATTTAATTTTTAATTTAAGAGCTGGTAAAAAAAGAAACAAAACGCGGCATCAAAAGAATTCACAGCAAAGCCGCTGTGAGTATGGGCCAGCCATGTATGTACCAATATTATACATTTATACCTGTATTGTACATATATTGACATTAACGATAAAATATAATAATAACTAAAAACAAAGCAATAAAACTAGATTTTGAACTTGACATTTGAATGGAATTTAAAAATGACTTATGATACTTTTAAGAATTTGAGAGATTTAAAAAAAACTAGAGGAAACTCTAACTTATCCTGCAGTATGGTGGGACGAGCTTGAACTATTAATTGCAGGACATGAAAAATGGAAGACTTAAGAGTAGTGTAGATGACCCACAAGGGAAAGGTACGATACTTGTTTTATAGTAAGTAACTTACTTTTACGAATTGTGATAAGCTCATGGCTAAAAAACTTAATGGTGTGAAAGCTGATCGTTTGTCCGAAGTCCGAGACCAACTATCAGTTTTTGCATGAAAAGACTAGATTCAATGTCTTTCCATCCTATATATTACAAATAAGGATAACTCACTATCTATGCTTACACAGAATGGAAAAAGGTCTCGTAGACGCATAAATTCTTTTTTAATCTCGAACTTTGTTCAAATACATTGTATTTGTTAGAAATATACGCTATAAAACTGACAGATTCTTTTGAACAAAGTTAACGAAGTGAGATCGGTTAAGATTTTCTTTGGAAAGGGGCCTATGAGTTCCAGGCAACTTGTTTTATGATATTCGAATTAGATAATAAGTTAGATCGTGTACGCCACAAAGCCGCGTCCGGGGCGAGGCCCAGGGCCCAAGATCGGGCTCCATCCGGTGCTGTTATCTGCACAAACAAACCTCAACATCCCCGACTATTATTGGCGACAGTTTGGCGACCACTCTTGTTCTTAATATAGGTACATCGTTATTATAGTTAGGTATATACACCTGTGTATTTCCCTTGACTGTTAATTTTTGGTAATCCTTGAAACTTTTATAGAATACATATTTATTTCGGTTGCCCAGTTTGCAGTACATTGCAATTGCTATAAGCTCAATAGGAATATACGAGTATCTATAGTTTATAGAGGAAATAGTGAACCATGTTTCACCCTTCGTTATCCTCTGTTTAAAGAAGGCTATTAAATAATAACTAACATATACTGACTCTCAAAGAGATGTTGATAAACGCTTATTGTTGAGTAACTAATCATAGGGTTGACAAACAGAACACGTTTAAAAAAAGCAGCATGCATTTTACTGAATCTGTGCAAATAATGTTCAGCCGCTCCCTATCCCGTACACGCCATCGACAAAAATGCGGGTCCAGCGAGCGCCCCACTTCTTACAGTGCTTGTCATAATTAACCTACATTTATAATCACGAGTCAAAATCAGTCAAATAAGCGAGCGAATGAGACCAATCCGCTTAATTACGTTACTCTTTCATTAACATAACAAGGCTTATTTGAAATTAAATTTTATCTTAAATAAAATTAAAATTACATGCAAGAAAACGTTCAAGGAGACGACGCGGTGGCCGCAGTACCGGAACAGTTTAACTAGAGTCTAAGTTACAGGTTCTAGTGGGCGAAAATAACATGCGTTCACTATCAAATAATAACTTCATATAGGTATTATCATAACATGTTAGTAAAAAGGTTAGGTGGAATCTTCTAGACATCAAAATGATCCTAGTATGTTTTAGTAATAACACGCCTCCAATTTGGGGCCAAGCCTTAGCAGAAATCCAATCTGGGCTGCTAATTAGAATTTCTAGAACTAGAACTAATTACCATAATTATATAAATGATAATATAATAACTCTAAGTACATAGTTCATAGTAGAGTTGATGAGTATTCCTCTTCCGCTTCCTCATAATGAGGAAGTTCCGCAATTTTTGCACTTCCTCTTCCGCTACCGCTTCCTAAAAACCGAAAATGAAAAATTCCTCTTCCGCTTCCTCTTCCTCATAAATTATGAGGAATTTTAGAGGAATTTAATCACGTTTAAACAAGCTCGACAGCCAGTACTCGGGGCGGCGGCGGCGCACCGGGCGCCACGTTGCTCGAAGGTACCTCTACCTACCGAACGCAGCCGACAAGCGGTATCCTGCCGCCCGCCACCCACCCGCGCCCTTGTTGCCGACCGACCGTTTATTTCGTTCGTATTCAGTTCGCGAGCGCACGTCTCTGTTTGTTTTTATCATCATATCAGCCTATTGCCGTCCACTGCTGAACGTAGGCCTCCCCCAAAGAGCGCCAACCATCCCGGTCTTGGGCAGCTCGCATCCATCCGCTGCCAGCCACCTTCTTTAAATCGTCGGTCCATCGTGTCGCAGGGCGTCCTACACTACGCTTGCCTAAACGTGGTCTCCACTCTAGCACTTGTCTGCTCCATCGACCGTCTGTCCGTCTGCAGACATGGCCGGCCCACTTCCACTTCAGCGTGCTTATTCTTCGCGCAATGTCGGTGACTTTAGTTCTTTGGCGAATAACCTCGTTTCGAATCCTATCCACCAAAGAAACTCCAAGCATTGCTCTCTCCATTGCACGCTGAGCAACCTTGAGTTTATGGACCAGTCCCATGGTGAGTGTCCACGTTTCGGCTCCGTAAGTCATCACGGGTAGGACGCACTGGTTAAAGACCCTTGTCTTTAGGGATTGTGGAATCGACGATTCAAAGATATTTCGTAGCTTCCCGAATGCCGCCCAGCCCAAGCGTATTCTTCTGTTCGCCTCCTTCTCGAAGTTGTGCCGCCCCAGTTGTATAGTTTGGCCAAGATATATGTATTCTTGCACAACCTCGAGGGCAGCGCCATTTACGCAAACAGGTCCCGGGGTGACATGATCATTGTACATGGCTTTGGTTTTATCCAGGTTCATCCCGAGACCCACCCGCATTGAAGAATCGCCAAGGCTGTTCAGCATCACTTCCAGCTCCTGCAGAGACTCTGCCATGATGACAATGTCATCCGCGAATCGGAGGTGCGAAATGTACTGACCGTTAATATTTATGCCTCGTCCTTTCCAGTTAAGCGTCTTAAAAACGTCCTCCAACGCGTTGGTAAACAGTTTCGGAGAGATGACGTCTCCCTGTCTTACCCCTCGACGCAGTTGGATTGGTTTTGTACTGTGTTCTTGTACTTGGATGGTCATTGTTGCGGCCTTATACAGACATTTCAGCACCTCGACGTATCGGCAGTCGACAAGGCATCTCTGCATGGACTCCAGCACAGCCCAGGTCTCGACGGTATCGAAGGCTTTCTCGTAGTCCACATACGCTAGGCAGAGAGGCTGATTATATTCCTCGGTCTTTTGAATGATTTGCCTGAGGGTGTGTATGTGGTCCACGGTGCTATAGCCTTTCCGAAACCCAGCCTGCTCCGGTGGCTGAAAGTCATCAAATTTTTTGGGCAAGACGATTCGAAATAACTCTTGAAAACAGCTTGTAAACATGGCTCAGGAGTGATATGGGTCGGTAGTTTTTAAGGAGCGTGTTATCGCCCTTTTTGTAAAATAATACCACCACACTCCTGCTCCATGCCTCCAGTGTCATGCCAGTGTGGATAACGGAATTGAAGAGCTTAACAAGCTCTGTCAAGACAGGTGTTCATCCTGCCTTGAGCAGCTCCGTGGTTATCCCGTCATCCCCGGGAGCTTTGTTGTTATGCAGCTGTCCGAGAGCTATTCTAATCTCGCCCGCGTCAATGTCGGGAAGCTCATTTGTGAGGTGGCGTGTGAGTCTGGCCCGTGGATCATCCGCGCTGTGGGCCTGAGGTGGGCATGTTTTCTGAGAGTATAAGTCTCCATAGAACTTTTCGACTTCAGCGAGTATCTCTGGTTTCGATGTGACGGTGGTGCCCTGTGACGTTCTGAGTTTCGTCAGGTGACAACGGGAGGTATGCGGCTTGGCGAATACCTTCGAGCCTTTGTTTTGCGCTATGGCTTGCTCAATGGCCTGGGTATTCGCGCGCCGATTGTCGCGTCTTATCAGCTTTTTGACCTCCCTGTTAAGTACCTGACGCTCAGACGGTATGGCATCTGTCAGTTCTCGTCGTTTCTTCATCAATTCAAGAGTCCCGCTAGTGAGTGCCGACTTATGTCCATCACTCTTGGGTCGAAAGTGTTTATATCCCACCTCGCGGATGACACGTACCAGACCATCAGTGGCATCGTTTATGTCCTCTGTGGTTTCCAGTACGGCGAATCGGTTCTGCAGTTCCAATTGGAAGCTTTCGCAACCAGTTTCGACCTGGGGCAGTGTTGGTCTAAGAGTCGACCTCGTTAAGCGCGCTCGTTCGGTTTTAACCTTTACATCCAGAGTGCCTCTTACTAGTCGGTGATCACTTCCGGTATTGACCCTGTTGATCACAGAGACATCTCTGAATATATTGCGCTTGTTACATATAACGAAGTCGATCTCGTTCTTTGTAACGTTATCGGGGCTTCGCCAGGTCCACTTCCTTTGAGGCTTCTTCTGGAAGAAGGAGTTCATCAGAAAAAGCCCCTGCGCCTCGAGAAAGTTTACCAGCATTTGCCCCCTCTGATTTCTGCGTCCATAGCCGAATGGACCCACTTTCGTCTCGCCGCTCTCTTGTACTCCCACTTTAGCGTTGAAGTCACCCATAACAACATTGTAGAATGTTTTGGTATGAGACATAGCTTTCACTATGTCTTCGTACATGGCTTCGGCTTCGTCGTCCGGGTGTGCGGACGTTGGGGCATACACTTGTATGATCTTCAAGGAGTACCTTTCTGTTATTTTAAGTACAAGGTATGCCACCCTTGCTGACACACTGCCTAGTTCCACAATGTTGCTTTTGAGTGACTTGTGGACCATAAATCCGACGCCACCTTGGGATGGTTGGTGTCCTTCTCGGAAGTAGAGTAAGTGGCCACTATCGAGGGTTATCGTTTCTTCACCCTGTCTCCGGATCTCCGATAGTCCCACGATGTGCCAGTTATTACGACTTAGCTCTACTTCCAATTCAACAAGGTGTTCGTTCAGCCGCAGAGAGCGTCCATTATACGTCGCCAGGTTGAGGTTACGAGGTTGGTACCCTACCGTCGCCCGGGGATTCTTAGCACCCCCCACTGCACCGTTACCGTGGCCGGTACCATGGCCAGGAATAGTGCAGCTACCGGGAACTGGGGGCCGTAAATCTGGGATGCTACTCATGATTGGGGGGGGTTTGCCATAGTCACCACGCTTGGCAGGCGGGTTGGTGACCGCAGTTCCTGGAATGCTTTCGCTGATAGTACTGCTGCCTACTATCAGGTTCGGCATTTGGGAGCATTCCAGCATAATTCATGGTTATACCGCCATGTATCGGTTGCCAGAGCCAAAATGGATGGGAAGATCTTATTTTCCCATGTTCCGGCTAGTATCCTTTAGTCGCCTTTTACGACACCCATAGGAAGAGAAGGGGTGGCCTATTCTATGACCCGGGCTCACACGGGCTTTGTTTTTATAGTGTACTGTAAAATGCCGGCTAGAAAAGAAAAAAATATATATTTAGATAGAATACACAATTCCTAACATTTTTTCCATAGAAAAGTTTAATACCTACCTACTCGCAATGTATGGAACAGCTCATTTTTTTTCGCGCTTTCAAAGTTTCGACTTTCAAGTTCAACTATGGGGACCATAGTAAAAAATGTTAGTAAGTGTGTATTCTATCCGAATATAATATTTTTTTTTTATATACATATAGGGTTATTTTTGTATAGTAGAACAACATCTGAAAGTTATGCAGGTGATAAAAAAATAACCATGTATTTGTTAATTTGACTTAACTTTAAAAAAATATATGATTATTTGAATTCCTCTTCCTCATCCGCTTCCTCTTCCTCTTCCTCATCCGCTTCCTCTTCCTCACAGAAAAGTCCTCTTCCTCATCCGCTTCCTCAAACTCAATGCCGACTTCTTCCTCTTCCTCTTCCTCATCCTCATAGCCACTTCCTCATCAACCCTAGTTCATAGGAGTCAGAGTATTTATCCCGGCTTATCAAAACGTGACAAAAAGAGGCCTTGGGCTTTCTAAAATTCTAGTAGGTATTTTCTCTCATCTCGCAAGTTTATATTTATTTTTATCAATCCGGCAGTGTGCTCACTCCTACTGCTGAACTCTCTCCGCCTATCCCTTGCGAAGGCAACAAAAGTCGTCGACGCCACATCTGCGACGTTGCCCGTTCATTTGAAGCTAGAGCGACTACGAAATACTCCATTAGAGCGCAGCTGTTGAACGAATTCGTAATTGGCAGCCCTATAAATATGTCATAGTAATGTTATGCTAACAGTAATTTTATTCTAACAATCCTAGAACACTAAGAAGCTATCCGATCCCTCGAGATGAGTGGCCTAAACTAACGGAAAGCGCCTTATTAGTCTTGTGAAATCGGACACAAAGAACTATAATATCTATCCGGATGTGGTAGTTTTTCATAACCGACAGCTCTCCCTTTACTTAGAGTAGTATATACCACAAGAATCAGCTCTGTACACATAGAAGACCCTGTTCTGAGTGGACCTACTGGAATGACTGGACTCAATTCTTCAATCATAGGGTAGGAGCTCTATATTATGATTTTGTGTATTATTCTGTGTGTGTGTGTATGTGTTTTTTTTTGCTGATGCATGACATACCTCTCTCGGTAGCTTAGTTGGCTAAAGCTTACTGTGTAGTTAGCCGTAGGGACGTAGGTTCGAACCCTGCCTGAGATCTTATTTTTATTCCACAAAATAAAAATATATCTTTTCAAAGATATAAGATGCAAAAATATAATTTAAAAAAAACTAAAACTGTTTCTCTTCTATTTTTCTTCCTAATGTAACAGTCAGACCAGCGTATATCATTACTATATTACTTGACTGCTACTAAGTACTTACTGGATTAAAACATACATAAAAAGGTTCCAGTCAATTACTTCAAACATAAACCGGCTTAAAAAATTTCAAAGGAGGCTTGATGTTAGCAAAGTACTCGTTTTAATTATATCGAGACTAAGCATAACGATTATTACACATTAAGCCCCACCATTCAGAGAGCGTATACTTGAAAGTTACATTAATTAATTCTCTTAAATCAAAACAACGTTCCTCCGAAGTCTCCGGTGGTTCACTTTAAATTTAATTGTGGAGGGGCGAAAAGCAGAAACAAATTGCCCAAGGAATTCGAAACAGGAAAATTTCAGCTTGATATTTGGTATAAAGTTATGTAATTATAAAAAAAAACAAAACGTTCGCATAATATTTAACAATTATTGCAATACACATTTTCATATGTTAGTTATGAAACGTAAGTAAAGTAAATATTCATTTCTTTTTTCAGAGACTGCTCATTATTGCTCATGCTTAGAAGCGAGACAGTCGTTACCGAAAGCGTAGTTAAATTTTTCCATTATGAAAGATTAGGTACCTTCTCTCCGCATTCCTCTATAAAAAGGTGTATTTATACCTAGCTATATCGATAGACAAAGTAGTGGAAATGTATTTGGAGACAAAATTAAGTCCGTGTCTACCTTTCCCGAAATACGTCGGCAACCCTTCAACATTCCTGACCCCGTTAGATATAAAACATATCTAAGCTGACCCTATTCAAAATAAGATCACAACTCACGATACCAATTGTGATGAAAGACATATTTGTACCGGAGATAAATTGTATGTGAATATCATAAATTCATAATCAAATACCACTTGGAATACTCGTAGGTATTCTTCACGATCATGAAAACTAAAGCAAGTAAATTCAAAGCAAACAATGAACCTAGGCCGCCAATCACAGGGCACGAATATTAATGTGATGATATAAATGTATTCATATTATTATTTTTAAAATAAATTGGCAGAATTTGCAAGCGCTGTTCTTACCATGAATGGATCGATCCATTCATGGTAAAATGGCAAAACGTACCGACTATAAACTACTTTAAACCAACTGTCAACTGTTAAATTTACAGTCTTTTTTTTATTATTTATTTTACGGCCCTGGATACAATGTCCTTTAAGCCAATTAACAGTCTGTAAAAACAATGCTGCCACTTTAAAACCAAAACTCTGAAAAAACATATTTTATAATGTTTATTGATTATTTCCACAATCATTTACCAAACAACCTTGTACGAATGTTACGTTGTCAAAATTTAATAGGAAATTGAGTGAAATATTCATTGCCGGGTTTCAGCCCCCGCCAAATTCGTTATCAGATAGCTAATAATCCAATTGAAATGGGCTGTTCTTGTGTAGGGCAGAAATTGCTTCAATCTTCCAATGACAAAATAAACGTATTTTTTTAAACGGAATCATTGACGGAACGTACGTAAATAATAGAGTGGAGCCGCCAAAATCATGAAAAAATATTGCTGTTCCATACATTTTGTGGAAATAAATGGAAGTAAATGTATGGCGCACCAGATTTTATTCAGGATTTTAATCCTGTAACTACTAAGTGATGATTAAGTATACTTAATGTAAAAACTAAGTGTTAGTTTAACTAAGTAGATTTACATTCATAAAAAAGGATCATGTAAGGTATATTCCACTCGTATATAACGACCTCAGGGCTCCCGAAGGCTATGTCCCGGCTTGTTTGGCCTCTACTAGTACATGGGAGCGACTAATTGCCGGGCAGACAAGCGAGTGCGATTGACAGCTCGTAGGCACGCGTGTGTGACAGATCAAAGCTCTACTAATTAATATCACCTATCAATGTCCCTAACAGAGTAACGTGGCTCTGCAAATGCAAAAAATACAAACAAAAAGCTAAAGCACTTCCCATGATTTCACACAAGTTAGGTAAGTAGATGTGACATTGGCAAAGGTGAAAGACATATAGGTACGGGTACGACTACGTTCATAAGAATTCATACCGTAGACCGTCTAGAAGGCCGAAATAATTGTTTTTGACAGGTTATTCAAATTCAATGATAACTTATAAAAAAATAAAACGACCACGTCGACTTTAAATTTTCTGCGCATCTAGAGATGTATTATAGACATCTGTTTTGCGCTACAGATGCGACCTGGGGGAAGGGAATTATTATTATCCGGCCAATGTTCCAATCGAATGCCTCCGGAGACAACGTGGTTCGTAACGGAAATTTGTTTCAAACATCATTTCAAAATGCAACGTTCAACCGCCGCGCCGCATAGGTACTTCTAGTCTGCAAGGCTATTTTTTTACTTGCCTTTCGCACGTTTCAATTTTACATAACTAATAACTAAAAATCTAAAAACAAGCTCTATGAATGAAAATGTATTGCAGGTGGGACAAGCTATTCGTTTAATCTAAATTATAAACGAAATTGTTTTAGCGTGTCCCGCCTGCAATACATTTTCATACATAGAGCTTGTTTTTAGATTTTTAGTTATTAGTTAGTACTTTTGACTCAGTCGAGTTTTTTGTTTTATTTAATTGAATAATTGATTTTATTTCCTACTTTTTAGTTTGTAAATCATCATAGAATCGCTCGATAGATCCTAAATGATCATTTGAAATGAAAAATGGTACATCTTAAGATTATTTTTAAAGTCAATCCGTACATTAAAGCGCATAGAATCCGCCATTATGTTTTTCTGTATCTTCTCAACGTAGCCGTTGAGTTACGAGATCGTTGAGTCACGACCGGACATAGAAACGGACATACATACATACACGTCAAACACATAACCCTCCTTCGGCAGTCGGGTAAAAACATTAAGAAAATGAGTTACCTGGTTAAAATCAACATAGGCCAACCTAAAAAACTAAGAATTAGATTTTTATGGACCAATAGTAGTGTAGTACCATATGACGACGTCTGTGGTCTAGTGGTTAGAGTACCGGACTGCTGATCACGAGGTCGTGGGTTCGATTCCCACAGGACACAAACATTTATGTGATGAACTTAAGTGTTTGTGTTTGTCTGGGTGTTTATTATACAAGGTGGAAGGACGCATCGACGCACATCCGAATATCATGAGTTCAGTACATGATTCTGGACCCCCCTGCGTTTAAATTTTTCGTAACTTTTATCATCAATTTTTCATATTTTCCTGCAGTTTGTTTTTCTTGAACGTGTAAAAAAACATTATTTCTATCTACCCAAATTAGATTTATAATTAAAAAATCATTATTCATGTATTTCGGATCGCGCGCGCGATAATGTTCACCGCGGAGCGTTATAATCGCGTTTTTAGCAATACACTGCGCGCTCAAATATTACAATATCTGTAATAACCGATCATTTTCTACATGAATGACTTAGGTCATTTTATTTTTGACTTTGAGTGAAACCTTGTCACGACGTTTGTGCGTCGGTGTCCTCCCACCTTGTATATTATAAATATGTATTTACAAAAAAAAAGTATTTAAATATTATATTTATTGTCTAATACCCATATATATCCATAGTACAAGCTCTGCTTAGTTTGGGTCTAGATGGTGCTGTGTAAAATGTCCCAAGATATTTATTTGTTTATTTATTATTATGGGTGATGTCGGCAAACGAGCAGAGGAGCCTCCTACTGGTAAGTAGTCATCGCAGCCCATGGACACCCACAACACCAGAAGCGTTGCTGATGCGCTGCCGAACCTTAAAAACCCATCCCTGCTGCTGCAAAGCAATGAGCCTTTTTCCTGTGAAGATTATTATTGATCTAGCTTTGTGATGAGAGCTTGTCATGCTCACTTCAATGTCCTGCTGATGGTGGTTTTATTCCCTTCAACATGGTTGAGTCAAACGGCGCCGATACACACGTCATGCTAGTGAACGGGTGCTGTCTGTCGGAACTGGTCAGGTCTTACTGCCTATTTATAGCTATATTATTTTATCTTAAAACTCTTAAATCTAATACATCAAACTGCACTATCCTCAAAACTCACATAAAAACTGTAACCATATTTTTTTTTAAAGAGTGACTATGGAGTTTCTTTCCGACTCTTCTCCATTATTCCCACTTTTTGGAACCGTGCAACTAGTTTGACTGTTCAAAAGTACCTACTTACCTAAATAAATGGTCTAGTTAATATAAAATATTTCAATTTGAATTTAATTAAAAATGCCTGACGTGTTTTTATTTCCCTGTTGACAGTAATGTAAAACGTATATATTTTTATTGAAATAAATTAATTAATAAAGTGAATTTAAAATATTAAAAGATTATCATTTCTACTAAACATTTGTGACGCAAATAATTGCTCTTCTGACAGACGATACAAGCAAGTTGGTATACAATTTGTGCCGTTTATTTGAAATAGGTTCATTTATCGCGAAAAAAATATAAATAACAAAGTTCTGTGTGTACTTTGTTTTTTAAAGTTCTTTATCTGACAAATATACCTAACATTAATGGTAACAGTAAACAATGCAATTAAGTAACTTTTACAAACTAAAGACTCCTTTAAGTGACTAGCTTTCCGCCAGCGGCTTCGCCCGCTCGGTCTGGGTATTTATTATAAATTATATATTAAAACAAATCTATCCCACGGGAACCATACATTTTACCGAGATAAAAAACCTATGTGCTATTCCAAACTATTATCTATCTTTGTCCCAAATTTCATTCAGATCCGTTCAGTAGTTTTTGCGTAAAAGATCGAGTAACAAACATCCATCCATACATCCAAAATTTCACATTTATATATAAGTAGGAAGGATTAGATTATGTGTACTAAACATTTTCACATTTCAAATCCGTTAGCAGCGATTGTATCAAAGATTTGTAAAACTGTTCAAATTATGAGGTTATCCCGGCCGACAATTAACATATTAAAATGTAATAATTTAAGTACATAAACAAAAGTATTACATCTAAAAAAACAGGTATAATATTAAAATAAAAAAAATTACATGAAAAGGGTTTACGTGCAGTCAATCATAAAATTTTATCTTTGATACTCATAGTCAAGGATTCGAAACCTATACAATGTTTTGATTTTAATATTCCCATTTCATCATGCCGTTTTAGAATTTGAGCGAAACAAGACAAAACAATTGATGAACCAATATTTCTGTGGTTTCGGTCAAAGATTGCCACTCCTTTTGTTTATATTGAGTTTTAAATTTTTCAACCTAACTTTATCGCATGTGATAATAAAAATATTTATGACATATCGAAATCCAATTTCACATAAATGTAATAAAAATATTTAAATCTGTACTTTTTTTTAACTCTCGTTGCCTTACTCTTAAAATGTTAAAAAATGAAGTGGTTTTGTACAGTGCTGTAATTATTTTATCACTAGTCACTCTATCGTCATGTAATGGCATGAAGTAAGAGTTATTTTTTATGTTACTACTCTCTGTATACCTACTCTACTTTGTCGCGGCAGGAAAAGTACCTTCAGTTAACTTCCGACCCCACGTTTCCGTGGGTTTCGTTGTTCGGGGATTATGTCTACCTATGCCACTATTGCAAGTGCCATTAAGTAGCCATTTTTTTATGCGGAAAATCTTCATGAATCAATATATCACAAAAAATATAAGCATATATACTGATAAAAAAAGATTAGAAAATTGCATGAAACCTGATATGGGTTCTAAAAATAATTTTGGAGAAACTAATTATATTTTGCCTCAGAGATGTAGACCTGCGTGGTTGATATCGCCACCAGCTCATGAATGCTCTTTGCCTGAAATCAGTTACTGAAATCTTTTTTTTTTTTCAATTTTCAGGGCTGCTGAGGCTTTGGGAATAACATTGGATACAACACTTTCATTCTACCATATGTATATGCAATGTATAAGTTCGGGAATGCCAAATATGAAGTAAATACGTTTTTACATTACTTATCGACATACCATCACACCTGTATTGTACCTATTCCCTGAAAGGTCAGGCAGAGATGTACATGTACACATTTGTACACCCACAGTTCGCCGGTATGTTTAGGTCCAATGTAATAGGGGGTTAACCTATTAACCGGGCACTAACTAAACTCCGAGGACTTTTGCTGAGAATTTCATAGGAAAACCATGTCGCCTGGTAGTTTTATTTGGGTAGGTATATATTTAAGACTGTTCTTATATTTGCTATGTTTTTATTGATACCTAATAGTGGGGACAGTGCGACACAATCGCATTAGGGTGCCCCTCTCTCTGAACGTCTGTATATCGCAGATTGACGAAATGGAAAAAAATGACATTATACATATTATAGGTACCTACAGTTCAACAAAAACCAGGGATCGATGTTAGGGTTTTCTTTTGTTTTTAGGTTTGCAACGGACGATCTCAAAAGCTTCGTTAACTATCCCTCAAAAACAACTGTCGGGTTTGCACCGAAATTTACGAGTAACCGAAAGTTCTTTGCAAATATGATAAGCACCCCTGAATTCAGAAATACACTAACAAGAGATGAAGAAGAACTCAGGCAAGATATGATAAGAAAGATGAAGTATTGTGACTCAGTTGTAATGGACCAAAATCTGTTGCATGACATGTACGATCGAGAAGTTGATCAATCTAAAATTTGAAAAATAAATACTGTTACCTAATAAAGGTGCCTAAGTTATTTTTAAGTTTAGTTTTGGCAATAACTCTATGGGAAATGAGTTACGGGTCAATGAATGTCAATGATTTAAAAGCGGAGCTAAGAAAAAGAGGTGCCAATTGAAGTTATGTCTTATACGGACTTATACGGAACTATGAACTGTGGCATGGCCGATTTGTTTGTGCTACGGTTCTATTGTATTAAATAACCAGCTTTCCGCCAGTGGCTTCGCCCGCGTGGTCTGGGTATTCCTTATAACTTTCATCCCCATTTCAACCCCTTACAGCCCTTTTATCGCAAAGTAGCCTTGTCCTTTCTCAGGTTTTAGACTTCCATTTAAATCCGTTCAGTAGTTTTGGCGTGAAAGCGCAACAGACAGACAGACAGTTACTTTCGCATTTATAATATTATTAGGAAGGATTTATGAATGTAAACTTTGACACCCACACTTCAGAACCTCACTCAACAGTAGCGCCGTCTGGTAAGACAAAAAACGGTAGCCGTAATTTTTTTTCTGCTGTCTCAGCATTGACTTATATAGTATTTATATCAATGTGTCTCAGTATAATCACGATTTCAATGGAAACTCAAACTGATCTACATTGACAGGTCTTTCTTAAACCTATACAAGCCAAAAGCGACTCGTGTTGCATACAAGAACCAGCCTATAATGTATTGTACCGCTGAAATACCTATAAAAACATAGAACCGCCTTATATCAAAATTATAAAGTGTACTAATATATTTTTTTGACAAATACGTACTAAATACTATCCTTTTAAATTTTTGTACTGTCGTTTTGAACCGTAGACAGAGACGTTTTGAACGTACAATCTACCTAACGGTCCCTAAATCCAACCCTGCACTTGGTATGTATGATCACAGAGTAGGTATGATCGTACAATCGTCCATCACTAATTTGTAGTGATGTTGATAATTAATAATTTTCATAATCGATTAAGAGTCGAAAGCGTAAATAGTTTAATTGATTAATAATCGATTGTATATATATTTTTGGAATTTATTGAAATTGGCCAAAATGACGGTAAACATAAGCAAAACTAGGTTAATAAATTATGTAATTCAATGAATGTTGTTTTGTTATGCAAAAATACCAAAACTATAAAGCTTCAAAGCATTGTATCTACCACCTAAGTCTACATTGTCGAATGCAAATAAATAATATGAATATGAAAATTAGACAAAAATAGTAACCGAAATTCATTATGCAGACTAGACTAGACTTATCAATGCGTCTACCAACATTTTGGAAGAAATAAAACTACGAGAGAAACTTGTATTATTCACAATTTTTTTTAGCAGTCAGTATTATTTGTTATACAACAATAAAAAATTAATAACATATCTATAAAAATCTTCATAACACATAAAAACAAATATGTTTATAATAATTTGATACTAGCTGTGCCTCACGAGAGGCACGGCTAGTAAACATACAAACTTTTCAGTGACAGTGACAGTTAAAACTTCGCAAATCATCTATGCGCTACTCGTTTGAAAATACCACAGCGTAACACCGCGCGTGCTTGTTTGTTTTAAATAACAATACAGAGACTTGGCTACTATTATTCAACATACAACTATTTAGTACAATCGATTACATAAATCCGCAAACGATTATTGTCGACTATTTAAATAACCGATTATTGATAATCGATTATCAACATCACTATTCACTATTATTAATCAGTTAATTTGATAACACTTATCTCAATTTAACAAGTTATTTATATTTTATTTGTTGTTTTACGTACCTATCTACTAATTATTTCACAATATCATGCACGCATTACACGTTTTTAACGACGGACAACTAGGTTCGTTAGAGATTTTATGATCAAGACGATCAAGTTTGTTTTTGGTTGTATAAGTAAGTTTTTGTTTTTAAATTTCTATTCCTTATTTTTTTTATTAAAAATATCAATGTAATTTCATGCCTCTAATCTAATTTAATTTATTTGTGACGTTAAATTATCATAAAATATTTAGCTGAGTGCGTAGATAAAGTAATAGAAAGGTATCGACTGGTAGTACTGGTACTACCCTTGTTATGCCAATACATGCAAAGATAGTGGTACCTACCTACTACTTTTAGTTATTCTTTCGAGTATAAATAAATTAAAATCTGTTGCTATTATGATTGTACTTATAATTAGCTTGAATGTGTATTTTTTATCTATTTACTTACAGAATTCATTAATAAATAAAATGGCATCAATACCAGAGGATTTAAAATGCATTGTGGAAACCAAAGATGGTCCTATTTGTGGCTTTATTGATAAAAATGATGAAGGAATTTATTACAAGTTTAAAGGTGTCCCTTATGCGAAACCGCCAATTGGTAACTTAAGATTTTTGGTAAGTAAAAGACTAAGTATTCAATAAATGAATCTCTAAAATAATAGTGACCAACTTGGCTTACTCTCACCTTGTATCAAATGACATTATTGGCAAAAATGTATAGATGTTGGTCCCAAAAGTGTGGCTGACCCTGGCTTGGCCACAATCAGGGATTTTAATTTTGATGACGTAAAAATGTCGCTATTTAGTCGAAATTAGTCGCCGAATATCAGATTTAGTCGGTCACCGGTTCAAAAGTTATAAGGGTTTATAGGTGGCCGTGCCAGAGTCAGCCTCCCCAGCTTGGCCACATTTATATCTCGGGAACTAGGGCACCTAGCGAAGATCTAAATAGCGACTAAATTTTTACGTCATCAAAATTAAAATCCCTGATTGTGGCCAAGCCAGGGTCAGCCACACTTCCCAAAACACGTAAAATTGTCTTGTGACAGATAACTTTTTCATCAATTTATTTGGTGGCCTTATAATGTAGTCATTTCTTGTTTTATCCATTTTGTCATTTAACACACCCTCCTCAATATTCTCATTGCTGCATAATCTCCTTCTGTCCATATTCTTAACAGCCCAACACTGATTCATCCATGATGACAGGTATGTTGTGTATGTCTTTATGAGCTTGAGCTCTCAGGCTCAAGGGCAAAATCTACAAATCTGTGGTTTTAACTTCTTATTAATTTATTGTTATCTTTTCAATTTGTTTGCATTCAAATCAACTCCGTAGTATAATATTTAAAAAAATATTCTGTTAGGTATATAATATATTACAAATAGAAATTGAAGGAAATATTATATTTTTATGATTATTTATCAATAACTCGCTGACCCGGCAAACATTGTTTTGCCATATAGGGGTGGGTCACCCTTATTATTTAGGGGTATGAAAAATAAATGTTGACCGATTCTCAGACCTACCCATTATGCACATAAAATTTCATACAAATTGGCCCTGGTTCTGGAAGAGTTTGGTAACAAACACTGCGACAAGAGAATTTTATATTTATTATATTATAGTAATATATAAAAAGCTGTAATAACCTAGGTACATATGACCACTGGACTGCCAAGTCAACCTCTAATTCGAATCCAAGGCAACACTGATTTTTTGCAATCATGTGCCTAAATTAATAATAATTTATCAACCCCTTACTATGATGAGAGAAAACATTGTGAAGAAACCTGGGCTGCATGCCAGAGATTTTCTCGAGATAGGGTGTAAAGTCTGCCAACCCACCATGATGGTGCTAGTAGTAAGAATGTCACAGACCAATTAGGCAATAGCTCATACACTTGATACATGATACCGTTTACTTTTGTCCAGTGTACAGCCTATCGCCTATAGCACACAGTATAGTACAGACGCATATAGTATGACGCCTGTAATATCGACGCCAAAAATACCGACCGACACGACGCTTATAATATAACGGTTGTAAAATAGACGCCTATTTTACCGATGCCTGTATTATTGACGCCTATAATATCGATACCAATAACATCAACGCTTATAATATCGACGTCGGTATTATCGGTACTATTACCGATGCCTATATTATCGACGCTTGTAAAATCGACGCCTATAATACCGACGCTTATTATAATCGTCGCCTATTTTACCGATGCCTATAATACCGAACCCTCTAATACCGACGTATATAATATCGATGCCTATAATACCGAACCCTCTAATACTGACGCCTATAATATCGATGCCTATAATACCGACGTCTAATAATATAATACCGAAGCAAACATTTTAAAATAACATGGTGTTTTATAAAAAAATATCAACATTTCTCAAGATACTCGAGAAATACTGGTCGAGACACTAGTGTGCCTCGAAAAATAAAAATGGTCGAGAAACCAGAATGCCTACTCTGTATATCGATTCGAGAACAACGAGTTCGTACTCCGACTCGCATTTGACCGATTTTCAGGTGGCTGTGCCCATCACCTACTTTGAAAGCTGGATCCGCGCCTGAAACCATTATGCATACCTACCATACTTAAGGTACTCTTTGGATCAAGCAAGACGAATGTGAGCGTAACAGTGGAGTAACTAGCATTTTCCAATTTAAAAAAATTATGACCCCCTTTGTTGAAACGATTGTAAAAACGAACGTGGACTGTCGAGCGTCAGATGCATACTCTTGATAAGAATAAGTACTAAATTAGTCGGATGAGAAGTCAGTTAGTCGGCAATAGACAAGCTGGATATAGGGGCCCCATGCGACCCCATTGGCTGCATTGGGGGTGTCCTTAAATTACGTGAGGCGTTTAGGGGAGGGAAGGGGTCGAGCCGAATCTCATCCAATCTTAGGTGGAGTTGGAGAAGAAGGGGTCTTAGCAAATATCACGTAATTTCTTTTACCGCAAAAAAAAAACTGGAAAAATTGCGAGAAAACTGGGTTTAATTAAGTAAAATATGCGACTGAAATCTGGCTAAATCCTGTAGTATTTTTTACAGAATTTTATCTGACGCCGGGCGTTCTTGTATGAATGTTGTAAAAATGGTTACTGAATAGTTGATTAAACATGTCCGAAAATACCCTTGTTAGTATGACACGAGGAACAGTGTATTCAAAATGTCTGTGTATGTACACTGTTCCTCGCGTGAAAAATAAAAATGTATGTATAGGTATATACAAAAATACGATTGTGCGTCGAAGTTTTTTAAACACAAGAAACGCGTACGAGGCGCTAGTCTGGTACGCTCTAGCGGCCTGACGCGCGCTGAAAACGCTTTTTGTCAAACAAAAAGCGTTTTCAGCGAAGTCTTTTCAACATCTTATCAAGGGGGCCAAAATCACGTCATGTAAATAATAGCGCGTAAAGTAGGATTGCCGTGCCGGTTCTCTGCATGCCGGTGACGCCCGTTTGCAAGAACTGTGGCCTGCATTTTTATCTATGCGATTATGAGTTTGACGACCAGTAGATCATTATTTGTAATTGCAAATAAATTAGGCTATTTATTCATCAACCCATTAAATTGTCCCACTGCTGGCACGGGTTGCCTCTCAGTATTAGAGGAATTAGGCCATAGTCCACCACGCTGGCCTAATGCGGGTTGGCAGACTTCACATGCCTTCGAGAACATCTCTTAGGCATGCAGGTTTCGTCACGATATTTTCCTTCACCGTTAAAGCGAGTGATAATTACGCACATGATTTCGAAAAGTCAGAGGTGCGTGCCTTGGATTAAAACTTGAGACCTTTGACTAGGCAGTCCAGTGGTCATTCCCCTAGGCTATCACTGCTGTTGCTACTGCTATTTATTATACTAAATATTCTTTTGATTAGTATCTGTAATCCACAAAAGTATTTTTAGTAATCTGTAAAACTAAACTTCGTAATTTAAAAAAAAAACAAGCTTTTTCAATGAAATTTTACAATACACACAATATGTAATTAATATATTAAGCTTAATATAAAGGCAGCAGGATGATGATGATAATCTAGATTACCATTAACGATAAGTTTATTACACTTTTCAGCCACCATTATCAATTGAAACATGGGATGAAATAATTGATTGTACTAAAGATGCACCTTCGCCTATATTCTATTCCATAAATAATGAAATAGAAGGTTCAGAAGATTGTCTCTACATTGAAATTTCAACCCCAAATATACAGCCCGATGAACCAATGCCTGTGATGTTTTGGATAGGAGGTTATGCATATGCATATGTTCTCGACAATGTATTAGATGCATCATTAATCAATGATCAAAATATTGTATTTGTAAGATGCGGCTACCGATTGGGACCCTTTGGTTTTCTCTCCATCAATAACTATACAGCACCAGGAAATTGCGGACTAAAAGATTTAGTCATGGCCTTAAAATGGGTTCAAAGAAACATAAGTGTCTTTGGAGGTGACCCAAATAATGTCACGATCTTCGGAAATTCTTCAGGTGGAGCTATTGTCCATCTTATGATGTTATCCCCAATGGCGACAGGACTCTTTCATAAAGCAATAATACAAAGTGCTAGTGCATTGAATAATTGGTCTATCACCAAAAACCCTTCTCAACCTGTTATGGAGCTAGCAAATGAATTGGGGATAGAAATAATTTGTAAATTTGACGTTGTTGAGAAACTACGGTCAACACCTGCTCTAGAAATTATGAAAGCATTTCTTAATATGGCACGGGAAGCAGAAAAAGCAGTCAACCATGATATTATAGATGCCATTTTTAAACCGTGCATTGAAGTTGACTATGAAGGTCAACCAGCATTTATCACAAAAAGTCCTCCACTAATTATGAAATCTGGGAATTTCAATAAAGTGCCCTTAATTATCGGTAGTACTAATATAGAAGGTGCAGTGTTGCAATTCACAATCAAGGATTTTTATTCTGACTATCAAAAGTATAACGAAGATAATAGTCTTCTCGTACCCAGATCATTAGCAAGGGAAGATAAATTATCAAAAAATATAGGCCAGCAATTATTGAAATTTTATTTGGGTGGCGAAGAGCATTTAAGGGCAGACACAAGAACACAATACTTACAATTAATCAGTGATTACTATTTTTTATATTATGTTAATAAAACGGTAAGGTTGCATAGCCAGTTTGCACCTGAATGCCCAATATATTATTATATTATCAACTTCGCGGGAGAATGGTCAGTACCAAAAGATTTAGATTTTTTAAACTCTGGTGGACATGCCGCAGAACTTCCCTTTGTGTTCCGTATCAAAACGCCAGAAATATGTAAAGGTAGTAGAGACTCAGTGATGACAAGAAGGAAAGTAGTGAAAATGTGGACGAATTTTGCTAAAACCAGGTAAATATTATTTTAACTTTTTTTATTTTATTTAAATAACCGGTCGAGTTGAATTTCGCGCACCGAGATTTCTTCATATACGTTTATTTATACATATACGATGGTGTATCAAAAAGTTCTTGGAATCCCTATAAAAATATAAGAAAAATATACTAAAAATATTTTAAGTTATTTTAATGAAGCAAAAATTCGGCTGGCGGGCCGGATTCGAACCTGCGTCTTCTGGTTCGGTACACCAGACGCTTTGACCGCTAAGCTACCGGTAGGCTACCGGGGGCTCGCTGTAGCTAGCGGCGCCATTTTGGCACATCTTTATTTTTAATTTCATAGTAAAAAATGACAACTTGACAGCTATCTGCTGTCAGTCTCAGTTTCGGAATGTCAAACGCACGCCATCAAGGCTCATGAGTATCAGTTTCATAGTGATTTCATGGTAAAAACTGTCAACTTGACAGCTGTCATGTACCTCCGGTACAAATTTGGGCTGAGTTGTGTGGGCTTTTGATGACCTCCTTTCCCCCGGATATACTGTCTAACAACACGCCCAAAGTCGAGTCTTCCTCGGCGTCATTTTTTAACTCGCTTCGCACCCTTGATATTAAAACTAACCGTTTTAAGGTAATTCTTCTGTCTTTCTATACCAAATTTCAGGCCTCTGGTGTTTTTACCCGACTGCTGAAGGAGGGTTATTATGTGTTGACGTGTATGTATGTATGTATGTCCGTTCCTATGTCCACTCGTAACTACTCAACGGCTCAACCGATTTAGATAAATGATATGTCATTGGATTCGTCTTGATGGCACGAGTGTCACTGGGTACTGGTATGAAACTCTAAAAAACATATTTAGGTGTATATTTTTTCTTTTCAAATGATCATTTAGGATCTATTGAAGTATTAAGTGATACTTTGATAATTTAAATACTAAAAAGTATGAAATAAAACAAATTATATAATGAAACAAAAAACCCGACTGTGTTAACAAGTACTAACTAAAAATCCAAAAACAAGCCTTGAATGTTGGAAAATTTATTGCAGGCGGGGACAAGCTATTCGTTGTGTGCGTTCGCGCAGCGGAATGTTGTTGAATTTAAAGATTTTAATTATGCAGATATTTAGTGTATGACGTCGTATAATTGTGTATGGTAAAAAAAAATTTGTGCACGCAGCCATTGTTGAGAAATTCACCAAAAACTGATTCCGCTGGGCGAACGTTGTCCTGGCGGAACTCTTTTTAATCCATAGACTTTAGAACAAAAAAGATGTGTCAAAAAATTAGTGTGTATTTGTGTGTAATTGTGTATGTATGAATAAAATTAGTGCATGCGTAAACTTCGGAGAAATTCAAGTTTCCGCTACGCGAACGTTTGGCCATTAGCTAGTTTTCATATAAAGCGATTACATAGAGAGCTGTAGATTTTTACATACATTGTTTTGAATTTGTGTGTATTTGTTTAAAAAACAGATTTAGAAAAAAACGTAGGACTTAAAAGATAAAAATATAAACGTAAAATACGCTGATTAAGTCTTAGTTCTTAAAGTATGCACTTTGGGGTCTAGATTTTCACGTTTATACAAACCTTGGTGTCATACTCTGCAGCAGAGCCACCTTTTAGAAACTGATCAATTATATCATAAAATGATGTACGTACAACGTACATAATGTACGTATATCCGATATCGCTGTACGTGCAATAAGTAACGATAAAATAGACATTTAATATTGAGAGTATGCTCCCCAGCAGAGCCACCTAGTACATGTACTCAGGAAAGAAAAACGCTACTGTTTTTTGATATAAACTGTTGTACGAATAGTGTTCAATACGTACATGTTACAAAATATCATTATTATCCTCTCGTTTTATTTATTTTACTTTACTAAAATATTCGTAGAAAACGCCTAGTTATTTTGTGTCAGCAAAATGTTTTGTAGCATTTTTATAAGGCGCGCAATACAATACAAATATTCAACGTATTATTTTTAATCGTAGTTTTTATGGTTTGGTTTTTTTGACATTTCATTTAAGCTACAAAAATCGGTTTGTAACCTGAAATTGGCACAAAGATATAACTAGAGCCACACTACAAAAAAACGGTTTGTAATAAAAAACATCTGTATTTTTTTAAATGTCAGTTTTAATACTTTTCAATACTTTCAATTCATTATTGACTTGTGTTGGAAATTTTTGTTACATTATTACATTCAAAGTATAATGAAGCGCGCAAAGCGTTTATCGGTTTCCTTAGAAGAACAAAAAATAGCATTTATTAATAATAATAATAATAATAATGTTTATTTCAGACCTTGTCCATAAATTTGTTAGTAAAATGTTCTTAACCTAGTGTTAGTAAAAGTACAATGTGTTAGGCGCTAGCTCGCGCGTGTAGGCCTATCCAATTCCAATGCTCCATCAGTACTGAGTCCCATCGACCGGCGCACGCAGTCAGAATGGCACTGGGGCCGCAGCGCACTCTCGCTAGCATCGATGCACAGCGCTTACGTATGATCGCGTGGAAGCCGTCCACGCGCGCCTCCGCGAACATGCCACTCGCGCTACAGTACCGCGGCAGCCCCAGCAACACCCTGAACGCGTTATTATACTGTACTCGCAGGGCGTCGTAAGTTCTCTGCGTATATTTGGCCCACAAACTGCACGTGTAGAAAGTTTGGCAGAATGCTCTAAATAATGTGACCTTCACTTGTTGACCTATTGACTTCGGGCACTTATTTACCAATAAAAAAAATATCAATAAAGGCAAATGAAGTTTTTTTTAGTAGTATTTAGTGTAAGGTTGTATTTCAACCACTTTTATAACCTCGCAGCCTCGCCAGGCCCATTTCAGTATAGTTTTTAACATTATCCCAAGAAGACCCATTAAAGACAATGACTGTGTCATCAGCATAAGAAAAAACTTGTGCGTGTTCAAGGCGTATGTTACAGAGGACATTACATTTATGAAGAAGAGGCTAGGACCTAACACTCACCTGGGGGACTCCGCATGACACTTTTTTGTCATCGCTTTGGTAATTATCCAGTTTGACCCTCTGTTTACGGTCATATATATATGTATCTTTTGAACAGTGCCATTGCACAGTGCCACAGTGCATTTTTAATAATATTCTGAAGGTGAATACAAAAAAAACACAATTCAATATTTGATGAATTAAGATCGGTATTTTACACATCTTTAGTACGTTTACCTGCTAAAGCCACGGTACCTCAAACTTCGTAATGGTTCATCGTTCTTACCTGTGGTGGGAGCATGCACTGACAAACTTTCAGCTTTTATAAACAAATATATGACGAACATATAACGAAGGTCTGGGGTTTAGCAGGAGCGCTTACACTCTAAAAGTGTAATTCTCGTCCTATCCCGTCTATGTAGTTGGTTTCATTTAGTGTTAACAGATGGCACTGTCGTCTCAAAAGAGTCATTTGACCGTCTGTAATTGCGTCCGTCGCAAAAACTGCATCAAAATCGGTTCAGCCAAACGCAAGATAATCGCCGACAAATATACATACAGGTTCTCAGTTTAACCTGTATGTATGTAATATGTATACACGTCAAAATGAGAACCTCCTCCTTTTTTGAAGTCGGTTAAAAATATGTTGAATTTTGTATTGTATTGCGCGCCTAATTAAAGTGTCAAAACATTTTGCTGACACAAAATAACTAGGCGTTTTCTACGAATATTTTAGTAAAGTAAAATAAATAAAACGAGAGGATAATAATGATATTTTTTAACATGTACGTATTGAACACTATTCGTACAACAGTTTATATAAAAAAACAGTAGCGTTTTTCTTTCCTGAGTACATGTACTAGGTGGCTCTGCTGGGGAGCATACTCTCAATATTAAATGTCTATTTTATCGTTACTTATTGCACGTACAGCGATATCGGATATACGTACATTATGTACGTTGTACGTACATCATTTTATGATATAATTGATCAGTTTAGAAAAGGTGGCTCTGCTGCAGAGTATGACACAAACCTTGTAAGTGTCTGCAACATGTTGCCAAGTATCAATGATGTTCCGTTAGTAATTAAAGAGTTATAGGACAATTTACCATGAATAGATCACTGTTTACAAAGCAGTCAAATATCACGACGTTCTAAGGGAATTGCATGGTAAAATGTATGCCAATAATTAGTGTATTCATTAAACTATTCACATGCAAAATTTCATGTCATTAAATTCAGTAATTAAAGAAAAACAATTATAATACTGACGAAGCATCGAAAACGTACATAACCCGACCAAGTTCAGATGGCTACAAAAAAGCGGCCGTGCCATATATCTAAGAAACGTTCTTAAACTTCCAGTATAGTATTTATTAATATGATACAGTTGCGTACACAATCGTTAGGAAAAAAGAAAACAATTCCATTTCTTGAATTAAAAATATTTTTTTAATAATAACGCCACTATCCACGATAAAAATGCTGTAATAAGCTACAATATGATAAATATTTACCGAAACAGTAGTACTTACATGTGGTAATTTCCCTATGGGGTCTATAGTTAGAATCCTGATCCGTGAAATCTTTAATAGAAATTAGTTGTATTATTTTTGTCTTAAATAATATATCTAGATTATATCTCTAGTCTCAAGCGCATACCTACTTAAATAAAGTACCTACGTAAATAGTACCTACTTTCTGTCATAGTCAAATACATTTAAAAAAGTAGGTGTACAAAAATAAATGACCTATAAATTATATCGAAACAACAATTGTGTTATCACCTGTACCAATTCAATACCGGTATTATACTGTAAATTTGGGGATGTTACCTAAATATATTGCACGGCCGCTTTTTTGTAGCCATCTGAACTTGGTCGGGTTATGTACGTTTTCGATGCTTCGTCAGTATTATAATTGTTTTTCTTTAATTACTGAATTTAATGACATGAAATTTTGCATGTGAATAGTTTAATGAATACACTAATTATTGGCATACATTTTACCATGCAATTCCCTTAGAACGTCGTGATATTTGACTGCTTTGTAAACAGTGATCTATTCATGGTAAATTGTCCTATAACTCTTTAATTACTAACGGAACATCATTGATACTTGGCAACATGTTGCAGACACTTACAAGGTTTGTATAAACGTGAAAATCTAGACCCCAAAGTGCATACTTTAAGAACTAAGACCTAATCAGCGTATTTTACGTTTATATTTTTATCTTTTAAGCCCTACGATTTTTTCTAAATCTGTTTTTTAAACAAATACACACAAATTCAAAACAATGTATGTAAAAATCTACAGCTCTCTATGTAAGCGCTTTATATGAAAACTAGCTAATGGCCAAACGTTCGCGTAGCGGAAACTTGAATTTCTCCGAGGTTTATGCATGCACTAATTTTATTCATACATACACAATTACACACAAATACACACTCATTTTTTGACACATCTTTTTTGTTCTAAAGTCTATGGATTAAAAAGAGTTCCGCCAGGACAACGTTCGCCCAGCGGAATCAGTTTTTGGTGAATTACTCAACAATGGCTGCGTGCACAAATTTTTTTTTACCATACACAATTATACGACGTCATACACTAAATATCTGCATAATTAAAATCTTTAAATTCAACAACTTTCCGCTGCGCGAACGCACACCTATTCGTTCGTATTCTGAACCATAATGAATTATAAATAAAACTTTTTCTTTGCTTGTCCCCGCCTGCAATACATTTCCCAACATTCAAATTCATTCATTCATTCATTCAAAGGAGCTCATCGAAATCGGCCTAAATGATGTAATGATGGTACACGCATTGGAAAAAATACCTTGTATTACGCTGGGTAAATCTCTAGTCTTACTTTTTTAATTTTAACTAGGGGATGGGAAAAAACTTTTAATTTCAGAAAAATCACAATTTTGGCACATTATTATCAGTTTCATAGCGATTTCATGGTAAAAACTGTCAACTTGACAGCTGACAGGTATCTCCGGTACAAATTTGGGCCGAGTTGTATGGGCTTTTGATGACCTCATTTTGCTAAATATTTGCAATTCTAGCCGGCTAAATATTTAATTATTTAAAAACTTGCGACTAATATGAAATATCATTGTAATATCGCCGGGCTACAGTGAAAGACGTAGCAATTATATTATTGTTGCACTGTGTTGAGCGATATATCGGCAATATATATTTTGGCATCAACGAATTCACTAGAGGGTTAATGCGACATGAAATCCGCTTCGCTGCATATCACGGCGGTACGCGGAGCCGTGTGTTAATCGTCTTACTACGAAAAACAGGCATGAATGACATTTACAGATCCTTCACCACTTAGCGCCCGCGATAAATACTTTACCTGATATGCAATTAGTATACAATTTTAACCTTGTTTTCAGCAACCCAACACCAGATGACAATGATCAACTTTTACAAAATACTTGGGACCCTGTTGAAAACAAAGACAAGTTGAACTATATCAGCATAGGCTCAGAGCTTACAAAAGGTAGAAATCCTTTTGACGAGAGAATGAAATTTTGGGACTCACTTCACCAAGAACATGCTTTTCTTAGAGCTTTAGTTTATTTCAATGATATAGGAGTTTCATGGTAAAAATTATAATCTCATTAGATTGTAAGTTTTGGTACATTTTGTATTCTCCTGTAATAATTATGTTGAAAAAACTTCATTTGCTTTTTTAGGATTTGAAGTTTACAGTTTTATAATTAAATTTTTCTAAACTAGGTCGATTGCTTTTTTTGTATTCTCTAGTGTTTAAATTTTATGGAATGTTGTGAGGAAAAGGACCAGGGACTGTCTAAATAGTCCTGTATCAGGTTTATTTTAGATTTTAAGATCTAGCCTCTCCGTTAGTGGTCTAGCAACCGTAGTCACGGCTCGCAGTTGTTTTCTGATTATGTCTATGTTTCTAATTACTGTATTTGCTTGGATAAATAATCATAATAACTATGTTAAATAAACATTAGTGGCAACATAAATATAGCGGCTTCATGAGAGTTGGGCGATTTAAATAAATGTAACACAGTCACGAAATTGTTTGTAAAAATGAATTTATCAATTAGCAGTAAGATTTATTAAACACCTAGAAAAACAAATAAATGCTCAAGATATGATTTTAGTTGTCAATAAATAAAACTAGAAACAGAAGAGTTTAATAAAATAGCAATTGTGTTGGTACCAATCTGTAATACATTATGAAATGATAGTTTTCACATAACAATATACAAGTTTAATTATTTTAGTAACAAAAGCTTGAAGGCCAACAAATATATACTACAAAATAAATGAACTAGATACGCCATTATCTACAATAAAAAAAGTGAAGGCGAATTCCTTTGTTAATTATATAAATTAATAAAATAATCTATACATAATGGGTGCAAAATATAATTACATACACATTGTGTAGATATTTTGATCAGTAAGGCTAATATGCGCACCACGAAATACTTTTCTTCGATATCTCTTGCAGATACAATGGCACTGACAATGCTTCCAGGCGAATTTTTTTTAACAAGTTAATGTCGTAGCACGCGTTTTAGCCCACAGAAAATAATTTAACGAAGTTGTAGATACTACCCACTTCTGTATACACATAGATATCTGAAAAAAGAAGATTTTTGATCACCACGGTAAGTTAAGCAGTTGCAAAAAAGCTTCATGTTGGGGTAACAAACCCAAAGAAAATACAATCATTTATGGAATCATACATCGTGGTCATCTTGAACGAATATTGAGCACAAGTGCCCATTTAAACATTATTCAGCACATCCTATACAAAATCACATTGTAAAAGAATTATCAGCCAACCTTTACATGTTGGGGCTATTTTCAAAAGTAAAGCCAACAAAATAAACTTGTTATTTAAATAGAGTATAACATAAAGAACATTTATTATTATTATTATTACACCTCAGTCGTAAGTCAATTCACCGTGATATTATTCAACTACAAACAGTCTATGAAACAGAACTTATGCTATCTCTCAAGTAAAAGTCAGAATTCTAACTTTGACGGAAACAGTTTGCCCTAACTTAGCCATTAAGCATTGGACACCCTATTATTGTTAGGAATACTTAGCCTGGTTACAATGACAGGATTTGCTTAGGGCGGAAACCCACCGCGGTGCACGCTGTCCACGGCCACGCGGCGCACGTTTGCTGCGTGGGTTCATTTGTTTAAAAACGTGGTTCTACGTTTCCACCGCAGCACACGCTATACACGAATTTACACAGCGTGCATGGCGTTGAGCTACGTGGGCGCCGTATCCGAGCAAGCCACGCGTGTCATGAACTCATGCCGTCAATTCGTGCGCCGCGGTGACTACCGCGGCACGAGTGCGTGGCGGTAGATTTCCGCCTTTATGGTGAGGAAAGCAGTCAGTCGGCATAGATTTCGGCCTAACTGCTCGTTTATGAAGACGCTTCGCGGGGATAATCAAACGTAAGGCCATGTATTTTAGCAGAAATGTTTGATATAATACCTATAGCGTTGCTCATGGTAGAGCACTCTTCTACCAATACTGCAACACTGCGTGCATTCTCTACCATGACAGTCTACCTGTACCTATGAGTGTGAGCCCTTAGGCTGATATTCAAAAACGAGACAACATGAACTTATGCTTCCGTATGTCAAAATCGAGTGCTTACGTTCAAATTTGTATTCAGATTTGTTCGGAACACTGCTTAAACTTCGCGTAAACTATGCTAAGCCTAAGTAGTCAATATCGGTTACTTTAGCTGCCTAAGCAGTGGATCTAGCGCCACCCGGCGGACAAAGCTGTAGTTATTTTTGGTAGTCTGTACTAATATTATAAAGAGGAAAGATTTGTATTTTTGTATGTAACGAATAAACTCAAAAAGTACTGGACCGATTTAAAAAATTCTTTCCATGTTAGATAGTCCATTTATCGGTGAAGGCTATAGGCTATATATCATTACGCTACGACTAATAGGAGCGGAGTAGTAACGAAAAATGTTGCAAAAACGGGGGAAAAAATTTTAAGACCACGCTGGCGGGAAGTTAGTTTGATATATTTTTATTTACTTAGATTTATTAAAGTAAGACTCGAGCGAGTAAGTCGACTCTTGCCTAAAAGAATTTGAGACAGGCTTTTCAAAGAACTGATCGTCTAAAGTCCATATATAGATTATAAATTAATAAAATGAGAAAAGATAGTAAGTGTATAACAAGATATTATACTCACTGCACAGTCAAGGCATCAATATAAAGTAGCATTATAAGCCTAGGTTAGAATTGAAAGCCACCCATTGGCACTGATTGATCAGTGCTGAACTGGTACTGGTCTGTTGTAGATGATACCGCAGGGGCCGTTCGGCCATCCTCTTCTTCAGATCCAAAGTAATTCTCAATAATCTCAAAAGATTTTTGATAAATATCAAGATTTTCATGCGACTGGAGAAATTCTATCTTATCCAAACCTAGAGCAGACAAGTGTAAGATATTAATAGAGATTTGAATGTTAGTTTTTAATAAAACAGAAACGACTAACCTATTAAAAAAAGTAATTTGCTTTCTATTCAAAGGTTAAACCGTTTGTAACTTTTTTATTTAGATAAAAGTAATGCTTACCAAAGCACTCCTCGATAAGTGCGGCATAAGGATTATCACGTTGATCAGATTGTTGCCCAGCCTTTAAAACATTGTCTAATCCGTTTAGAGCCACTTGGACTGTCTTCGCGTCAGTTAATGTTAATAAGTCACATAGAGGTGGAATACAACCTTGTTGAACTAAATACCTAAAAACAATTTCCAAACATCTTTTTATTTTTCGAAATGAAATCTATTTGAGTGCATGGTATAAATAAGAAGCTTTTGTGTTGAAATTCTGTTCGTTATTTAATCATGAAAGGAAGGAAAGAAAGAAAATCATAAGGTAACAATGGTAACTGGTGGAGGAGGCCTTTACGCAAAGGTCCTTAATTAAACACAAATATTTAAATCTATAAATATCATGTAAAACAAAATTGTAATTAAGGATTAAAGAGGCTTTACTGTACTCTGGCGCAGTGAAGTTTGAGAGCCGCGCCACAGCCCATGACGTCACTTCTTAATATACCATGATGTAGTGTGAGCAAAAAAGGATGACCATGTCCCTTATATTTGTTGCCCTGACATTCAGGTTATCAAAACAAAACTAACAAAACTACTCCGGACCGTATTTTGACGGATTCGAATCGGACGAAGTGCGAAACTGGTCTAATTGTATAAACAAGACTCAACCTCCAGGGCCATTTTCAGCCTATTGAAAGACGTGGAGCTGCAGAATATTTTTTTTTGGCCAAAGTTCGTTTTAAGTGGTGGTTAAATATTTGTAACCGATTTAAAAAAGTTGTAGACCTAAGTAGTAGGTACTATTTTGGATATTACAAACGTTATTTATTTAACACATTGGTATTAATTATTAAATAATGATGTGCCAGTTAATGGCAATAGGCTCGCGGGCTATGACATGGGACCTAAAAAATCCCGGCAAACTGCAGTGGGTGTACATTCGTACACCTCTGCGTAAACATTGACACATATAAAGTTTTTATCATATTTTTGGATTGCTTTGTGGTTGCAAAACATGTTTTTTTTTTTTAAACAATTGCGTCAATACGCGCGGTTTTTATGCATATGTCTCACACCGTTTGAAGCTTATCATAAACCAGAGCCAACCATGGAAAACAATGATAACACTACTCCAACTTTTTCCTTCATTTAAATAACTGTTAATCTTATGCTTAGCATGGAAAATGCTTAAAAAAATAATAAGATAACACTACTCCATGCATTCCCTGTTCAAGAACAGTCGATGTTTGTTACTAAAGTTGGTGTGTATAGCAAACATTGGCCCAACAAGTTATTTTGCACAGTGTTTTGAAGGCGCACTGCAGCATTTCGACGTCCTAACGTTAGCTATGATTGGACGATACTAAATTGAAATAACCGAAAAATAAGACCACAAAAGTATTTGTGGTCTTATTTTTCGGGCCGTTTTTGAAGCGCACCTCGGGAATCTAGTACTATTATTGATCAAAGGTACCTGACTTCCCAACCTCAGTCCGTCCTGCCCTGGATGCGGAGCATTTATAGCAAATAATAAGGTTACACACACGCATTACACCCACCTAATTTGTTCGTGACTGCCTCCACTAGTAGCGTTTGTTATTGCCCACGCGGCTTCTTTCCTAGTTTTGAATTCAGCTTGCCTTAAAATTTCAATTAGAGCTGGGAATATATTAGCATCTATTACTGCCTGAAAGAAAAGTTAAAGTTGTTATTACATTTGAGAACAAAATAAACAAATGTTCGTTCCAAAGATAGCAATCATTTTCTTTAATCACGCACATTTATTTAAAGATATATGCCTAACTGTACTGTACCCCAGGTCACCAGGGGCTTGCTTGCCGTTGTAATAGGGTAGTACCAATGTTAGATATATTCAAAACTAGCTTTTCCCCGCAGCTTTGCAGTTTATTTTTCTTTCCATTTGGCTACTCTGGGCGGAGACAAAGCCAAAATCTGTTCATTTGTTCAAGAGTTATAAATGATATGTAACTGACCCGACTTTGTTGTATAAAAACTTAGTAAAAAAAATAGACTGAATTATAAATTGTATGCTGAAACAATAATTTAAATCTACTAATAAAGTTCCAAAATATGAGCGTTTAAAGATGCTCTATCCCTTCCGCAAAACGAGTGTTAGTATACAATACTGCTAGAATACAAACGAGTGTTAGTTACAGTTACTTTCGCATTTATAATATTAGTTTATGGCTCAATCTTACACATCAAACAAAAACGTTTCCGAACGAATTTTAAGTGTTTAAGGAATTTCTTGCCGGATCTTCTCCCTAAGACCTACTTTTCGGAACCGTTTATATATATTTTTTTTAAAGTAGCATATTTAATGGTATTATTCTGATGTTACATTTGACTTAACTTTTTTGTATAAAATACACACCTGTATTTGAGAAGCATTACCCGCAGTTATGTTTGAGAGTGTCCAACACGCCTCCTTTCGCAACGCCTCGGTGCTGGACCGCAATAGCGCGTGCAAATTCGGTAACGGATTGCAGTTAAGCACCGCTTGCGTTTGTGCATCGTTACCAGTTACGATGTTACCGACAGCTCGTAATGCTGCAGAAACTACCGTCGATTTGTTGTGCCTAGTAACAAACATTTACAATGTCATTTCAACATAGAACATACTATAATAATCAGTGTACATGTGGTGTGGGGCCGCTTTGTTCTTTGTGTGCTTCGAAAATATGCCTACGAGATAGTTTTAAAAATTTGGGAAAATTAGTAATAAATAGTAAAAAATTGGGTTCTCAGACCACACATAGAGGATATGGGGCCTAGGGGTCAATCGTATTGTAAGTTAATCTGAAACAAAATTTGTGCAACTAAGATATTATATAGTATACTCAATCCACACACACATCCAAAATTTATTACGTAAATAATAAAAAATATTTATAACAGCTATGATCCTTACTTTAAAGTGCAATGAGAACTTGATCATAGGCACAGAGGAGACATTTGACAAATAACTCATTCATTCGTAAGCCATTCAGACAGCTGGTCCATGAATAAGTTACTGTATACCATACAATATGTGACTTACATAAGTAGTTCAACAAGTCGCCTGCAAACTCCAGCATCTATCACGGCCTGAATTTTCTCATTTGGTCCATCAGATAAATAAGAGAGAGCCCAACAAGCGTCACCTAGCACATCTGCATCGGTGTGATGTAGCAATCGTGCTAGAACTGGAATACCTGAAATATGACGTAGGAAACTGGAGTAAATTATATTAACATATCAATAAATTATCATTAACTTTTCAAAACACCTATCGGCATTGTGGTATGTATAATGTCCAAAAAATTACCAATTCGCAGTTGGTCCAATTCGTGTATGTGTAAAGGGTTTAAAGTAACTTAACACTATGGGGGAAATGGGGGCTTCCTTCACTCGCTCAATCTAACCTGTCTAAGTTGGGGTGCCCAACATCTAAATGGGGCGCACATTAGCTGAAATTGTAGGATAGGATTGAACTTTTTGAGAAATGCTGAATCCAGACCAATATGGTTTGTAATGTCATCGTCGTCCTGCTCTTGTCCCAATTCACTTGGGGTCGGCGCAATATGTTTATTTCTTCCTTACATCTCTATAAGCCGTTATCTCGTCATTCAACTCCTTCGTAGTTAAGTTAATAACCTTTCGCAGTCCATCCATCTTTTCTTTGGTCTTCTTCTACCCTTATATCCATCCACATTCTTGCTCAAAACCTTTTTAGGTGCGTAAAAGTGTGCATAACATGTCCTTACCCCGTGAAGCGTTTACTGCACAACTTTCCAGCAAATTTGATCCTAATGTGCTAATAAACCACAAAAAAATACACAAAACTTGAATTCAATCGACAACTGCCATAAAAATGCATTTAAATTTTACATGTAAAGCTTTATAAAAGAGTTCATCGAAAATGGCCCAAATGATGTACCGAAGGTACACTTATTGAAAAAAATACCCTGTATTACGCTGCTTAAAACTCTAGTCGTACTTTTTTTTAATGTTGATTGGGGGATGAGAAAAAACTTTTATTTGAGAAAAATCACGCCATTTTGGCACACTATTATCTGTTCTGTAATGATTTCATAGTAAAAAACTGTCAGTGTCAGTTTCGGAATGTCAAACGCACATTATTATTCATTCATCCATTCAGTCATTACGGCAGATTATTATCAGTTTCATAATAAAAACTATCAACTTGACAGCTGTCATGTACCTACGATACAAATTTGGGCGGAGTTGTATGGGCTTTTGATGACCTCCTTTATTTGTGTCCGTAATTTAACGCATATTCATTTTGTTCTATATGTATATGTTAAAAATAATTGTTGATATTTTCAATCTGCTTACTCAAGTGAAACTTGTATTTTCCTAGTGCCTTAATGCATGCCGTGGTAGCCTATAATTGAGGCTACACCACACACATGTATTAATTCATTGTATCCATTCTATGACCTCTTGGTATATGCTTTGTTGGTTGTCCTTAAATATTAAAGAAAGAAAATATTTAATTTTCGCATGTAAACTACGACGAAAAAAAATGAATTTTTTAAAAGTAGTTCTTCACAACTAAAACTATAATTTTCCGGCTGCTTATTGCCTAACCTAAGCTATCTTAATTGTAATTTTAGCTAATGTGGCATATAATTGGGCACCCCAATTTGGACAGGTTAAATTAGATGGGGGGGCTAGTGAGTGAACAAAGCCCTCGTTATCCCCTTTGCGTAAGATCCCTTTATACAGAAATAGGAGCCCCGCATAGCGAGGCTCCGTCAACTACACTGCTATTTTAGGGAAATGGAAATTCCATTTCCGACCAACCGCGAATAGGGGAGAAGACTGGTGTTGGATTTGTTAATAACCGCACGCTTATTGAAAAATATCATAAGCGTGCTTCTTGAAAATAAATATTAAATCGACCAAGAAATTTCTGAGATAAATGCGTTAAAGAAGTTAAAAAAGTTTTTGGTGGAGATTGAGAGGGGATGGTCTGTCCTTTTCCCGCAAAACGAGTGTTAGTAGAGAATTAGTATGGCGCACGCTACTTTTGACGTCATTTGTAAGTATAGTGCGCTCTCTGTCTAGCTAAAAATTAAAATGCTTTTAACTTCGTTACTTTTGAACCAATTTAAATTTTGTTTTTAATAATCGGCTCTATTTATGTTCAACTTTTTCATGAGGTCGTAAAAAATAATTAGTCGCATAGCCTATTGGACAACCTGAGAAATGGACCAACTGCGAATTGGCCAACCGCGAGTTGGACATTTTTTTAAACACTGGACCAATCGCGAATTGAATCAATCACGCCTAAAGGATACGGATTGTTTAGTTGGCCTAAATTATTTCACTCACCTGGAGCGACAGCTTCGAAATTTGTAGGAGGATTTTTGCCTCTACACAAATTAGAAAGTGTCCAAACTGCATTCTTTGTCATCGACAACCTGGTATACTTATTTAGAATCCTAAAATTAACAATTAAATAAGAATTAAAAGGAAAACCTTGGCAATATTTAAATTAACGCCAAACTTATTTATTTTACTTCAAACTGCAAAGAACAATGCTTAAAAATTTATGGACACCGTCCCCGCCCTTGTAGCACTTTAAAACCTATATTAATCGATGGGCTATTATAGCCATCATATCATTTTATTGTATGACAGCGAAATTGAAATGTTTGTCAGACAAAAGAACAACGAGTTACACTAGCCGCCCTGAGAGTTGTATCCCATGCGTCAATGGGTGCATTTCGATTCGAAGGATTTTTTTGAAAACTCCTGACGAAGGCAAATAATCAGCCCCCAGCTATAGTATAGTAGTACACTGGGTACATTAAAATAAAAAAACAAAATGGCAGATTTTGGCGCCAAATTTAAATGTTTGGCACGCTCTGCAGCCTGAACGGCTCGATGGATTTTAGCTTCAAAGGTGTCGTTAGATTCCTATTAATTATGAAAGTGACACCGGGTGTAACAACTAAAAAGTACGAAATAATATTAATTAAGTATTCAATTAAACAAAAAACACGACTGCGTTAAAAACCTAAAAATCTAAAAACAAGCTCTATGTAAGTAATCTTTGAAATTAAGTACTTACCTACTTGAATGTTGGAAAATGTATTGCAGGCGGGACAAGCAACTGAACTACTTTGTTTATAATTCAGTATTGTTTATAAATTAGACTAAACGCATACTTTGTCCCCGCCTATATTACTTACATAGAGCTTTTTTTAGATTTTTAGTTGCCATGTTTGTATTAACACAGAACATTAAATGGCAATAATTGTGACTGATTCCGGTGTCTTTATGTCGACATAACTTTCAGTTTTGCTGTCATACAGTAAAATTATAATAGCTTTCGATTAATATAGGTTTAAGTGCTACAAGGGTAGGGACGTTTTGAACATTCTTCTTTCACGTGGTTTGTAATTGAGCATTTAAGTTTTGTGCATCCCAACCAATATGTATGTATACATTTTTATCGTTAAACGAAAATATGCTTTTGATTCCTCTCGATATTTTTTTTTTTATGTTTTTAATAATTAGTAAAATAACATGAGTACAATATTTACTCTAATAACGGCGGTAGTATTCCTGCTGCGAGTACAGTGTCGCGGCACCGCGGCGAGTCCCCAGCCACATTACCGAGTGCCCAAACTGCTTGTTCACGTACATCATCGCTAGCTCCTCCTCCCACCAAGCTTACTAGCACAGGCACCGCCCCTGTCTCGACCACAACACGTGTTTGTTCAGATGAACCAGACGCTATATTTGTGAGTGCCCAAGCTGCTTCAAACTGTAATCATTTTTTATATTTATTTATAGCTAGATTTTATCCGCGGCTTCGCTCATGTGAAAATAAACAGTAAAGAAACCAACAATGATGACCTCCTCTTTAAATGGGTTCGCATACAACAGAAATGTCTAGCTCTATTTCAGGATCTATTCAAATAATTTAAAAACGCTTAACTTCCGTTTTTAATATCGAGCATATGCTTTACACTTAACACAAAATTTAAATCTATTCAGTAGTTTTAACGCCAATTCCTAAACAAACAGACAAGAATTCCAAACATCACTTTTTTGGATTTGCAGTCGTTTATATACTGTAACCCACTTGTTTTTTTTTATACCTTCAATGTACAGACACGGATTTTTTACGATTTTGTAATAGTAGAGATAAAGGTTTACATTAATTAAGTAATTTATGATTTTAGATGTCAATCAAGGGCTATATAGGCTCTAAACCATCACGCTACGACCAATAGGAGCGGAGTAGTAATGAAAAATGTTCTAAAAACAGGGGAAAAAGTTATCAAGACCACGCGGGCGAAGCCGCTGAACAATCAAATCTTTCCTATTTATAATGTTAGTATAGATAAATAAATTAGATTAAGTATTGTAACGGCGGCGCGCGGCGCGGCGGCGAGGTGCATCGCCGTTCTACAAGTTCACGTGCCGCCAAGACTGACATTAGGTATTGTAGTGTGCAGCGGTATCGGAAAGTTTGTATGGAATGACACAGGTGTGCCCATAGTACAAGCTCTGCTTAGATTGAGACTAGAGGATGCTGGGTAATAGTGTCCCTAAATACCTATTTATTTATTTTTTCAGCCGAAAGTAAGGCCAAGGTCGATCGTTCAGTTTCGGCTGAAAATTCTGTTTCGGACAGACTATTTATCTATCCTAATATTATAAAGCTGAAGAGTGTTTGTTTGGTTGGTTGAACGCGCTAATCTCAGGAACTACTGGTCCGATTTGAAAAATTCTTTCAGTATTAGATAGCCCGTCTATAGCCCGAGAAAGGCTATAGGCTAAATATCATCACGCTACGACTAATAGGAGCGGAGTAATAATTAAGTGCTGTAAAAACGGGCGAAAAAAACAAATTCTATGGGGACGAAGTCGCGGGCAAAGTAAAAAAATATATATATATATTTATGACTAGCCTTTGCCCGCGACTTCGTCCCCCCCCCCCCCCCCTTGTCAAAAGGGTCAGACTTTGTTTTATTTGAAACATCTTGCACTTGCAGATGCCCAATCCGACCTTGAGAAATTTTATTAGATTATTACCTGCAATGTGGGATTAGTGCTATTGGTGAGGAATTCAACAAATTTAGGAACTATTCCAGTCCTTATAACTTCATCAATTGGTGGATTAGGCTCTTGACTCAATAATTTACGGAACTTCTGTGTTGCCATAACTTGCTCTTGTGGATTATCTCCATACAGTGCTGCAACCATAGCTGGACTAATGTCATCCGATGGTGAAATATTGATATCATCCTGAAATAATAAAATTTTATGAAATTAAATATTCACTATGGAATAATTAATTATCAAGTATTCTCTAGCAAAATTAAAAATAGTATGATATACCTTCTGACAACATATTAGTAAGTAGAGATGCACCTATTGCTCGGCCGAATATTCGTATTCGGTATACTTTTACATGGATTACTTATGTTTGGCGCATCTCTAATATTAGGTTCTATTTACCCAACTGTTTAATTAGTATAAATGGCGTATTTTAATCTAAAGAGTGTAAATTTTCATCAATTGTTCATTTAAAAACCATAACAATTTAAATTGTACTAAAAAACTATTGCCTTGAAGCATGTTTCATTTGCAAAGTTTTGAAATTAAAACTTCATTTCATATTGTGTGTGCACATGAACCAAAAAGTTTGCACATATTGGTTGCCACCCTTGTGGTATAAAAAAAGATTATAAGATATTTTTAAACCAGTAAATCGAAAACCAAACTTGTAACCAGATTCAAAATAAAAATTTGGAGAATGTGAGACATATCACGGCATATAATGAAATATTTTGAAAATGATGTTAAAACATTATTTTCAAACTAATTCATTATCTTTACCTTTGTTTAATAAATTGCAATACCTGCAATGCAATATCTGGTGTATTTGGTGCTGGAAGATTAACATTTCGACGCTTGAACAGCTGCTGTTCTCTTTTCTGTTTCCTCAGCTGTACACCTTCTTCCTCCCGGCGGCGACGCAGCTCATCTGCACTCAACCCTGCATTCTTGTAACGATGCTTGTGTCCACCAGACATCTTAAAAGTTATCCATATTACTTAATATTTCAGATCAAAGGAGGACTAGACAAAGCTGATCAGGCCCAGCCCTAGGGTGGCCAGATATACCACAAAAAAATTATCTTATTCAAAAACTTAATAGAAAAAACAGTAGCTACCACTAAACAGCCTTGGGTGGCGAGACTGTTTTAGCTTGTATGCTATGTACACATTACTTTTATCTAGATGGTATGATAATAACATTGATTACAGAACACTCAACATTTATAGAAATTCCAGCTATAGAAAATTAATTGTGCAAAATTATTTATTATACCAAGCCAATTTTATCTACCTAAAGGCATCACAACTCATTACATTGGTAGTATTATCTATACTAATATTATAAAGCTGCAGAGTTTGTTTGTTTGGTTGAACAGGTTAATCTCAGGAACTACTGGTCCGATTTGAAAAAATCTTTCAGTGTTATATAGCCCGTTTATCAAGGAAGGCTATACATATATCATCACGCTACTACCAATAGAAGCAGTGTATCAATTAAAAATGTTGCAAAAACAGGGGGAAAAAATCAACTTCTACAGAAACAAAGTTGCGGGCAAAGGCTAGTTTAGAAATAATAAAACAATCAGGAAACTGTTGTTATTACAAGACAATTAGAAAGCTCGTTTTGCAATCAGTTGCACTAAACCGTTCAGATCATCACTGTATAATGTTGTCAGGAAACTATTGTGATTACAATACAATTACAAAGGTTCTTTATTGGAATCAGATGCACTAAACTGTTAATAACATCAGTCATCACTTTCAACTGCACTCACTAAGGATGATGTAGGCACCTACAGTACTATAAAAAACTAACTATTCATTTCAGTACCATCATAATTTTATTTCAAATTTGCAACAACAACAACCAACAACAACAAAAATGATAATAAATTGCAATTACTTAAAACTTTAAAAAGTCAATGCAGAAATAATAAATAATGCAAGAAACAAACGAATAGAATAGGAATAGACAAGCAAAAATTGAAAGGAACTTGCCGATATTGCACCAAATTATATTAAAATTTTTGTTGCAGATGGACACATACGATCAAAATGTACTTACAATTTTTTGATTCTGAAGTGTGAAAAATAAAGAAAACTATTAGATTTTGCAAATCAATCCACCATCGATTATATTTTTTATAATATTAGAGATGCATGTAAGTCGTAAGATTGAAGGTAATCGAACAAGAACAGCAAACACCGTCAAACACGACAACGACAACGACAAACTCGAAAGTCGAAACCACAGAGTACTTTGTACTTTTCAAGTTTTCATAGATTAAATAGATTAAGGCTGAGATTCAGAGAAGAGACTCAGCATGAACTTACGCTTCCGTATGTCAAATTGTAATACAAATTTGACATACGGAAGCCTTACTTTACGCTGAGCATCGTCTCTGAATGTTAGCCTTATAATATACTTAGTTCCTCTGTCTGTCTACGAATCCTATTCCTTATTAAATACTTGCTACAATATAGTAATCTGTGATACTAATATTATAAATACGAAAGTAACACACTGTCTGTGTGTGTCGCGCTTTCACGCATTTCTGGACGCTTCAAGTTCAACCCGGACAATAAAGGTGCGCGTACACACGGTCGGAATCGGTCCGTACGGAGCATACGAGTCGTCGGCATTTACAAAATGCCGATGGGGTGCGTCCACTGCAGCCAGATTTTTTACATCGGCATTCTCGGCATCAGGGTTGCCAGATGTACAATTTAAGTCGTATTCCTACGATTTTTTAGGAGTTTATTGCATGTACGACTGAATGTTAAAAATCGCACGTGATTATTTATACGACTATTTAGTATTTTATGAAACCGGATTAACTACTGGTTAACCAATAGGTTAACTTATATAATAGGTATAGGCTATATTTTTTCACAAGTTCACACTATAAAATAGTAATTATTAATAATAAAATAGACTCGTTTTGTATTAAAAACACTGTTTTCTTAATGTTATTTCAGCATTCTTTTGCTATTAAGGAGGCGCGGCGAGGCAGATTGTTTAGTGCAGAATAACTTATTAGTGGGTACCCCTAGTCCTTACCTTATTATAAAAAAAATCGTAATTTTTAATGGACACTCGAAAACTTTATCTGTTAGAACCTTAAGCGGCTTCCAGACGTTCAGTTTTAACTGATCAGTTGAACTGATAAGTTAAATCGTACGTGTGTAGGCAAAACTGAGAACTGTTCAGTCGCACTGATCAGTTAAATCGTACTCAGTTTTGCCTACACACGAACGATTTAACTGATCAGTTAGAACTGTTCAGTTTAAACTGAACGTCTCGAATCCGCTTTAGGTTACAACAATATTTTATTTTAAGAACATCAACCTCTAATATTAATAAATACTAATATATCAAGAAGTTATTTTTATTAAAAGTGATTTTACGAGTTTTGTACTTTTGAGTTATTGTAGATTTTACATTGTTGTATACCTACTTACAATGTAGTTTTGACATTTCTAAACTCTGCTGAACGTCTAAAAGTCTTTGTTTGCCGCCAAAAACTCCCCCAACATCAACAAATCAACGCTAGGCAAATTAGCTATTTGCCTTTGTAAATCCTTGGTCCACCATGTTTTGAGAACACAAAACTAAGCAACTGATCGATGGAAATCACGAAATACGAGGGGTAAAAACAATTAAAAAGTGAGATATCTTCCAAGTTCATACGAAATAAACTGACGTCTACAATACTTACATAGCCGTGACGTACAGTTCTCGCCAAACTTATTGTCCGGGTTAAAGTTGGCATGTGCTAACTTTAACCTGGCCGTAAAAATCGATAAACAAAATTAAAGGATTGTAATAAATAAAAACGAAAGCTCAAGTCGTAGTAGTAGTACTTAAGTAGGCTGTCGTTTGAAATCATTTTAATCCAATATATTTGATTCTCTGATTTTTAAGGCCGGGTCAAAGTTAGCTCGTGCCAACTTCAACCCGGACAATAAGTTTGGCGGGAACTGTAATTCACTCTGATTGGCGTTTAACTTAATTTGGCAGACTGCTGTATTTCGTAGTTTTAATTTATTTAATAAATTATCAATCTCGCACTAAATGTAAAAATAAATACATTTTTGTTCTAAATCTATTGATCATATTTAACCAGTTAAACACATCATTTATGTAATTCTTAATTACTGTCATCATGCCTATTATTGGCTTACTTCTTATAAAGAGGTTAACTGTTATAGTTTTAATATTTCTCTAAAGTAATATAATTGCTAAAACGTCAACGTCGTCATCATTAATAATTAACATTAATATAATAACAATAATTAACCACCTGTATCAGTTGATTTTTTATAAGATTAAATTTTAGATTGTAAGAATATGATTTAAAAAAGGTTGTATGATTCGTATTCGTAGATATTTAATAATAATTGTAAATACGATACTCACAGGTTTATTAATAAAATCTCCCGAATTCTACCTTTTTTTACTGGTTTGCAACACTGCAAACACGTCTGAACTCTAAGTGATCGGGATCCGAATGTCGCAATCACTGCGGATGACGTCATCGGCAGAAATTCTGGTCTCCGGCGCGGAAATGCCGTTCCAGTGGACGCACTTTCATACAAATCCATACTAGCAATAAAATCCGTCCGCTCCGTACGGAGCGATTCCGACCGTGTGGACGCGCAGCTTTAGTTTGGCGAGAACTGTACTTTTTAATGCGAATTATTTTTATACAAAAAACAAACCCCGCAAAAAAACACCAATTAAATTAGTAGTTTGGCATCGCCTCCAAATTAGTTAGAAACCTGTTATTTTTTGCTTTTAAGTTCCTAGGTGTTTTTTGTTATACGGCAGACGACGCTAAGCGTAATGCCTCCGTATGTCAAATTGTAATACAAATTTGACATTCGGAAGCGTTACTTTATGCTTAGCTTCGTCTCTGACGCTTATATTCAGAGACGACGCTAAGCCTAAAGTAACGCTTCCGGCATTACGCTTAGCGTCGTCTCTGAATATTAGCCTAAATATATTAGGCTTATATTATTTCCATATATCAGCCGGTGAAGAATTCTGAACATTTTCGTAAATGTTACTTTTACAGATCTAACTGGTGCATGAGAATCAAAAAGATGTAAAATAGATTTATTAAATAAATCAACTTTTTCCCCCATTGTAGACGCCTGAATAACACCGGACCAATCAATGGCTTGCGCATCCCTTCAAGGCTTGTTTTTGTCCATCTTCGCAAAACTTCGAAGCTGGACAATTGCAGGCCGGTGCTTGGGAGGCTTATGTGATTGAAGTATGCAGAGAACCTAATATTAATGATTATTCGGCGGAAAAATTAAACTGGAATGATCCGTGGTTTCTTAGAGACAGGATCCAATCCCGACATTCATCCACATGGATATATTACGTATATATTTTCTAGTAGAGAGACCTACACAAGGGCTGGATGCAATATTGGGGTACTAATGCTCATGTATTATTGGAAAACGGACCTTAGGCTGCTGTGCGCATATAATAATAACATTTCTTAATACAGCACAATCATGGGCGTACCCAGCTTTTGGCCCAGGGGGGGGCAGTTGAGGGATTTCTTACCCCCCCCCCCCCCCCGCGGTCCCTCATCTCACTAAAAGAGGCAGTGGAATTCCAGCAGAATTAAAAAAAATTGCTCAATCTATCGAAAAATCGACAACAATGCTAGCTATACGTAAATATATCAGAGTAAATAATATGGTAAAACCGAATTATTTTGTTAATTTGTTGCTAGCTATTATATTATGGCCCCACGTGGAACGAGCTTAGAGCCAGCAACAAATTTTAGAACAGGAAATCTGATGAATTCTAACCAGTGCGCTGATAGCCAATCATGTTAGCCTAACGCTCGATTTTACCAAAATAAATAAATAATAAATTATTTGCAGATCTACTTAATTATTGGCTAGCATGACCGGCATATAGGGATATCGGTCAGAAATTCAACCGATCTCCGGTTCTACATTTTGTTGATGACTGAAGCATTATAAACCGGTCATGCTGGATCAACACTCAATTCTTCCGGTATTCATAAAAATTGATGCATAGAGAGAACAACAAAATATAGAATCGGAGCTTTTCTTAGAGTTTCTGACTATACGGTATCCTTTTATAAACCGGTCATGCTACTCTAAATTTTTCTGGAATCAAATAAAACAGTTTTCTTCCTCTACGCTGCAATGGTTATTGACGCCTGGAGAGTCAGCATAAAAAAATAGAACCGGACGTCGGATGATGACGGATGATGAAATTTATTATTGTTGCCCGGAAAGTCTAGGGAAGTACCTTACAGAAAACTGCAGCCAAATAACACACTTTATTATGTGTTGTGTTCCTACAGTGAGAAGCTCTGGCGCTTCTAAGGATGCGCTGCGCTGGCAGTAAGAGGAATATTCCTTCAAAATGCCGGCGCAGTGAATCCTCCATAAACCTCTAAGACGTTTTTCGGGTCGGCAACGCGCGAGTGATACCCCTGGTGTTGCAAGCGTCCATAGGCTATGGTAACCGCTTACCATCAGGCGGGCCGTATGCAGGTTTGCCACCTTAGTGGCATAAAAAAAGTCATCAACAAAACTCAGAACCGTAAATCGGATGAATTTCTAACCGGTATTCTTATAAGCCAGTCATGCTAACTCAACGCTTGATTTATCCGGGATTTATAAATAGAAAAAAAATTGATGACTAAGAGTCAGCAAACGAGAAGTCGAAAACTTGGGCCACCCACCTTGGACAGGTTAGGTTAGAAGGGTACTTACAATTAGTTTGTTACTAGACCTCCAGTTATCTTACACAGTTTGAATCTTATCGAAAATTTGACCACCTACCTCGGACAGGCTGGGTTGGAAGAGTAACTACAATTATTTTGTCTACTACCTCCAGGTGTCCCATGTAGGAGCGAGCGTAGCGAGCTCGAAAATTTGAACCACCCACCTTGGACAGGTTAGGTTAGTTAGAGTGGTAATTACAATTACTTTGTTACTACCTCCAGTTGTCTCATGTAAAAGTGAGCTCGTAAATTGAGGAAACTTAGGACAGGCGACGTTAATGCAGGGGGTAATTACAATTAGTTTCTTACTACCTCCGTGCGGCTAGCGCTGCCCCTTGGAGCCTGGCGCTCCGGGCTATGGCTCTTTTGGCCCTGTGTAAATACGCCGCTGTAAAGGTTGTCCGATGGGTATCCGAACCGGTATCCTTATAAGCCGATCATGCTAGCTTAGCGCTCGATTTGGGAATCAAAAAAATACAATTGTAACAAACCAAGTACTAAACAACTCAATACAATGACGCATCACCGCTGGCGCACGCACACATACAAGAACCAGTCACCGTATCATCGTACAAGCGACAACTACTTCACGCGGCGACTATATAAACCCAGCAGAGGCGTACCAGAATTCATTCGCTAACTAGACGGATCCGAGTGCGATAGCCCCGCAGTCCACTCGTATTCAGTAAGCACCTCTTATTCGATAGCCTAGCAGTCTTTAAGAGTGTGTATAGGAAGATTAAGTTGCGATACCACGTGTCCTTCTTAATTTTCACTGTAGGATTGTAGTTACATAAATAAAGTGCAAAACCATTTGTAAACATTGTGGAGAATTGAAATAAATTCACAGTACTGCAAAGGTGCCTTTAATTTATCACAACCACAACTCCTATACAATAATAATAATTGTGTTGCTCAACTTGGTTAATGACGCCTTGAAAATCAGCAATAGGATATCTTCCCGGGATCGCACGAGTTTATGACCGGTGTTTTTATAAGCTCGTCACTCTCGATTTTTCCAAAACAAATAAACAATATAAATTATTTGCGCAGCATATTCGGTTTATAAGAATACCGGCCAGATATTCATCCAATCTCTAGTTTTTTTTTGGTGATTTTAGGCATCACTATTATCACGTCGAGCAAGAAAATCTCTTTCAGGCATCAATATTGTCAGATTGTCACGTCGAGCAAGAAAAATCGAAAGTTAAGCTAGCTTAACCGGTTTATAAGTATAGCGATTGGAAACTCATCTGATCTTTGAAAGATGTGTTGCTCAATAATAATTGCTACCTCAAACAACTGAATTATATTTTACTGGTTATTTTTTAATTGTTGTTTTAATGAGGTCTTCAGCAACAATTATTGGTCTATTTGTTTCCTTGATTATATAGTATTTAACAATTTTAATGCTATCTTTAAGTAAAGCTAGCATTGATGTCAATTTTGTAAGATCTATGTATATGATGTAAATAGTTAATATTTTTCTATTTTGACAATTTGTCACTGCCAGTGTGTCAACTTGAGAGGGCAAGTTTGTTCCGTCCTCACACAACACGAAAAAGGTTTTTTTTTATCTTACTATAACTTTTATCTATGGGGCATCCAAGTTCCAGGGCAGCTGCCCATTTTTGCTCTCTTTCTTTGGTGAGGGAGAATAGAATCATCATTGGGTCTTTTCATAGATATTAGATATCAGGCAGGTCTATTAGTTTCTCTGACTACGGCTGACGCGCACTTTTGCACGCGTTGGAGAGGTACACACTTACTCAGGCACGCGGCACGTCCCAAAGTCCCAAAACTCAGTGAGTGGTGAGTGCGTGCCTGCGTCGTGTGAGCGGTGTGCTGGCCGTGTGCAATAACAACAAAGTCAACAAGCAACAGCGAGAACCATACCCATGTTAACCATGCAACATACATCAATCAATTTGTAACTTTTGCTGTTGTTGTTAGTATCAATAGTGAGTGCGCGACTTTACAGGCCACAAACCGCCACAGACTCAGACAGAGTATTTTTTTATCTGATTACTTGATTGAGTGAAAATCATGAAAATTAATAGCTATGTTTCTAATCTGTGCTGTGATTAACTAATGTAGGAAAAAGAAACAGTAATAGATTTTCTTTTTCACAGTTTGTGATTTATTTAAAATCATAAATCTATGTTCGAATAGATTTTTATTGCTTTTTTATATAGGTGTTTCCTACATATTGTTTTACCTCTGAATTCTGAATCGAAGCCAAGAGACGAATAAAAATGAATAAATTACTTTCACTACGATTGCGGTCATGCGTATGTTCTGCAAGAAGGAATTTTTGCACACCGCCTACTAATACGCCTAGCTCTGCTTCCGGACCTAATAGTATGTCACCTAATAGTATGTCCCCAAGATATAGACCTACTGAATTCCAGAAGTTCATTTTGGTCTGGACAAAAAAGTATAAATCCAAGGAAGAAATCCCTACATTTGTTTCGTATGTTGTATTTATTTTTATGTAATTTTATTATTTTCGCCTACTTTCGAATACCTAAGTATAATGACTAGAATGTAGAACAACAAATTATTTATGTCCTAAATGACCTTGTGATATGACTTTGTGCATTTTCTTACACATATTTCATGCAGAAACACTAATGTAATACAAATGCATTGGTATTGAAAAGAGAAGATAAAGAAGATAAGAAAAGATGTGATGGTTGAATAGTTGTAATGAATCCAGTCTGTTTTGTTTAATTTCAGCCCTGAAATTATAGAGAGGTCTCGCAGCCAAGCACGGATTAAAATATCAAATATCCTTATGTTACTCACAGCACTTGCTAGTTTTGGAGCAATATTGGTTGGAAAGTCAGCAGCGAAGAGGGGTGAATCCGTTCATCAATATAATCTTGACTGGCACAAAAAGTACCAAGAAGATTACAAAGAGAAGGAAGCAGCTGCTGCTGGTAAAGCTTCTAACTGATGTAAGCTTTGTAATAAAATGTGTAATTATTAGGTAGTCAGTCAGTAGTATTAATTTTGTTTCCTGTTACCAGTTAATCACCCTGTTTTCAATGCTTATGTATTATCTTATTCCTATATAGCAACACATGCGGTGGTGTTAGTTTGACAACATAATTAGGATTTTTAAAATAAATGTATAGATATGATTGTGTTACTGATTTATGTTTTTTATTAAGATTAGCACAACCAAGTAACCACTGTCAAAAATATGTGGCTAATCAATAATAATTATGAGAGGCTGTGCACAAATTTGACTCAATTTTTCAAAATTTGATTCAATCGAGTTCTTTGTTTCGGCTCCAGGTTGGGTGTAGTATCGTATAAACAATTTTGATCTTTTCAATAATAATTATCACAAATAAATGATGGCCCGATGGTTGCTGGCGCGATCGAGTTTTTGCGCTCGATAATATAGCTCAATTTATCTATTATTTTCACAGTGAAAATATTACTTTTTTGAAAATATAAATTTACGTTCTATTTAAAGGATAACTTAAGTTTAATACACTATTTTTTAAATTTCGTAAAAGTGCCTCTAAAAAATAGAAAAAAATACATATTTGACTGGAAGTTTTCCAAAAATAACATTATTTCATCATTTTTTTTCTGGTATATTTTGTATAAAACTTGAAAAAAGTAACCTAGCTCTCTAAAAGAAGAGTATGTACTGTATTTAATACATATTTTTTACATTCATAATTACTTATAGTTTCTTGGCTAGCGACGATCAAACGTCACTCGAATGCAACTTTTCGGAAAAAGAGTTGTCAATATTCGTGATTTACCACTAATATGGAAATAATTTAAAAAATCCACTTAACCTCTCTAACATAAAAGGAACTGTTATTTTCAATTCATGGCTCAGTTTTTATTTTCCCCTATTCGGTTCCTTGCAATCGATGATCAAAATGTATCAAAATGGGTCGATTTGTAGGACGGACCCTTAAGGTCACTTGGAAAATTTGCCTGTAATGTAACATTTCAGATTTGATTTTGAGCATTACATTATATTTCCTCCCTAACATGACAAACATTCATCTGTAATGTAATATCATTCTGAGCATCTTGTCAAATTTTATCAAAATATTACATTCACACTGATGCTCAGTTCTCGCTCACCAATGTAATGCTCAAATCTGTAACTACAGATTGAGCACCATATTGCTCTACTCTGAATTATAGGCGAATGCTTCAAGTGAGGGGGCAAACCCTTGCAGCTGCATGGGTTTGCACCACTATTGACATATGCAGGTCATACACAACTTCTGATATGGCAGGTTAAAAAAATATAGGGTCCACTGCAATAATGATGAATGTCCTTTGTTTTAAGATAGTTGGGTATTAACCAACCAACAAATGACTTGCAGTGTCCAGTCTAGCAATAAAAATACTAGAGGTATTTGCAAGTAATTTGCTGGTTCAATTTAATTGTATGCAACATGTCAAAAATTTGCCAATGTTTAAATCACTTCTCAGCCAGCCATTATTTGTATCAAGTGGTCATATAGCAAAAATTTGCACCACATTATACACAAGCTAGTTATTGTGTATAGCATAACATAGGTAGGTATTAAACAATAAAGAAAAGTAACAGTCTATATTCTATTTATATAAGTATATACACTATAAATTCCAAAACAGGGATAAGTAAAATGCATGATCAGTCTTCATAAGTTGTTAGGCTTGTAATAACTTCTACATTTCTCTGTAAATACCTTTGTAGTCTTCTCTTTTATGACTTCCTCCACACTGAGCTCAGTTTGCAACAGTCTCAACTGTAAGTAAGAATTTAAGATGTGGTTTACTTAATAAAATATTTTAGTACCTAGGTACTTAATCTATCCATACCCAAAAGATACAACACCTACTATAGATTCTACATCCAAACATATCATCCTTGTTCTTACCTTTTTTTGTTCAGCTTTTAAATTTTTTAACACATCATAATCATCAGGTTTTTGTTCTTTAGCAGCCTTTAATTTTTTTACTGTTTCTGCAGTAGATAATATGCAATTTTTAATAACATTTTCCCTATCAGAGTGTCCTTTTTGGATTTGAGAGTACAAATCTTGGCATGCAGAATGGGCGTCGACTTTATTTGCAAATGATTCTGTAGGGATGGATGTGTTGAGCGCGTATACTATTTTATCATCCATAACACGCATTTTCTTCAGGATATCCTGAAAACAAGTATTAAAGTAAAACAATAAAGAAAAATATGAAAAGAAGATGTCTAAGGGCAACAAATTAATTCCCTAATATATAAAGAAGCCGTAGGTACCTACCTGGAATTCTAAAAAATCTGGACAAATCATTTGGCTAAAATTGTATATTTATTTACTTGATGAACAATAATTATTATAAATTGACTATGTACTTGACTGTCGTAATTTTTGGTTAGTTTTTTTGAGGTTAGGTAGGGATGTTCGATCCGATCCGATACTTGTGTGGATCGATACAATGGAATACGATCCAACCGATTTTTGTATCGATACAAAGGAATTCGATCCGTTGGTGGATCGATACAAATACCATGAGGATCGAATCAAAAATTTGTTGTATTAAATTCTAAAATAATAAACAATCTGTAATCTTATTATTTATTCGTAATGTTAATACCGCATTCATTATTCATATTACACTAATATAAATATTTCTCTGGCGGTGGACTGGTAAATCAGTAGTTATATTATCTTATATTTTTCAATATACCTTCAATTTTTACATGATTACTTGAGATTATAGAAAATTTCATAAAAAATCAACCAAGCCCTACGTTATTTGTCAGTTGTAGAAACAAGTAATATTGTTCTGTGGGTAGAAACGTCTGTGCCCTTCGAAAGTCTTTTCTTGTACTTTGAATAAAATCTACAATCACCAATATCCAGAGCAGCTATCAAGATTATAATTTTTACCTACCCTATCATTCAAAGATTGGCCAATGTCAAAAAATATAATTATTTCTCTACTACTTAAACTTTACTTTACTTACAAATTACAACATATTTTAAATTGTTGATACGATACTGGGTCGATCCAAAAAATAGCATCAAATCAATCGGATCGATACAATGTATAACGATCCATTACCGGTCCGGAATATCGATACAAAGCCCCTGGATCGAACATCCCTAAGGTTAGGAATAATGTTGCCAGCTTTTTAATTTTTATTTTATAGTTCAAAAGAATGCGCGCCACCCATGGAAGTAGTAAGTATACTTAGTATACAATAGGAATGTGCACTTATGAAGAAAAACGGTCTAAGCGAGATAGGGTGGAGCAACTCATCTCGCTCTATTAGAGTGACCATGATTTTTGTCGTCAAGAGAGACCATGTCAGTTTTATGTTATCTGACAGGATTTGTGAAATTAGTTTATTTTTCTTTCTACTAAAGAAAAATATTTGCAGTAAGCATAGGCACTGTTGTTGTAATTGCATCTTGCCGTCTGTCGCATAAAAATTTGTAAAAGCGTTGAACTGTTGATCATGAGATAAATATATTTATGTGATAAGCACAAGTGTTTGTGTTGTTCTGGGAGTATGTTATAATAATAATATAAGCCTTTATCCAGACAACTATTGCATTAATTTAACATTGACGACTCTGGTGAGTCGATGACACCGACAACTTGGTCTGTTTGCCCAGCTTTGGCAAAGGCCTCCTCCAATTTTTCCACTCTCTCCGGTTTACCGCTTTTCTAGTCCATGTTTTCCCGGCTATTGCCTTCATTTCGCCTTCCCACCTTCGAAACTATCTACCTCGTTTCCTCTTTCTATTTCTAGGATACCAAAATACAATATTTTTGTTCCATTTTTCAGTGCCTCTTAATATGTGACCTGTCTTTTCTGTGTTTTCTTATTCTAGTTGTGACGTTTTCTATTTTTGTCTGTTTCCTAATGGTTTTATTGTTGATTTTGTCCAATTTCTTTATATTCAACATGCTTCTCTCCATTGCTGTCTGGCATGTTTCTAGTTTCTTGATTGCGCTTTAGTAAGTGCCCAAGTTTGGGAGTTTCTTATGTATGTACCAAAAAATATGCATTATACCATGTCTAATGCGCTAAAGAGGGCACCACCGAAGTGTAGTGCGCGATGGCGCCCAGACGTCCACTGTCGTCTCAAAAAGTCAACTGGTCGTTCGTAATCATCAATAAATAATTATAGTCGACATAACTAATATTTTTGATTGTCGTCAAAACATACATGTCCTTTTAAAGTCTGACATAATTTGAAAACATTGTCACCCGAAAGGCCCCTCAACCCACCATTTGTGACGTAAATTTAAATTATATTATTGGTAGACTCGGTCCCGTGTACCGGGATTTTCAGTCTTAGATTTTGCAATAATTAACTTTAAACATAAATACTACCAACATTTTCAGCAAAATGAATAATCATGATTATTTAAAGTATAAGTAGGTTGATAGTTTGGTTATTAAAATACATTGATAATAAAAGAAAGGCATCTTATAAATAACAAAGCTCGTTTATTAGTGTTTATACGATTTCACTTAAATAATAAAAAAACAAAATAATAAAAAACAACAGTTAAACAGTGAAATAGTTGGAATTTTTCGATACGTCCGGTCTCGTAGACATTTACGTTACCATTGGTGGGTTAAGTTTGTAACCTGTGAGTGGATTTGTTTGAGCCAGTATATGATTAATTTCCACATCCTTTATACGCAACACCTTTTCACTATTTTATACATTTTTCACAAATAAAATAACAATAAAAAATCACGGAACGAAAATGACGCGATGTCATTGCCATTGTTTTAAAGTTGTCATATCAAAATTTCAAAACTAACCATAAACTTTAAAAGTTCTATTATATATCAAGAATTTACTCAAAAAAAATACTTTTGACTTTTCTTATCTTTATTTCATAAAAAGATATTTTACGCAGTAGTTTATCTAGCAATGTATAACTCTATAATATTTTTTGGATCAGATACCCTAGCCTCGTGGCAAATCTACTAGACGATTTGAAAATTCTTGTATGGCAATTTATTAAAACGAGACACAATCCCCTACCCTAACCTCTCTATCTGACCGTAACGTATTTCGGTTTAAATATAAAGTTTAACATATTGCAATAAGGTCGGTTTTACGTTGAGTTGTTGAGCCGAGTACGCATTCCGGATGTAAACGAAGTTTGACATATTAGTTCCATGGCGCCACCACTTAAGTCCTATAGACGCAGCGCTGGTATCGCATAACAAAATGTTGCCAGTACGAAGACAAATTTTTCAATAAGGCTTAACATTAGTAATTATGCAAGTTTGTACGTTCGTTCATTCACAACAGAACAACTGAACTATCTTGAATAGGAGAACATTACATTTTAAATAAAACTTTTTTTATTAATTTAGTTTTTATTTAAGCACCCTTATCTTGGTACAATAATTATGTTCATCTTAAATATGATTGTCAACAATATGTTACCCATAAATTAGGCAAAATGTGCAGATATGGTATCCCAAAGTTTTAGATGTCTGTGCACTTTATTTAACGGGAAATCTTCTGTTCTAAATTACAAAATCATGCACTTTAAGGCCCGAATTCCACTGTCGCTGATGTCGGTCGCTGATGTCGGTCGCGCGTACGAATATACGTTGTGTTCTATGAAGCACCACACTGTAAAGCTGACATCAGCGGCGCGCGAGTTGCTACGCGCCGCTGATGACGCGCGTCGGTCTCGCTCGTCAGCGCCGCGTTCGTCGGTCGACTGACGCGCTATATAACGCTATGAGCGTCCTCACTCTGTTCCCGACCGTCGGCACGCGCGCGTACAGTCGCCCGCCACCATGAACATTGATACCTATATTGATATATATATATATATGATAAGTAGAAAATTCACCATTCGTCACCCTATCAGCAACAATTGGGTGAATGTGATATCTTTTTTTTCTATATTGACGCCGTCTCCGCTTGCGTAAGTATGCTGCAGCAACTAAACAATTTATAAACGGGTTCATAATAATATCCCAAATTCAAACTCCGCTTCACAAATCCACAACAAATCCACTTGGAGACGCCTGTACCGTGGAGCGGTCAGTATCGCACTACGGATGTTTTCATTGGCGCTGATGGTCAGCGCGCTACGCGACTGACGGTACGCGACCGACGTCAGCGACAGAGGAATCCGGGCCTAAAGCTGCGCGTACACACGGTCGATGACGAGCGTACGAGTCGTCGGCATTTACTAAATGCCGATGGGGTGCGTCCACTGCAGCCGGATTTTACATCACAGATTATAATATTTAGTAGCAAGCTATTTTACATATGGCACTCTCGGCATCAGGGTTGCCAGATTCTTTTTATTTTTTTCATAAAACACTAAATAGTCGTATAAATAATCACATGTGATTTTTAACTTTCGGTCGTTGCATGTACGACCGAAAGTAAAAAATCACACGTGATTATTTATACGACTATTAAGTGTTTTATGAAACCGGATTAACTACTGGTTAACCAATAGGTTAAGTTATTTAATAGGTATAGGCTATATTAATTCTTTTTTCAAATTAAATTGTCATTTTTTGAAACAAATGCCAAATTACATGACATTATTAAATCTAAAATTCTGTGCTCTGATTGGTGTTTAACTTAACATGGCGGACTGCTGTATCTCATAGTTTTAATTTATTTAATAAAGTATCAATCTCGCCCTAAATGTAAAAACAAATACATTCTTCTAAATCTATTGATCATATTTAACCAGTTAAACACATTATTTATGTGATACCTGTCATCATGCCTATTATCGGCTTATTTCTTATAAAGAGGTTAACTGCTATCATTTTAATATTTCTCTGAAGTAATATGATTGCTAAAACGTCATCAGAGAGGTGGTATCAGTCGATTTTTTATAAGATTAAATTTTTGATTGTAAGAATATGATTAAAAAAGGTTGTATGATTCGTATTCGTAGATATTAAATAATAATTGTAAATACGTTATTCATAGGTTTATTAATAAAATCTCCGGAATTCTACCTTTTTTTACTGGCAAACTTGGTTTTGCAACACTGCAAACGTGTCTGAACTCGAAGTGATCGGGAATCGGGATCCAAATAGCGCGTTCACTGCGGATGACGTCATCGGCAGAAATACCGGTCTCCGGTGTAGAAATGCCGTTCCAGTGGACGCACTTTCATACAAATCGATCGATTCCGACCGTGTGGACGCGCAGCTTCAAGCAGCAAGGAACAGTCGCCATGTTTGCGACCTGAGTCCTGATCCTGACACCAAAGCAAAGAGTATAATAATATAGTGCACCAAAGAGCTAGTAATCTATGCCTGACACTGACAAGCAGGGTTGGATTTTGGTAAAAGGACAGTATTTGTACAAAAATTATAGTACACTTTATTATTTTGAATGAAAAGTCATTAAAATAATTCAACCCAGACAATAAGTTTGGCGAGAACTGTAGGCGAACTTAAAGATCGCCGTCTTTAAAAATGCTTTACTTAATGAAAAATGGAAAGGCTCGTATCCAGGGTTGTAAAATAATAGAGTTGTTGTTGTACTGTCGTCAATCTTTCGCTGTCATTGGTTTGACTAACTCAGGTTAATGTCATTGTCTTGTCAACTTCTTTTCATTTCGACAAGTCAAAATGAAGTACGTTCTTTCGTAAAATAAAATAAATTTTGCAATATCTAAGTAATCAAATAATATTTAAGTGATGATGTGACATTTTTGGAAAGTATTGTGATTAATATTCATTCCGTGTAATTAATTTTCAGGATCGGACTTTGCGCGTACAGTGGGTACAAGATCTATCCTGGCCATGGAAAAACCATGGTTAAGGTGGACGGAAAGGTAATTGTTTGTTTGTGTATTGACAAAATTGAATTAAATCAGCCAAGCTTTGACTGTTGTCCATCGGCAACTTATTTCTAGGCGACGAACAACTGTTTCTACTCCCACATTATAACGCATGATTAAGTACTGTTGTAAACTCAGTGAACAGTACTGCAATTTGGTTAGTCGTGTTAAAGAAAGTACAATTGATGTGGCTATGTCTAATAAGCTAAGGCTAATTATGTTTATAGGGCCATTGAAATAAAATATATGTTTGTATTTCAGACCTTCACATTCTTGAACTCGAAATGTGAGGCGGCACATCTGATGAGGAGGAATCCTCGTAAAGTGACATGGACTGTGTTGTACAGGTGATAAACTTGTTTTAAAGCTGAATAATTCTGGTAATGAGATTTTAAATTAAATTTAGACATTTACTGCTAAAGTACCTACTTTAAATTGACCTGAGCCTACCTTTGTTTTTATCACACTGCAGTATTGATGAGTCTTGGCACTTGCTTAGGCCGGCATGATTGACTACATACCAGCATCTCCTCTAGTCTTGCAGGTGTCCATGGGAGGCTCTATTGTTTGTTTACCATACCACTAACCTAACCTATTGAAAAATCTTTCTATTATAAATAGCTATACTTATACAATTCGTGGCATTCGGCATTTGTTTTTTTCAGGCGCAAGTTTAAGAAGGGTCAAGAAGAAGAGCAGGCCAAAAAGCGCACAAGGAGGACTCAAAAGTACCAGCGTGCCATTGTTGGAGCTTCACTCAGTGACATTATGGCTAAGCGTAACATGAAGCCTGAAGTGCGCAAGGCTCAGAGGGAGCAGGCCATCAAGTAAGTGTGTATGAAGATCAAAGTTTGACATAAATTGCGCTTAACTTACTCTACATAATGTACATATTGGTGCTGACCCTGAGTTTTTCTCACTCCTCACTAGCGATGCGTAAAATTTTTGTATGGTAACCCCTTGCAGCACCTCTAGCGGTTATGTAAGGAACTAAAATCTGCTATGAGGTTACAGCATTTAGATGCATTAAAAAGTTATTTGATAGAACTCATGGTTGAGGTGCAGAAATATCAATAGGTGATGTATCAAATGACTACAACACACTCCATTCAGCTCTTATTTACTCTTTATAAATAAGAGCTGAATGGAGTGTTCCTTGTAAAATTGCTATACAATACATGCCATACCACATCATGTGTATGATGTATTAAGTAAAATGTTTTTTTTAAACTACTTGCTAAAGCTGAGTACAGGTTCTATTTAGTCAATAAGGCGCCACAGGCTGAACCTATTTCCATTAAGCTGATACAAATTCAATATCTGATAATTTTCTAGAAATTCAATAAAATCTAGGACCTCTAGCAGAGAAGTTGCCCGCCCTTACAACCTCTAGGCAGGTAGGCACAGGCCTATACAAATGACAATTCTGGATTCTACAATAATAACAAATTGACTATTTACAGAGCTGCAAAGGAACAGAAGAAGTCCACAAAAGCTGCCAAGAAGTCCTCAGCACCAGCACCTAAGGCTAAGGCAGCACCTAAAGCTAAGGCTGCTAAAGTCAGTCAGAAGTCAGCCCCAAGAGTTGGAGGAAAGCGATAAAACTTAAAAATAAACACTTGACAACATACACTTGTTTAATTTTATACTTTCATTAATCCGCACTACTGATATTAGTAGCTACCCAGACTTAAGCTTCTATACATTTTACTGCACTACTGTTGCACTGCATATTATTATATTATATTCCCACTGGGCAAAAAGTAGTGGTGTGTACTCAATATCTAGCTACGTTATCTGATGGTTGGATACCCAATTGAAAGTACACACACCAGCACGATTGGAAGAACAAAAAGATGAGTATGAAAAAAATTGGACTTGAACCTATGTACATACCTGCCTAGCAAACCAACTAACATCGATACAAATTAGGTACCTATCAGATTATACAAATTGCACTTTCTACCTACACATTTTTGTGATACGCTAACAGAATATTCATGGGCCTAAGAAAAAAATACTATACTACCTAATTATTATAAACTGAAGAGTAGTGAAGAACTAAAGAGATTGTTGTTGTTTGGTTGAACGCGGGGGGCGGTCTCGTTTCTGCATACCCCAATGGGAAAAAAGCGTGAGTGTATGTATGCGAGTACCTTTGTAAAGCAACAATTTGGCGAGGAAAGGAAGGACCACAGAGTACTTCATATTATACTGGGCCCTTGAAAGTCGAATCATCTTTGGCTCACTTTAGGAAAATTGACAAATTCGTGGGTACCATTGATGTTATAAATTTTTAAAGAGATGGCAACTAATGGTACAGTTGGGTGGATAACACGGAAATAAGAATCCGTGGTGGGTAACAGTCGCATAATACATAACATAGGGTAGGCTGTAATTACTCCAGACCCTAATAAAGGTACTCTCATTGGCTTAGTTTAAAAAATAAGGCCTTAAAAATGACGAATCTTTTTATAAACTTTTTTACACTGTCTCAGATTTTCTTATATAACATGATGGGAAATGATATGAAAAAAAGAACAAATTACAAATTTCACTTTATTACTGGTTCAGAATGTTATCTACAATATAATTTTGTTGTTAAGATAATTAATTTATTTTAACATAATTATGCATAGAGCAATAACTTAGTTTATGAATGGATACACTAAACATTAATTTATGACTTGGCAAGGGTTTCAGCCTTAGCCACAACTTCTTCGATAGGTCCAACCATATAGAATGCTACTTCAGGCAGGTGATCATACTCGCCCTGAAGGATTTTAGAGAAACCCTTGATGGTTTCCTCAAGTGGCACAAGTTTTCCAGCATGTCCAGTGAACACTTCAGCAACCTGGAAGGGCTGAGACAGGAACCTTTGGATCTTTCGTGCACGAGCAACAGTCAGCTTATCTTCCTCAGACAACTCATCCATACCCAGGATAGCAATAATGTCCTGGAGTGACTTGTAGTCCTGAAGAATCTTCTGAACGCCACGTGCAATATTGTAGTGTTCAGCTCCAATAATGTTGGGGTCCATAATACGGGAAGTGGAGTCAAGAGGGTCCACAGCTGGGTAGATACCCAGCTCAGCAATAGCACGAGACAATACAGTGGTGGCATCCAAGTGAGCAAAAGTGGTGGCAGGTGCAGGATCTGTCAAGTCATCAGCAGGCACATAAATGGCCTGTACAGATGTGATGGATCCCTTCTTGGTAGTAGTAATACGCTCCTGCATGGTACCCATGTCAGTAGCCAGGGTGGGTTGGTAACCTACAGCAGAGGGGATACGTCCCAACAGGGCAGACACTTCAGACCCAGCCTGGGTGAAACGGAAAATGTTGTCAATGAACAGCAGCACATCCTGACCTTCCTGGTCACGGAAATACTCAGCAACAGTCAGACCAGTCAGAGCGACACGGGCACGCGCGCCAGGGGGCTCATTCATCTGTCCATACACAAGTGCTACCTTAGAGGTCTTGTCCTTCAAAGAGATGACTCCAGACTCAATCATCTCATGGTACAAGTCATTGCCTTCACGGGTGCGTTCACCTACTCCTGCAAACACGGAGTAACCACCGTGCGCCTTAGCGACATTGTTGATCAGTTCCATAATGAGTACAGTCTTACCGACTCCCGCACCTCCGAACAGGCCGATCTTTCCTCCCTTAGCATAGGGAGCGAGCAGGTCGACGACCTTGATGCCAGTGACGAGGATCTCCTGCTGCACGGACATGTCTACGAATTCAGGCGCTTCAGCGTGGATGGCAGCCGTCTTGTCGGTAGGGATGGGTCCGCGCTCGTCGATGGGCTCACCGATGACGTTGATGATACGGCCGAGTGTCTCAGCGCCCACGGGGATACGGATGGGCGAGCCGCTGTCGAGTACGGGCTGGCCGCGAACCAGACCCTCGGTACCGTCCATAGCGATGGTGCGGACGGTGTTCTCTCCCAAGTGCTGTGCCACCTCCAGCACAAGCCGGGGCTGGCGGTTCTGGACCTCCAGTGCATTTAGGATGGGGGGTAGGTTGTCTTCGAACTGTACGTCGACAACGGCACCGATAACGGCAACCACCTTACCTTGTCCCTTGCCTGCAGCTTTGGCTGCATAATCACGTTTGTTCACGACGGGCGCTGCAACTAATGGTGCCTTGTCGGAGGTATTATTGACTACCGTCCTTGTGGCCAATCGGCCGGCCCTGCAGACGGTAGAAAACATATTCGTTTAAGAAAATCGATCGAATAAATGCACAGTAGATGGCCGGAGAGGTCACGAAAGAGGTTCTTTACGTAACAATTCGACTTAGACGTTCGTCGTTCGGATATCAGTACAGTACAGCAGATGATTACGACATCACCCATCACCGTATCCGTTTGTACAGATTATAACTTTCAGGTTAGCATTCTCGCTGATTTGACCGACCAAAAGATCAAAATTAGTGTAAAGCTCCAGATAGACGGATGGTTATATAGATCGCGTAAAGCTGCGCGTCCACACGGTTGGAAACGGTCCGTACGGAGTAGAGATGGGCGATGGGTAAATACCCGTTTGGAAAATACCCAGGTAAATTCCCATTTGGGTAAATTGGGTTGCAAAACTAGCAGTTTTCACTGCACTAGGATGAAGTTAGTTATGTAGTAGTTTTTTTAATTCCTGATAAGCTACTCTATGACGGCTAAGCTAGAAGAGATCCTGTTTTTTTTCTGAAGTCGAGTAGTCTTTTTGGTTTTTCTATGAAATTCTCAGTAGCAGCTCGGAGTTTGAAATTTTGCTCGGGCTTGCCCTCTTTTACGTTGAACTAACCCTCTGCCTAACCCTTCAGGAAATAGTCTTGATATTTTTTTCTTATATCACAAGGGTGGCAAACGCTTATTTACTGCCCTTGGGTATAAACCAATGGTATAAGCAATTACCACAGTCTAAGGAAATTTCCAACACCGAAGCATCAAGCTGAAAAAACCTCTTAACTTCCTTCTTGTAAAATCTCATGCTCTAATCTCCAAAGAAAACCTCTGCAGGGATTCATTGTACAACCTAAGCGTAATCGTCATCATCATCAGCCCGTACTCATCCACTGCTGGCCATAGGCCTCTTTTAGTGAACACCACGGAGCCAAAATCATCAATCATCTCTTTCCATCCAGTCACTGCCAGCTGCCTTTCGCAATTCGTCAGTCCACCTAGCCGGTGGGCGTCCCACACTACGTTTGCCTAGACGCGGTTTTCACCCAACTACTTGTTTGCCCCAACGGTTATCGATTCTCTGAAAGACTTGAGCAGGCCAATTGCGTGCTTAATCCTTTTTGCTTTAGAGCTATTTCGGTTACTTTGGTTCTTTGACGGGTAACTTCATTGCGATATCAATCCCTTATAGAGACCCCGAGCATAGCTCTCTCCATAGCTCACTATGCGACTTTAAACTTATGGGACCAGTCTCTAACCTAAGCGTACGTAGGAACAAATGCCTCTGAAACACGACCACATCGGTGCTAAGTTGTAAGTTGTGACTATAAATTCTCTGTCCATGGCATGCGGTGCGATGGTGAAAAATAGGCGTCGACATCATCCATTCCGCACATTGCCCATTATACAAGCAGTAAAACACACATTAGAAGACAGTCTCTCCTTAGACTTAAAGGTTTTGTCTTCATTTCTTTAGTTAGTAGGTTCCGCTTGGCATTGTACGTGGCAGAGAACAAAGTGAGCCTTCTGTTGCTGCCAAGGTACATAAAGAAGTCAACAACCTAGTTGCTATTTTAGAAAGATATCTTTTTTTGATACCACTAAGTTGGCAGACAAGCATACGGCCCTCCATGGTAAGCGACTACTGTAGTCTATGCAACATTAAGGGTATCACCCGCGCGTTATCGAACCTGAAAAATCTTTTTAGACCCTTTTTGAAGAATTCTGTAGTCCCTTGGGAAACCCTCAGTGGGAATCTGATTCCACAACCTGAGTGCACTTGGAAAGAATCTTCTCATTGGTCTGGTCAATCTCAATACCACTCTGACCTCATACTGTGTCAAATCACATAATATAAGACCAGAGTGGTTCTAAGGTACCTATGTCGATGAACTACTCGATGGCGACAGGTGCAGTGATAGAAAGTAGCCGTGGGCTGATATTTCAAACAATTCCTCAGAACATAGCCCCTTGTACAAACGGTAAAATACACACAATACATCTTGTTCCACAGATCCCTTTCCACCAACCAACCGGATCCATATCTGATACATTCTCCATATAAATCATTTTCCCCAAAAATCTTCTTTTCATAAAAAGTGCAGTTTAGTAATAACTAGCATTTTGAAAACTGCTAACTATGCAACCATTTTTGCACCAATAACATTCTAAGAAATAATTACGAATATATTTATATACTTCGTTCTTAGAAAAATAAATACCCACCTTTCGGGTATTTTCCCGGGTAAATACCCGATTTTTACCCAAAATAATATTTACCCGGGAAAATACCGGGTAGAATCCCATCTCTAGTACGGAGCGTACGAGTCGTCAGCATTTACAAAATGCTAATGGGGTGCGTCCACTGCAGCCGGATTTTACATCGGCATTCTCGGCATCAGGGTTGCCAGATGTACAATTTAGGCCGTATTCCTACGATCATGTACGACCGAAAGTTAAAAATCGCACGTGATTATACGAATATTTAGTCAAAGTCAAATGTTTTATTTCAATTAGACCATATCAATAGGTACTTTCGAAAAGTCAAACAAGTTGCACGGTTCCAAAAAGTTGATCTTATGGAGAAGAGCCGGCAAGAAACTTCATAGACACTCCTTTCAAAAAAAATTGGTTTCAATATTATTATTTTATTTACAATCTTGTTTTGGATAGCTACTGAGAAGCAGTGCACTGAGTGCAGTTTGCATAAGATTTACCTTACCTTAGTATTTTATAAAACCGAATTAACTACTGGTTAGTGTTATTTCAATATTCTTTTGTTATTAAGGAGGCGCCGCATTCAGTGGGCACGGCAGATTGTTTAGTGCGGAATAACAATTATTAGTGGGTACCCCTAATCCTCACCTTATTATTAAAAAAAAAACGATATATCGGTCAACTTAAAAACCAAATTATATAACAGCCAAAAAGGTAATTGGTATTCTTAATCTTATAAAAAAAAAACGATTTTGATACCTTTTCAATACTTGGATTTTTAAATCGATATATCGAAATATTAAATATCGCTCAAAAATATCGATACATTGAACAAATAATATCAATATATCCGATATCGATATTTTTTCGACATCCCTAGTCATGACATGTTGTCAAAGTCAATGTCGTAAATATACGATCGTAATGTAATGTGAAATGCGAAGGAAATTGAATTCTTCTTAAATCTTAAACAGAGAAATTTTCTTCAAAAGTACATTATTATTTAAATTAAGTATCCTTAAATTTTTATACCTAGCGTATAAATAGGGTTTCAAAATGGAATATATTTCCCCTGACAAAGAAACTCCACACGGTGCACGAATGTAAGTTATTTTTAGGTTATGTATTGGAAAGATAATGTGCGTTAGATCAGATCCACCGCATTTTACCCTGGTGACTACAGTATGAGGATCTTCGAAAAGGGAGTTTAGAAGTTTTTATTCTTCAATTTTTATGATTGGGTTGAAGTTGGCGCGAGCCAAATCAACTGACTGCACAAAAAGAACGACGAGTACAAAAGTGAAGTGTGCTGAGTATGGATAACTTATTTTTATTTCGACCGGCAGTTTTTAAACACAGAGGCAGATCTCCTTGTCTAAATCCTTTGTATAATAATAATATTTTTTATCTTTAGCCCTAACTGTCCTAAAGATGAGTGAACCCTCTTTTTCCATTCATAATATACAGGTATGCCTGTAAGTATGGATCAAATGAATAGGAGAAATAGTAAAAAACTTTTTAACACAGACTATTGGTGCTATTTCTTACAATTCTCAAGTGAAGTCCCAATTTTAGTTTTTGTCAATTACCTACTTTCTATAGTGCTTGAAGATTTTCAGATCAATTCTTTTTGGCTTTGCAAAAGAGTGGGCCTTTCCTGCAGTAACACATATGCAGCTAGACATTGATTTAGTTTTTCTAGTACTATGTAGTCAACTTTTACTAAAACAAAGCCTTTACACACCTTTACATGATGCAGTGATTTAGAAAACAAGAAAATTTCACCAACATTATCAGGGTTAAAAAGTTTGGCTTGCCCACTATTTATTGATTTGATACATACTTCAGGGACTCCTGTATATATTTTTTGTCACAGCAAGGCTTACTTATGCTACTATACAAAATACTTGTTATTTCATGAGGTGTAATGTGTAATGTGTGTGTAATTCTTTGACTTATAGAAATCATCTCTCCAAATGCTTTCCACAATAGCAAAGTTTCATTATAAACTAGAAAGAAATCTAAAATTAAGTAATAAAATCTAAATAAATAAATTAAATATTGTATTGTAATTAAGTATAATCTAAGTATTGATCTTTTCTTAAAAATAAAAATGAAAGAATGCTAATCTGACTTCATAGTGATTTATGTTTCAATGTTTTCAGATTATGCTGCCAGTGTGCAGTGCCCATAGAGCCCAACCCGTCTAATATGTGTGTGGCATGTCTCCGTGCCAACATAGACATATCAGATGGTATACCCAAACAAGCTACACTATTTTTCTGTAGAGGATGTGAAAGGTATAGAAAAATTTCCTTATTCAAATAATAACATGTAGGTATCACTTTTATACACATTTTGACTTTGTCACTTCTCGGCCACCCTTTATATCTATTGATATAAATAAAAATGAATAATTCAATTTGAATAATTGCGAATTGAGTGATTATTTTTTTGTTGTGTTCATTATTGTCAGGACAAGGTTTGTGTGTGTTTTTTAAATTCACTGGGATACGCAGGCGAAGCTCGTTGATAAATTAAGTACTATATTATTGGTTTTGGACATAGTAACACTTTCATTTGTGTATGTTTCAGATATCTACAGCCACCTGCAGAATGGGTTGTAGCTGCCCTAGAGTCCAGAGAGCTGCTCGCTCTGTGCCTCAAAAGACTAAAAGGTTTGAACAGAGTCAAACTTATTGATGCTGGGTTTGCTTGGACTGAGCCACATTCAAAGAGAATAAAGGTACAGTTTTTCAAACCAAAGTGGTTTAAATTTTTGTGGTGTAATTTATTACTAGTGATAATATTCATAATTATGTTTGTAGGTATGTTAAATAATGCAAATAAATATTTTTTTAATTCTACAGGTAAAACTGACAATACAAGGAGAAGTAATGGGTGGGGCAGTGCTTCAACAAACCTTTATTGTCGAGTTCAGTATACAACATCAGATGTGTGATGCCTGCCACCGGTCAGAGGCCCAAGACTACTGGCGTGCTTTAGTGCAAGTTAGACAGCGTGCCAACAATAGAAAGACATTCTACTACTTGGAACAGCTGATATTGAAACATAAGGCACATGAAAATACTCTTGGTATTAAGCCTAAACATGGTTAGTGCAAATTTGAATGAAAAAAAAAAACACGCTTTTCTGTTAGGTATAAATGTAATAGAATTTAAGCTGTTTGCACCTGAAATACATATCCTTAAGTTTCGGGCAAAGGTTCGGCATACACCAGCATTCAGTGGAATCTGTTCAAGTCAACCAGGATTAGATAGAGAGATTTTATAATTTATGTTAAAACCTAATGTACCTTATTTTGGTAAAATAAAAGAATCTGAATCTGAGAGATGGGTAATCATGTAGATATTTGTTTACTTACAGATGGATTAGATTTCTTCTATTCAACAGAAAACCATGCCCGCAAGATGGTGGATTTCGTCCAATCTGTCTTACCTATAAAATGTCAACATTCCAAGAAGCTTATATCACATGATATTCACAGTAACATTTATAACTACAAATTTACGTTTAGTATTGAGATTGTTCCATTATCAAAGGACAGTGTTGTATGTCTGCCGAAGAAATTAACCCAACAGCTTGGATCCATATCCCCAATTTGTTTGGTTACGAGAGTGACCAGCACTATTCACCTGATAGATGCTAAAACTGGCCAAGGTAATTTGATTAGAATAAGGCAAGAACTCAACTTTAATTTTGTTGATGTATAATAATGTGAATCTGTTTCAAATGTAGGTGAACCTGTTTGGTTTGCTATACCTATTGACACTCCCTCAACATTTATGATTATGATGTCTTTACACTTTCACTTATAGACACAATGTCTGTAAAACAAGTGTCAGCAGGTTAATAACCATGAAACAAGATCTTTGTATACATTCATAAACCCAACACTACTATGAATTGTAATTACACTACTAATTATTTCCAGTCGTTTGAAACATACTACCACATCATCTACCCTGCCTGTGTAATATATTGTTTTTAAATTATTTTTTAGTCTGTGATGTCTCAGCAACAGTTTACTGGAGGAATCCATTCTCTCCAATATGTAACCCGAAGCAACTTGTAGAATACATTGTGATGGACATTGACATTTTAAAGGAACATGTAAGTTAGTAACAAAAAGTCTGAAAGAAAATAACAGTTTATTATACAGCGTGGGCAGAAAATCGTCGATCAAACGAAACAGGGCGATAGTTGAGGTTATTTTCAGTAAAACATATTTCTGGGGCAGACCTCGTAACTTGATTTCCTTAAAGTGATGACTATTTGAGTGTTTTCTAAAGAAAATACCAAAATTAGTAGTAAATAGGCAATTAGACTAAAATGGGTACCTATTTTAAAACAATAAACTATCGCCCTGTTTCGTTTGATCCACGATTTTCTGCACATACTGTATAAAAATTGAATTCCGAAATATGGAGGGCATTTTAAAATATTATTTTAGTGTGAACTATTTGCGACAAGTAAGTTTTCAGTTGCGCGTAAAATATCGCACTGCAGAAGTATTTATATAAAAAACCTACAGTGCAAATAGTACGTTAAATATACTCTTGAAATATTTATGTGAATCAGTAGTTCTATCTAACATAAGTAAGAAACTAACTGGCTGTCTGATCGATCAACGCACTCCTCAAACCACTGAATGGATTGGGCTGAAATTTGGCACACAGATAGTTACGACGTAGGCATCTGCTTAGAAAATAATTTGGGAAATTCCCAAGCGATAAAATCAGATGAACGCGAGTAAAACCGCGGTTAATAAATTAATTATTACAGGAAAAGAAATCATTCCCTGGCCAAGGCATGGTTTCCAGCAAGCATGTAGTGGCAGATGTGTGGGTGGTCAAAGCCAGTGACCTTGGCTTAGACGTCAACCCGATCCACACTAAAACACATCTGGGCCATATTTTGAAGCCTGGCGATTCGGTTTTGGGGTAAGTTAATATTAATTATTTTATAAATACCTTTGATGTTAAATTATTAATTAATCTAAACTAATAATATTATAAAGAGGAAAGATTTGATTTTTTGTCTGTTTCATCATCGACCCACTGCTGGGCACGGGTCTTCTCTCAGCAGGTATGAGGGATTAGGCTATAGTCCATCAGGCCTAGTGCGGTTTGGCAGACTTCACATGCCGTCGAGAAACTTCAACATTAGAGAGCTACATCTTTACCGACTTTACTTTACCGAATAACATATGCTAGAATTTATAAGAAACCAAATCACGCAGGTGAAGGCGCTGGCGGTAAACTATTTCTATATAAAAATCGCTCTTTGGCGGTAACGCATCTAATGTGCGACGGGGCTATAATAACCATGTGAGATTCTAAAAACCTATTTCGTATTTTAGCTACAACATAGGCGATTCAAACGTTAACGACTCAAACTTTGACAAATTGGATCGCAGTTTAATTCCTGATGTTTTCTTGGTCAAAAAACACTTTGGCGAGAAGTCTGCGAGACGCCGGGCTCGCGCATGGAAGCTTAAACATATGGCCGAAGAATTGCATGAAGGGCTTAGCTCTTCTAATGAGTAAGTACTTACACTTGAACTATTTTTTAGTTTTAGTATTACTAGCGGCCCGTCCCCGGCTTCGCACGGACCAATATCTTCTTCTTCACCTCTATAGTCATATTTCAGCCAATTTGCACAAAGCCTTAACAAAATATACACCTGCTTTTCTCATGAGTTCATGTATGAGTTCCTCATGAGAGTTTTTGAGTTAATTGCGAACTGACAGATAGAAGCGGCGGGGCTTTGTTTTATTATATGGTAGGATGATTTACGTAGTTAAATGTAACTGCCGCAAACCGCTAACTACTAACGTACCGCAGCACCGATTAGTTGGTGCCCACTTTGAGCACTTGTTTGACCTATGGTACCTACACCTACCAACCGTAGGTTGCTGTTATGATTACGATGTGTATAACGAAGATTACTCTTATATCCTCGTTATGCCGTACATAACCATAACCCCTTACCTTAAATTTATTTATTTTAGTGTGAAATAAAGAATAATTATTCTATTCTAAATATAACTGCCGAAGGAGGGTTATATATTATTATGAAATTCTCAGAAACTGGTTAGTTTCACCCCCTATTACATGGGACCTGAACATACCGGCGAACTGTTAGTGTACGTTAGTATCGCTCTGACTGACCCTGAGGAATAAAGGCGGGCTAAATAATAATAATAATCAATGGGATCTACACTATGCACTACATTTTCTAATTTGACATGTAGTCAGTTTTATTTGACATGAATATTTATTTGGCCCACCTTTTTATTTTACTTTACACTCACTTTATTTGAGAGCTGATAGACATAATTATAGTCTCAAATAGAAACTTATTTTCTATTTGTGAGTGGGCCGATTTTTTTGAACGCATGTGTATAATAACATAACATATTACGATCTGATACTGATATGCTACCTATTTAACAAAAAATAAAAGCGTGATGTCAACGAGGTTTACCCACAGTTATCATATACGCATAATCTTGTACTTATCACATGTTTGTTACGGATGGATAAAAGTTAGCTTGAGTACATAATATCACAAGTCAGGCCCTTGACATAGTAGATCTCTATTATTTCGTAATTTTTACAACACCGTGTGAAGTGGAAAAAAATATTATCAAGATAGCCTGACACATTGCATGTTTCGCAATGACTGCGCTAATAGAATACGTTTAATGATGATTCATAAATAAAACAACTTTAACTTTGGTGACTTTTGTGATTCATAAAAAGTCACAATTTTTGCCTTAAAAATTATTTTGGTGTTGATTCAACGTAGAAAATTGCTAAGAAGGTTATTAGGTTCTATATTACGAATTAATTTACAAGAATGGTTAAATGCGGCCTGAGAGGAGGTCACATTAAATTATTTCATGATTCTCGAATTCAATTCTTAATCAATTCATATTTAGTAGAACCCATTGGCTGAAATATATATATAATCTGATTGTCTACATAATAATATTAGGAATGTCCCACGCGCCAGTTTGTTTGTTCGGGCGAATCTCAGTAACGACTGTACAGATTTTCATACAGTTTTCACCAATTGAAAGAGGTATTATGTAGGAAGGTTAAGCTATAATTTATTATCCCGAACGAAACTACGAGGGCCCTCGCTAGCCCTGCCGCGTCTAAGAGCGGCTAGTTTATGACATAAAGAATTAAAGACTATAAATAAAACGGAACCTTATCAAAATTAATGAAAAACTAACTTTTCAGGGATTATAACGACTTCTTGGATGATTTGGAGGAAGATCCAGCATTCAGACAGAACGTGAACATATTTAAGGACGAGAACAAAATACCAGTGGATACAGACGAAATAGATCCGTCATTGCCTCGCATCACACTCGCCGAAATGTTGGACGATATGGTCATTGAGGACGTGGACATGACTGAAGTTTAACATGTTTTTTTATTCAGTTTATTGTAACTTGTTTTTATTATTATTTATAGAGTAATAAAAAATATGTATGTATACCTGTTAAGATTTTGATTCATTTTAAAAATCAACATGTCCCACCCAACAAAATGTATACAAAACTCAAGTAGTTGTTGGTTCATAGCTTCGAACGGAATGTTCTTACAAAAAGATACTAGAATCTGCTGTTTCATTTTATTACACATTTCTGGGAATATTGGCAAGGTTTTTACATAGAACTGTAAGTATGTTATAATTATATAAAATATTAAACCGCAAGTTGACAATCTAACAAACTAACAAACAATCACACAATCTAACAAATTGTTAATTAACGATTGATCTTAGAAATATCTCGACGATCAAAGAATTTAAGACTACACACACCCGTTTCTTTAATATATTACATTACAGTCTGGCTTATCAATTAGAAGATATATCTTGATTGATAGGGGATTATCTATTTTCGTGTATAATTTGTGCACATGACGTGAAAATCATCGACATGATTTGGAATGTAAGAGTGCACTGTGCGTGATTTAATTTACAGAAACGTGACTACATATAGGTATAGCGTGCTATTTTAGGGTGGTTACTTGTCACGCTGTTAGAAAGCGACGTTTTTTTTTAGCCGGCATTGTGCTTCAACAATCCAAAGATGAAATTAAAGTACCTACGAGCTAAAATAGCTTAAACCTGCGAGAGCACGAGGCCAGATGCGGCTGCGCAGCCAACCCCCGTGCATATGCAACCAGCCTTATACCTAAACGGCTCTAGAGACAATACCTTGATAACTAGTGATATGTTGATAAATACTTGCATTATCTATTGGAACGATGGAAGCCCTCATTTCTGAAATCCATAAAATGGCAACAATTTAAATAGCTTGTGACGTTGGTTTGGTATCATTTTAATCTATATAAAGGTAGACTAGTCGGTTATCGTTCATTGTTAGACAATCAGCGGGTCAAGATGAGGGTGTTAATATTTTTATTAGTAACAGTTTTAGCTTCGACATTTGCAACACAGTTAATGTCTACAGGTGTGTCTAATATCTATCTAAATAATATTACTGTCAGATAAGTGTTTGTGTTATAAAATACAAGTGTATTAAATATTCGCCTGTTTTAGATGGCATAGAAGAATTGTTTAGGAAGTTTATGAGAAAAGAATTGACAGAATTAGAATCACAACAGTTTCAGCAAATCATCGACGTTCTACATAGACCGGAACATGCCTCTAGGGTGTCGCTAGAGAATGCACCTCCAGTTAGAACGGTAAGCAAAATATAATAAAACTTTTGACCGACTGCAAAGAAAGTTTTCTATTTTAATCAAATTTAAATAGGTATACTGGTATATCCATGGATAGGAAAATAAAATCAAGTGAGGTGTTGGTTGATTAAGAGTTGGTTCTTGGTATGTTCTGAATAATGAGGTCCAAAATGATCCAATTGTTAGACAGAAAAATATATAGATAAGTATTTAGATAAAATTATATGCTTTTGGGTAAAATTTTATCGATAGTATACGAACGTTATATACTACCTTTTATCACAAAGTCCTTTAGGATGCGAGTAATATCGTGGAGAACAGCTAGCTAGTATTATATAAAGGAATTCGCCAATGATGTTACATATAGCGGTATTTAACAAGTGCTACAAGACACTACAACAATAATAATTGATAATTTGTTATTTTAAATAAATACTTAATAGGTATACTCACACTAATATTAAGCTAACTAAAGAGACAAAAACTATTTTCAGACCCTAGACTGCCTCATATGCAGAAGTGCGTTTGCTGCCGTATTTCAAGGTGTACAAAGTGGACAAGATGATGACGAAATTTCGGATGTTGTTATTGACCTCTGCACTACTTTGGGCATCGAGTCTTACCTTGTTTGCCGCGGAGCCGTCGCCTTAAACATAGTATGCAGTTCAATATTTGCCTATTTAGATTATAAATATATGTATCCATATATGTGTCCATATCCATGTATGTACCTATGTGTTTTAGCCCATAATAACGCATATAATAAGGACAACGCCTGCTGCTACTGCAAGAGCATTTTGCGGGTTGGTGCTGCAAACAGTCGGCGACCCAGATATTTGTAGGATTGAAGACCCTAGATTTGAATGGGAAGTTGAACTGCCAGAACCAGCGCCCACAACAAATGTAAGCACAAAATTAGATATAAAATATATTTAAAAAAATTAAGCTTTAAAAGCTCACTTTAGGATAATGCTTGAGCAAATAGCGATAGCCACATATTTATATTACGAACATTTTATTCTACAGGTCCCTCCCGTTGACCAAAGCCCGCTCAAAATTGCAGTCATCACCGATGCTCATATTGACCCACTATATGAAGCATACGGTGTCGCCGACTGCGATGAACCAGTATGTTGCAGAAAAGGCCAGTCCCCAAGAAACAGTTTCGTGTATAACTCCAACGTAGAAGAGTCTATGATTGAACAGAGTATAAAGCGAAACAATACCGGCGAGCTCTTGTTAGATCTAGAAGTAGCTTCAAAAATAAGAGAGTTGAGAAGCTCTTCACAAACCAGATTTAAAGCGGCTAAAAATGCTGCGCCAGCCGGCTATTGGGGTGACTATAGGAACTGCGATTCACCCATTTGGGCATTCGACAATGTTATTGACAGGATAACAGATACGCACAAGGTAAATACTTTTAAAAAAAACACTAGCCTAGGTCTATTGGCGAACTGTGGGTGTACATTAGTCTCCGTACACTTCTGCCTAACCCTTTGGGGAATACAGACAGACATGATAGTATAATTATGACAAAAAGATTTCAAATAAAAAAAAACAAAATCGAAATCGGTTCATCCGTTCAGGAGCTACGATGCCACAGACACACACACACACACACACACACACACACACACACGCACGCACACGCAGCCGTGTGGCCTGGCTAAGGGAGCTTGCTTGTTCTTCGTCACATAGTAAATAGTGATTATTTATTCAATCCATATAAACACTATTAGTTCTCAATTACTTTAAAGTACCAATTACATTATAATAATGATTTCAGGACATTGACGTAGTGTATTACATTGGTGATACGATCGACCATGGTGTTTGGGAAACAACAAACGATCTAATCGACGATATGAACAGACACGTTGTTGATAAAATCAAGACAAGCTTTGGAGATAGCGTATTAGTTGTACCTGTTATTGGAAATCATGAATCTCAGCCTACAAATCAGTGAGTTACAGGTTTAGTAGTAGTAGTTTCAGGTTTTTTCCGATATATTATAATGGTGCATGCCAGAAGTAGGGACACTTCTTGTATGCTTTATCCATTCCCTTAGATGTTATTCTTAGACATCTTGACGACTTTTACTGACTGACTGCCTGATTGCCCTATGTTCGTAAGCGCGACTGGTACGCTAGAGGTGCTGAGTTCGATTCCCGGGTCAATCAAAGAGTAATACGGGTATTGGGTAACATGCGTGATGATGATGCTATGTATGACGGTCTTCAATGCTAATCGTTAAAAATGTTATTTATAATGTCAATTTTCGTTTCCCCTAGACTAGTACCCTCCATGCAATCGAGAAAAAAAACACGCTATCCCACCAGTGTAAATAAGTTCTGTTGCAGATTTGCGCCCTCGTCAGTCGTCGGCGATAAACTAAACACAACTTGGCTGTACAATGCTCTTGTAAATAAATGGGGTTTCTATTTAACTGAAGACGCTAAAACAAATCTGCGCGACCGTGGAGAATTCTCTATAGTTGTAAGACCAGGTCTTAGAGTTATTACGCTCAACAACAATGTGGCCTATAAGTATAACTGGTAAGAATTACTGTAACCTATTAACCCTTATAAGTTTTTCCTATTATTGCTTAAATTACATGAAATTGGGTGAGGGCCTGGTGATCTGTAACACAGGGTTTCCCTAATACTGACTCCCAGTCTCTCACAAAGGAGCTCAACAATGTGCTATCTATAATTAATATTATTCTACTTTATATAATGCCTTTGTGAAGAGAGAAATAAATCAATTATTATTATTAAATATTTAAGAAGTAAAGCAAGTTTGTATTTACCGCGGCTTTCTAATAGTTTTTCAGTTACATTCTCTGAATTAAAATCTATATATTGCAGGTGGTTAGTATATGACCCCCTTGATGCAAAGAAACATTTGGACTGGTTCGTGGAGGAATTGTACAAAGCCGAACAGGCTGGAGAAAAGGTTCACATTCTAGCACACATCCCACCCGGAGTTAGTGATCTTACGCACACATGGACTAGAGAATACAATAGGATTATTAACAGGTAAATCAGATTACTTGTTCCGATACAGCAGTTTATGATTTAAAATGGAAGACAATATATATGAATGGAATAAAAATGAATCACAATATATGTTGTTAAGCGCAAAACTCGAGAACGGCTGGACCGATTTAGCTGATTTCTATTTTGTTGTGTTTGATGAAGTCTGGGAAAGGTTTTTATGGAGAGAAAAAAACGTAAAAATTATGAGGAAACAAGTAAAAACAGGGTAACGCAGGCGAAGCTGCGCAAGGGTCGCTAGTTTCTCATAAAAAAATCTATGTACCATCAACAAAATATTAAAGTATACAAATAGCTGCGTCTTTATATATTTTGCGTTATAAATGATTATTAGACGGAAAAGTGTTTAGTGTGTAAGTAGGTAACACACAATCTCTGTAAAATCAAAAATGTCATTAGTTGCCAGTGTACCTCTTTTGTAGACTGTACATATTCATTTATTTGCATATATTTTGCCTTGCCTTCTTTACTTGCTTCGATTATTTGTACGGTACTAAGTAATGTCATAATATTTTTCAGATTTTCCTCGATAATAACCGCTGAATTCAATGGACACACCCACTCAGACGAGTTCAAGATATTCTATAGCTTAACAGACGGCAACCCTATTAATGTAGCGTGGGGTGCAGGAAGTACTACCAGTTACACCTTCTATAATGTTAACTATAAAATTGTCGACTTTAATACTGTTACTTATGTAAGTGTTACATATATCTATATTTTTAAGATCTCTATGGGAGAAGTTCCCATAAACATCCTTTTCAAGTAACCTCACCTATACTTTTAGAAATAAGCGAATTAAATACTCACTGTCCTATTACAAAATAAATCTCCCCACTTGAAATATCGCGGGTAGTATAAAATAATATTGTTGACATTTTCATTACAGGAGCCGGAAAGTATTGTTAACTATGTTTACAACCTCACAGAAGCAAACTTAACACCTAATCGACCACCACATTGGTTCCAACTATATGACATGAAAAACACCTTCTCACTTCCTGATCTATCTGCTACTTCCATGGATAACTTAGTTCACAGAATGGTGACCACTGAGAGGGAATTACTGGATATGTATGCTGCATTCTATTCAAAAGTGAGTGACACTCGTTGGCCCCATTGCAATGACTGGTGTAAGATTGACAACCTCTGTAAAACTGTAGTAACTGTATTGTGGCAAAGGCAAAAGTGTGACGAAATAAGTAGACTGTTCTACGGCAATTAAACCCTACCTTGACTGTTGAATTCCCATATTATGAAAACATAATCAGCTGTATTATCATCACCTTCTAATGTAATAAGTTATTAAATTTGATTTTTATCAAACAACATGTGATTTATTTAATAACATACTTAACATTTCTAACTAAATAACTTTAGTGATCCAATATAATTAACCAGTTTATGTTAGGTTTAGACCTCAAATCTTCACTTGGGATCTTATCTAATTGTGAAACCTGAAAATAAAATCAATACTTGCATTAAAGTACAAGAATAGCGTAAACAATGTGCCCAAACAAAAGGACATTTTTGTAAAAATTTAATGAAGTACAGTTCGCGCCAAACTTATTGTCCGGGTTGAAGTTGGAGTTAGTTAACTTTAACCCGGCCGTAAAAATCGGAGAAAGTTAACTAACGCCAACTTCAACCCGGACAATAAGTTTGGCGCGAACTGTATGTACCTATTTCCCCACATATGAATTATTATAAAGTTTAAACTTTCTTTTTATAAATCACTAGCCCACTCAGTGAGTTGTCTTATTTATACTAGTTTGTGTGGAGAGCCTCTGGGGTGTAGTGGTTCCTGATTACTTGGTTGTGCGTTCAATTCCCACTTAACACATGGTATGATGATCTAAAACCGCCGCCGAAACACGGCGTATACTGGGTGTAGCTAAATTATCTTTTGTCTCTTTATAATTTCACTCACTTTAAAATCATCTGACAAGGACTAAACATAGATTAACTACTCCTAACCTAAACTTTGTCTTTTAATAAAGCTGTAAGTGTTTTTGTTGACCTGGGTGTTTCTTATGTATTTACAAAGAAGTATAATTACATCAACATAATCACTCGAGTTGACCAATTAAAATGGAGGTGGAGCAAGCACATACTAAGAACCAGCCTGGATAAGTGGAGCAAAAATGTGACAGTCTGGTACCCGGTCTGGTCTGGTACCTGGGATGGCAGGTACAAAAGAGTATGCAGGAGGAGGATAAGATCCACCTAATCATTGTGGATAAGAGTGATAGTGCCACTAGATAGAGTCCAGTGGAGACAGTTGGAGGAGGCCTTTGTCAAAAGGCACACAGAAATCAGAGACATTATGTAAATAATAATATAGCTTACTTATACCCAGAAATTGTAACTCCTGACTGTTCCAATAAAGGCTATTCTATTTTATTTATAGTTAAATCTACTGTCTAGTATCCATCCATAGTACAAGCTCTGCTTAGATAAGAACTACATGGTATGGTGTAAAGTGTGCCAATATTTATTGATTATTTAAATCATTAAGGAAATTATAGACAAACCATTTACCTGATGTCTAATAAACTTGACAAGCCTCTCAATATGTTCAGCCTTGACATCATTATCCAGTGAGTAAAACCTCCTCCAGACAGCTGCAGCCAGCACTTTATCATCACTGAGCCCTTCATCATAAGCTACAAGAGCAGCTTGGAACTGTTCTGATAATTCTGACACTTGCTTTCTGGCTATGGTTGGATTGGCACCCTAAAATTAGAGATATAAGTATTAGTTTACCTGTATCGAATTCCCATTTTAACACACGTTAACAAATAACAAATTAATGCTTGGACTCCATGTGTGTAAGTACTGTGTAACTCGTAAAAACTTGTAGCATCAACACGAAGAAAAAGAAGAAGTACTGTGAGTTAAATTGTTTGTGTTATGAAAGTATTTTGAGATTAAAAAACACTGATAAAGTTAAGTAATGCGAGTCGAGTTCTACTTTTACACTACAGTTTTCTTTTAAAATGCCAGTTTGCAGTCATAGTTTAAATGATTAATACATATACTAACCTCTAACAGTTTTATTTTATTTGCAACATCAGCCCACAAAGCCTCCACAATGCAATTCCTTACAAAGTGGCCATCACCTTTAATATATTTTTTTTTATCAGTTGTAGGCATTATTACATCTTCAGCTGTGTAGCGTACCATAAGCAGCCAAACATGCAGCTCTGTTATGATGAACCATGAGGCAAATGTATCAGGGAGTTCTAGGCTTTCAAACCAATCCGTATATGCAACTTTCTCAGGTATACATTCATACAAAAAGTACCCTGTTAGTTTTAAACGCTGAAAAATAAGAATAGAGAATACTGAAACAGACTTATTGTTACTGAACTTGAGTCTTCATGGTATAGTTCTTTTTCTAAACATATACCTAGTATAAAAAAAAATAAGCATCATGAGTCTTCAGAACCAATGTCAGATACAAGCTTAATTTTAAATGGGAAGTTGGAAGTTCCCTTGGAAGTTCCCTTCCCTTCCCTTGGAAGTTATAAATGTATGCCCTTCAAAGCTATTTGACACACACATCAGCTAATAATTAGCTGCTAGTGTGTTACCAAATAAAAATAATATATTATGTCAAAAAATTTAAAACAACAACTTACGGTCCTGGACTGGTCCATCCATCCGATGGCATTCATAAACTTTTTAACATAGCTGTCTTCAACTGTAACAGTATTCAGATTTCTTGAGTTGGCTTTGATGATGTACAAACTACTTGCACAGGGTCTTGCATAATTCGCTTTAACATTGACATGCTGTTGCCACAAAACCTATAAAATTAATCTAATTAAAAAGACATCTGAACGGTACCTTACCAAAATAACTTTGGCAATAGCAATACCTCATAAAAATAATATTTATCAGATAAGAATTGCCAAAATCAATACTATATACCCACACGGGACAAAGCACGTGATCGAAACATACTGCTGTAGATGATTCTTGAAATTGCTACCAAATTCAAAAGAATATTTTCACAAAATTTTCCAAATTCTATTTTATTTTTACTGGAACTCCAGTAATGAATTTTTATAGGAAGGAGGTGCTGCTGTCAGCTGAGCTGCTGTCAGCTGTCAGCTGTGCTGCTGTCAGCTGTCGGTGTCGACCAGGGTTGAATTTGGGCATGTTCATCACAGATTACTATATTGTAGCAAGGTAGTTCATAACAATAGTACCTGAAATATAAAAGGATGTGTACAAAAATTGTAGTACACTTTATTAATTTGGATCAAAAGTCATTAAAATCACTATTACATGCAAGATTTATCCCTTCCAAGTAGTCATTTATATTATATTTGTTTGATCCTTAGTAGAAATACAATCAGTACAACTAACACTTTTGCGCTACTGCCTGTAAATTGTTTTGTGTCTTAGTAAGGTTTATTTACTGAATATTCTCTCACAAAGACAAGACTTTTTTATGGGACTTGAGGAGTGACCGAGTAATGACGAAAGTTATGTAATTTATTTTTAACTTTGTGGTTTCTAAATATTAGTTTGGTAGTAAATGGTTTTCATATTAGTCATTAATGCAAAATACTAAAATTATCGTATTTTTCGTACTATTCTTAGATATGGAAAGTACATAGTACGAAGCATGAAATTATCGTACAAACTACAAATACTATAATTAGAGTACGAAATCCAACCCTGATAACACGCACGATGAACCATAGATATATATACTGATTGTACTCTGCGATGAACGGTACGGCACTGGCTGGTTCAATACTTAAAAAAAAAAAATATCACGTTAACCACTTGTCTATAGTATTCTAGGTTACATAATTTTGCGGGCGGGCGCTGGTTCTTCGCCCAAGTGCAAAAATCAAAAATGTTTGGGGCTATAAGTCGAGTTGGAAGCGGTTTCTTAGCCGCGAAGTCGGTAGCCGAAAAAACTCTTACAGAATGTGGCAAACTTGCAACTGTGTCGGCCATCAACAAACGGGATTATGCAGCCGCAGGTAAAGGGCAAGGTAAGGTGGTAGCTGTTATTGGAGCCGTCGTGGATGTACAGTTCGAAGACAACCTTCCCCCCATTCTAAATGCACTGGAGGTCCAAAACCGCCAGCCCCGGCTTGTGCTGGAGGTGGCGCAGCACTTGGGAGAGAACACCGTCCGCACCATCGCTATGGACGGTACCGAGGGTCTGGTTCGCGGCCAGCCCGTACTCGACAGCGGCTCGCCCATCCGTATCCCCGTGGGCGCTGAGACACTCGGCCGTATCATCAACGTCATCGGTGAGCCCATCGACGAGCGCGGACCCATCCCTACCGACAAGACGGCTGCCATCCACGCTGAAGCGCCTGAATTCGTAGACATGTCCGTGCAGCAGGAGATCCTCGTCACTGGCATCAAGGTCGTCGACCTGCTCGCTCCCTATGCTAAGGGAGGAAAGATCGGCCTGTTCGGAGGTGCGGGAGTCGGTAAGACTGTACTCATTATGGAACTGATCAACAATGTCGCTAAGGCCCACGGTGGTTACTCCGTGTTTGCAGGAGTAGGTGAACGCACCCGTGAAGGCAATGACTTGTACCATGAGATGATTGAGTCTGGAGTCATCTCTTTGAAGGACAAGACCTCTAAGGTAGCACTTGTGTATGGACAGATGAATGAGCCCCCTGGCGCGCGTGCCCGTGTCGCTCTGACTGGTCTGACTGTTGCTGAGTATTTCCGTGACCAGGAAGGTCAGGATGTGCTGCTGTTCATTGACAACATTTTCCGTTTCACCCAGGCTGGGTCTGAAGTGTCTGCCCTGTTGGGACGTATCCCCTCTGCTGTAGGTTACCAACCCACCCTGGCTACGGACATGGGTACCATGCAGGAGCGTATTACTACTACCAAGAAGGGATCCATCACATCTGTACAGGCCATTTATGTGCCTGCTGATGACTTGACAGATCCTGCACCTGCCACCACTTTTGCTCACTTGGATGCCACCACTGTATTGTCTCGTGCTATTGCTGAGCTGGGTATCTACCCAGCTGTGGACCCTCTTGACTCCACTTCCCGTATTATGGACCCCAACATTATTGGAGCTGAACACTACAATATTGCACGTGGCGTTCAGAAGATTCTTCAGGACTACAAGTCACTCCAGGACATTATTGCTATCCTGGGTATGGATGAGTTGTCTGAGGAAGATAAGCTGACTGTTGCTCGTGCACGAAAGATCCAAAGGTTCCTGTCTCAGCCCTTCCAGGTTGCTGAAGTGTTCACTGGACACGCTGGAAAACTTGTGCCACTTGAGGAAACCATCAAGGGCTTCTCTAAAATCCTGCAGGGCGAGTATGATCATCTACCTGAAGTAGCATTCTACATGGTTGGACCTATTGAAGAGGTTGTTGCGAAGGCAGACACCCTTGCCAAGAATGCCTAAATTGTTGATGAAGTGAACGTATGTATTATTTCTAAATAAATTAGTGAAACAAAAATGATTTATTTTTATTTGTACCTACATTAATAAATTATTGTCATAAATTCATACTCTCTCAGGGGTGGATTTTCCTATAGCACAGAATAGGTAATCTATAGGCTGAGTACGCCACCCTAGGCAAAATTTTTTGGCGCAAAACTCGGCGAGATTATTTTTTAGTAGTCTTAACTACCAGGAAACAATGGTTAATTGTAAAAAATACAAATAGTAAGCGTCAGTATCTAAAGACAGTGGTAGATTGGTCTAATGTTCAAAAAAATTTACAATTCGCCGTTGGTCCAAAATTTCTCCATTTCCCAAAAAACCAATGAATCCATTTTATTGGTCTGAGGATACTGTCGTCATCAAAATCCGTTCAGTAGTAGTTTTTACGTGAGAGTAAAAAAAACATCCATGGGTAGTACATAGAGGTACATTCTCAGTTTCACATTTTTAGAATATGTTTTTTTTTTATTATAAATTTGAGTGCGTTTGACAGCGCCTCACCTGCTGGTAAGTGACCATGCTGCCGAGGATGGAGCACGCAAACTCAATGTCAATTCACTCTCACCTTGAAGGTTCCCAAATCATATGAATCGGGAAACAGCAGCCGGCAAAGAATTCCACTCCCTAGCCCTTCGCATGATAAAAGATGAAGCAAAACGCTTCGTGCGTATAAGTGGAATATCAACGACAAATGGGTGGAATCCCTCCCTGCGTCTCGTTGTCCGATGAAGGAAGAGGGGGGAACAGGGTTGTGAAGTTCCTGGGCACACTCACCGAAGTGAATCCTGTAGAACACAGATAAGCTAGCGACCTTGCGGCGATGTTCAAGGCTTTGAAGCTTGTTTGAAACAAGCTCTTCGTCGCCAATAAGTCTCCTGGCACGTCGGTCGATAGAATCCAGGCATCCAGCTGATAGCGAGCCGATCCGTCCCATAGGTGGACACATGATCGGACTTGGGCTGACTAGCATCAAAAGCTGTCCCGATGTGAAGTAGGGTCTCACCTTGGAGAGTATTTCCAGCTTTTTGACAACAGTTTCGTCTAATAATAATTTGCCCACAGTAGGTACATAAAGTACTCTAGCTTTCTGCTAGCGGCTACGCCCGCGTTGTCTGGGTATTTCTTATAAATTGTACTACATACTCTATAAAGATGTAGCTTTCCACCATAAGTAAATGGGGAAAGAATTTTCAGTTCCGTAGTTTCGGAGCCTATTCATTACAAACAAACAATAAAATCTTTCCTCTTTATAATATTAGTATAGACTATAGATGGATTAGGAAGGAAAGTTTTCAAGTGTATTCTAGGGTATATAAATAAATATTTTGCCGACTCAAAAAAAAAACGGTCACAAAACTACATTATATAATTAGATTTTTTTATTTTTACTATTGGAATTTTAGAGCCTGTTTCACCACCCTGGATAGCTGCTAACCGCAGATAAATCAAGAAATTTAACAAAATTGGTATGATATTTTCTGCCAAAAAAGGAACTTATTAGGAGCTGGTGAAACAGGCCTTCAAATCTGGGAGGGATTTAAGGTCACAACTCATTCCAGTCACCCGGCACCCGACCCGCACCACCTCGCTCGGCGTCCACTCGTTGTCAGCAGGTGGTTCACAAGTGGACCAGTAAACGTTGCGTGGTCAACCAGAGGAGATCGCGTTGTCTACTCGCGGGCAGCGGGCGATCCACTCGGGGCTCGTGCCAACGCAATGCGCAGCAACGCAAGGCCAGCATACATACAGTTCGCGCCAAACTTATTGTCCGGGTTAACCCGGCCGTAAAAATCGGAGAAAGAAAAATATTTGATTAGAATAATTTATAACGACAGATTACGACTTGAGCTTTCGTTTTTATTTATTACAATCTAATATTTTTCTTTCTCCGATTTTTACGGCAGAATCAAAGTTAGCTAACGCCAACTTCAACCCGGACAATAAGTTTGGCGGAACTGTACATAGGAGTTGTCAGTGTCACCGAATAGTCCACTCGCCGTCCGCGCGTGGACGTGTGTATTGCCTGCATACGCCCGAGCGAGGCGATCCGGAGTTGATGTAGTGAGCGCGTGATGAGATCCATACAAGTCGCACGAGGCGAGGCGGTGCGGGTCGGGTCGGGTGGCTGTATTGAGCCTTTAAAGGGTGGAAAGTGAAATTATAATGAGTTTTCTTTATCAATAATGTTTTTTAATTTGTTATTCTACCTAATAGCGTAGGTACTTACTGATCTAAGTAGGTAAACGAAAGTATGCTTCGAAGCAAAAATAAAGATAAAATTGAATCAGTTGAAATGTACGATGAGGTAGTCAAATTATTTTATGTTTTCATTTTCCAATGTACCCTCATCAGTTGAAAGTTCGGTATTGTCTTTAATACTAGAGACATTCGACAAGGTTTCAGATCCCTCTTGTATTAATTTTATATCTTCATTCTCCTTTGAAATGCCTTCCACAACATTGGTGGGATCATTATTAATTTCCGTGTTAGGTGGTTCTGCAAGTTTTTCATCAATATATTCTATAGATTTTGCTGTCGTATTATTGTCATTTGATGTAGAGGTGTCAATGAATGATTCAGAAGATACTGACGGTAATTTTTCATTATTAATTTTACAAACTTCGGCGACAGGCCGAGCCACAGTGCAATCCACTTTTGGGACTTTCACAACTACTACTTGATCCTGATCTTCTTTTGTAGACCTTTTATTGGGATCTTTAAGTTTAATTGTCTGGAATTTTAATGCAGTGTTCAATTTCTGTGTCCCATCCTTATTTCTGTTTATTGGTTTAATAACTAATATCTTTGTTTTCATTCCTGATTTTGTGAAATCTGATATATTTTTATTAATTATCGGATTTTTCATAACTTCTAAAGTTTGACGAGGAAATTTAAGTGGAACAACTGATGGAAGGCTTTTTGGTTTTACAGTTTCACTTGGTGGGTTTGTGCTGTTTTGTGCACTAGTAACACTATTTTCATTGACTTCTACATTTGTTTTAATTTCTTCTTTACTTTTTGGGGGATCTTCAATAGAGACTTTTTTTGATATAATTTCTAAAGCTAGACTAGAACACTCTTTTGCATCATCAATACCATCTTTTTTAGGAGATACTTTATCTGCTTTAGAAATAATCTTAGGTAACATAGGTCTAACAAATACATTTTGAGGTCTTATGTCTTTAACGGGGTTAATACTTTTGAAATCAGTTTTCATATGAGCTCCGGATCTCTCTACAGATTTCTTTGACATTGTGACCAGGGCTCCACAACAATCCTTATTGACAATATCATAATTGATTTGAACTTCTTGCTGAACCTTTTTCTTGGTTTGATTTGATTTTGCGTTTGCCATTGTTAGGGAATCCCTATAACCCTGAGCTTCCATTTTTAGTAAATTTGATAGATCATACTCAAAATCAGCATTTTTTGGTTTTGTTTTTCTTCTTATTGGTCTTCTAGATGCTACAGAAGTCGCGGTATCATTTGATATTAGCTTTTTCGAATCAATATCATCCATATCAGAAGAATTTTCTTCGAAGCCCTTAATATTCGAGGAAGAATAATTTTCGCCAAGATTTATGCTTTTATCAAGAGAGCTATCATTATCGTTTTCTTGAATATCTGAAAATGAAGCGAATAATAATAAAAAGTAGTCCAAAACGGTTACAATTGTGACATTCTCATTATTGGTAAATCAAAAATGGGTATAATTATTGTTAAATATGTAAATATAACACCTACCTTTTACCATAAAAACTTTTCTTCTCTTTGTACAGATTTTACTTTGGTATATTTTTCTTTTTTTAGTAACACCTTCTAAGCGAGTGCTGCTGGAAGAACTGTCATCCGACAACCGACTTGAATCACTGGAGCAACGGCTAGGACGTCTAGAATCAGGACTAGTTTCATTAGCATCGGGTAAATCGTCAGTAGATTCGCATAGTTCTAAAGCTTCAGCGCCCTCGATTGCTTTTACTGTGCTATAATAGAAGTCTTTATCACCTTTAAGTTTATGCACAACTTTAACATGCTCAGGTAGCTTTTCAAAATAGTAATGCTTATAGTTGCACAACTTACAAGCATAACGCATCCATTTTAGGTGTTCAGCCACATGATCATATAGTTCTTGTGTGTTACTAAATTGGCAGTCACATCTCTTACACAGTAATTTATTTATTTCTATTTCCGATAGAATTCTCTGCCTAAAAGCCACAAGGTTACTTTTTTCTGCTTGATGAGCAAAGGGTAATCTTATGTTGAGTTTCGGTGGTTCAATCTGTTTTTCAGGTTCTTTCTCAGCTGATTCGGTTGTATCATTAGACTTTTGGTCATCATCACTGACATCCATGGCAGTGTCTTCTGCATCTTTATCTTCTTCTATATCTTTTTCTTCCTCTATAATAGGTTTTTCCTCTTTGTTTGGTTTGTTTGCAATTTGAGCTTCACTATGTGGAAGCTTGTTTTCTGTGGATAAAATAAGACATTATTACTCAAGGTCAGGTGCGTAGTTCTTGCAACTGGTGCGTGTGTATGAATTTGGTGAAAGCAAAAGAAGTATACAAGAATCGTAGCAAGTGGCAGTCTCTAGTTTCTGCCTACTTGTGGGTAAATTACCAGCAGTATGTCTGCTGCCACCCATTCGATGTGTGCTTGCACTCTGTTGGGGTTAAATTTTTCGGAAAAGTACCAATTCCATGTGCTCATCACTATGCTATTTCAAGTCAGCTAGGAAAGTACCTGACTTTTGTCGCAGAACTGATTTCCTCGTGGATGGTTATACAGGGTTGCGATTTAATAACCGGCACTACTTTAACCTAGTGTAGTATTGATAACATATAACATGTTAAACATAATCTATAATTTGTATCTTTATGCAATTTCGTGATAAAGTGATTAATAGTTAGCCTAAATTTTCACAAAATGCTATGCATCTCCACCGTACATTGACTTACGCGGCAGACGACGCGCGCTACTAAGCTATAATAAGTTCAACGTCCGCGCTTTGTCTTTGCATACGAAATGCAAGGGATTGTGAAAATTTAAAATTAAGGTATATTTTTCTACTGATATGGGTAGTATATAACAGGTAATTAAATCGCCACCCTGTATAGATGAGGTTTGATGGCAACGTGGAATACTAACCGTTAGCATCGGTGGTTTTGGTGGGCACGTTGAGGTTGTGGTTGTGGTTGTGGTTGGGGTTGAGGTTGAGGTTGGGCGGCGGCCCCTTGTGGTAGTCCTTGCGGATCTGTATCTCGATGCGCTTGGCGTCGGGACGGCGCAGCGCCCGCGAGCGCGGCTGGCACGTGTGCGTGTGCGCCGCCAGCGCCGCGCGCCGCTCGAAGGCGCGGCCGCAGCCGCCGCAGCGCGGCAGCTCGCCGTCGCCCTCGATGTTGTCCATCCACGCCTGCGCACGCCACCACAACATTATTATACTCCACTATACAGACACCTACCAACATCTATGTGTTTGGCAAACATTATTTCATCTTTAATTCATTGTAGTCAAGTGCACAACTGCTGTTCACTGTTCGACCTAGGAATCGAACCCAGTACCTCTACCTATTAGTACTGGGTTCTATTCCCAGGGCGAACAGCGTTGTTTTTCTACGAAATTCTCAGTAGCAGCAAACTACGATTAGAATTCGTGCCCGATTTATGGCATCTATAACTTCCTCTATGGGCGTACTTGGGTGAGCTTTTGCTTAACCTTTCAAAATCAGGTTCTATTTTGTTGTTTATTTAATATTATCGTGGAATAGCGAGAAGAGTACTATTTATAATGTAATCTGCGTCATGTTAATAACATGCCTAATCTTAAATTCCTTCTACCGTCAGTGATTAAATTGGTAATTAATGGTATTTTATTCTGATAATACCCAATAGTGTAGGTGCTTTATGGCAATATGATACGCCTTATGGATTCAGCCCTCTAGTTGAGTTTTACCTGATTTTCCTGATCCAATCTCTCTTCTTCAGTAATTTTCTGAGCTGGCGCACTCTTCATATTATTTTTGCGTTTTTCATAGAAAGCTGGTGGATTGTTCATTTTGAAAGCTTTCGCTTGAATTGATTCCCTCAATCTTCTGATTTGCGCTGCTGTTTTTCTGTAATCATGACACCACAATTAACATGTATTCCACGACAAATAGGGACTACTCACACTTATTCAGCTCTATTCAGCTTATGTCTCTGAGAGAAACGTTTTATCGGAGATAACACGTTATGGCGACTTTTCTCATTCTTACGGCGCTGTATGCGGCTGATAGTAGCAGAACTGTATAAATGTAACCAAAATCGTTCAGCGAAACGCGAATGGAGTTGAATAAGTGTGAGTAGTCCCTTAGTCTCTTTCCGGCAGTCGGGTAATAAACCCAATAACACTTCTCGGACTGGGAATCGAACCCAAGCGTAGCAGCGGCGCTCACGACTACTAAGTTAATGGAGCAATGAGCATTTACTGCAAATAGAATTTTGTTGTGTTCTTATAATAGGTTATACAATTAAGTATCCCAACCAGTACCAGCATCTGGATAATATAACTGTCACTAAGACGAGCAAAAGATATCCACCGGTTTGTAGAGTCATACCAACTGGTGAACCACATCAAAATAACTCTACACTAAGCCAGGATCTATAGTGGGCATCTCAACATGCCCAAGAGAAATCAAAACCTCTTCTTAGTTGGTTGGAATTACCAATATCGTCACTATTTAAACATTATTAAAAAAATAAAGTATTTAAGTATTACATCCATTGTTGCTTAGTTTGGGACTAGATGGTAAAAATGTGTCCCAGGAAATTTATTTCTATTTATTTATTTATATCAATGGTTTAGAAGATTTACTTACCTAACAAAATGAGCAAAATAATCACCTGTGTACTTTAAAAAGATGTCTGTAAACACTCCAAGATGTGGAGAAGACCTCAAAACAATCAGGACATGGATACACCAAACGACTTTCAACATGCTTAAACTTCAGGTGGAACTTCAACGTTTTTTGAGTTGAAAACTGCACTTCACCTGGAACAGTGCAGATTAAACAATTAATTTGAGCACAACATACCAGCACTTCTGTATTCCCGAAATGTAAGGCAAAGGTGTACTAACGTACAAGTATGTTAAGATAGGGTACAAATCCAAATTGAGCTGCTACTAAGAATTTCATAGAAAACCCAAAAACACTTAGCTGATCCTTGGTTTCGAAGCCAGGGTACCTCTAGCATAGCAGTCGCACTAACGACGAAGGTTAATGCAGTTGTTGCAGGCAGTTTCAGGTCATCTCTGGGATTTAACTGAGATACAATTTTTGAAGATGTGTTTGCAACATCCAATGGTAGATAAGGGAAGGGGGGTATCCCATCTGGGGGGGTAGGTTAGTTTTGACGATCTTTTGATCGCCAATAAGATTCAGTGGGCTACTGTCTTTATTGTACTATGATACAATGAAGCTGCGTCTTTTTTGCGCAAATGAGTACACCCAGGAGGGTGCTTTTAGGGCGTAACTACTCAAATGCCCGTAAATAATTAGTTAAGTGAGACTAACGACTTCTTCTAAATTTTAATTTACTTACAGGTCTTGCATTTCAGGATGTTAGAGTTGTCATTATTATCATCATCATCACTTATTTGTATGACATTATCAAATTCATCTTCAACAGAACTTTTGATTTTGAAATTGCCATCACTTTGAAGAACTGCTATATCCCTTGATAAAATATTGTCAAGTTCATTCACCTACAAATAAAACATTACACAAATATGTAAATTATCTAAATGGTTCCAAAAAATAAGTTCTACACAGTAGGTACTGTGTTAAATGTAGACATAATTATTATTATAACTGCTTAAAATACAAAGAAAAGCCATACTTCAGTCATGTGATATGTAACAATAATATTTCTTGCCAAATATTGTGTTAGAGCGGAAAAAGAGGTGGGGGAGGGTAGGGGGGGCGTCAAAGGATAGAAAATTTTGCGTAGCTTTATACTTGTACAACCCCCCTTTATTGTAATATAAATGTGATTATGTTTTACATACTTGCAATCTCATATTCTCTTTCTTTTTTTCTCCACTCAACTGAACATTTTGGAAAACAGCAACAGAACTATTTGGTATCTTCTGTGTTGCAATTTGTGGCTCATCATTACTACTTTCATAGACACCTTTGTTTTGAGCTAGTTTTTCTACTATTGCTGTCAAATCCTTGGTTAGTGGTACTCTGTCATCAACATCATCTGTTCCCGGTTTTTCAAGTTCACTTTCTTTGAGAGAATCTTGATATCCCTGCTCCAAGTGTTTTATCTTCAGCAATTCAGTAACCTGTAATGAGAAACAGAACATATTGAATGATACACAAAGATAAGACTAAATAATTAATAGTGGAAAATAGTAGGTACTTACTGTTGAAGTAGCTTTGATAAAGTGGCTATGCATGGAAGAATTAAACTTCTCCTTACAATAAACACGTTTATGAGATATAAAATTTGCCAAGCTTCTAAATATATTTCTACAGACTTTGCATTCATACAGTAAATCACACTCATTTGATAACAAGTCTTTTAGCTGGAAGGGAATGAAAACATTAAATAATTAGTAAAAATAAAAATATTGAGATATATGTAATGTACCTAATCTAAAATATTTTTTACCAAGCACTTACTTCTTCAGTAGCCAAGTCAAATATCTTCCTTGCCTGACCAAATCCAGTAATGCTAGTGAGTATAGGTTTTCTTAGCAAAGCAAAGTCAGTATCTTCTGTCTCTTCACTAGTTTGACCTACAGACTTTGTGTTAGCTTTACTTCTATCTTCTTTCCCCTTGGTTTTAGTATTCACCTTGTTACCAGCCATAGTATACCTAAAAAGTGATTTCACATAAAAATATATATGTAACTACACAAACATTTTCTTAAAAAAACCTTATTACGGCGAATTAGAACATATAATGTAACACTATAATCACGCATTTTATTTTGGCACCGTTTTGTATAACACTGACCATGTTGACAATGAAGTAACAGATAAAACCTTTAGTCAGGTATCTATCAGTAAAACAGCCAAAAGGTTTGTAATTATTTAAATATTTCCGTAATACGGAGTAACAATTGTTAAAAGCACTCCAATCTGACTCGGGCATGGTATTATCATGTTCCAGAGCTACCAAGGCATACGCCGTCTCTCCCTTAAATTTACACAACAACGTGATATTTAAAGTCTTATAAATATATGCATTTTACGTTTTATGCAATACAGATTACGAAACGAGTATTTAATTATGTATACTTACGGGTAAATCTTCACAACCGCAAACTTGAAAATCCTAGTCTTGCGACAACTGCACCTCCATCACGCCTCCATTTTCAACAAATGAATATCACATATAGTACGTAACCGTGTGCTCATGGTCATAAGCACAACTATAGCATGTAATGAAAAAAAATAATGTAAAGAGTTTTTATGTATTTATCATTAATTATTGAGTAAGAATATAAATAATATTTCTATATATAATTATTTGTAACTCTACAATTATATTTATTTGTACATTGAAAAGAAATTGAGCGATTCGAGAAGTTTGACCCAATAATACTATGAGGGCGCCACTTTCGCCATCATAAAAAAACCTGCCCTAAACCAAGAACCATCCAACGATTGGCAACAACTGCAGTTTTCGGAATAAGTATTTCTTTTGCCAGTGTTAAATAGGTCTGTAATTGATAATGATACACTTATTTCTTTGTGGCTGATTACGCAACATCCGCGGCAAATCGATTTATAATATATTTTGAATCTGTATAAATTTAAGTTTCTGAATGTCGCGATAGTATAGAGACTCTACCACAGTAACACTACATAGTACTCCTAGCGAAGCGGAGGCTGACGGAGGCAGCGGAGGTCTCTACCCTCCATAGTGTAGGTAGGTAGGTATCTAATCTAATTGTATTTGAGAATCTAGCGATGCTCTCTTTCGACAAAAAAAATAGTTAATTTACGGTAGATTTCCGCTGAAAAGTTATAAAAGTTAAGACAACAGGACATTAAATAGAGTTTTCATTATGTACATTACAATTTATGTTGTTGATAAGCTTTTGAAGCTTGATATATGATAATGATAAGGTCCTTGACACCTCGTTAATCTGTGCATCTCATAGTGCATCTGTGCCTGACACTTGATTGATCATCAGAAATTGACAACTTCTTTACGACGAAAACGACATTGACAAAGTCAATTTTTGGCATGGCTTGGCTGCTTCAGCTGATACAAGATACTATTGGTCCTTGTTCAGCTGCTTGCTGTGCTTGCTGCTTGCCCCAGGCCGTCAGGCCCAATGCCCACTAGGCCCAGCTACAGCTGCTTGCTTGCATAAGCTATCGACACAGGACTTGTGTAAAAGTACTTGTAAGTAAAGTTTCATATTCCTTATTTCCATCCATTCCTTGCTTGTCGGCTGGCTGGCTGGTTCGGCTTGGATACGTATTGTTTGTTTTTGATAAATAAATTTTGATTTTGTAAGTTTGAACCGGCTTTGATTTTATTTGTATTTATTAAACTTGAGTAGGTAATGAGTATTTGTCCAATTTGATTCAATCTATCAATCAACTTTTTTACATTAATTAAAATCCTTTATTTTAGCATTATGGCTTCCGGCGAGAATCAGTCATCATCGGATCACCAGCAAAGAAGATGGCAGCATTTAAGAAAGTTGTTGGAAAGGTCTGGTCCTTTCTGTCATCCAGATTTTGAGCCGTCTCCTGAAATATTAGACTTCATTATGGATTCTTGTAAAGTGTTGATTGTTGGTGCAGGAGGGCTTGGCTGTGAATTACTAAAAGATTTGGCATTGATGGGGTTTAAACAACTACATGTTGTTGACATGGATACTATAGAACTTTCCAATCTAAACAGACAGTTTCTGTTTAGAAAGAATGACATTGGACTATCAAAAGCAAAATGTGCTGTAGAGTTTGTTAATAAAAGGTAAGGACTATTAAATATTTCAAAGGGCATGGTGCTCATGGGCTCAAAAAGTCTGATTGTAATTTATTAATATATAAATAAATAAATAAATTATGTTAGTTGACCTGAAGCATCATAACTTTTTCAGAGTACCTGGCTGTGAAGCAGTAGCTCATCACTGTCCTATACAAGATTTAGATGAAGGATTTTACAGGCAGTTTCACATTGTTGTCTGTGGTCTTGATTCCATTGTAGCCAGGCGATGGCTTAATGGAATGCTAATGTCACTGTTGCAGTATAATGATGACAGTAATTATTTTTTTCTATATTATTTAATTACTTCTGTGGGTACATAGCAACCCTAATTTGGATATAATCAAAAGCTTCAACAAACAACACTTTATTAAATAGTAGGTATATATATTACATATATTTAATAGTAAAGTAAAAGATACCCCATGTTAGACCTATTTTTCACACACACTGTTAATTATACGACATCTCTTACAATTCATAATTTTTGAATTTTATATTATCAGGGAGCTTAGACCAAAGCAGTGTGATTCCTCTAGTGGATGGAGGAACTGAAGGGTTTAAAGGGAATGTAAGGGTTATCCTACCAGGCATGAGTGCATGCATTGAGTGTACTTTGGACTTGTATCCTCCACAGAAAACTTTTCCACTTTGCACCATTGCAAATACTCCGAGGTAATTATTTTATAAATTTTATATCATATACTAGTCCATGTGTGTCATATATCACCTATTCAGTTTTTAACAGTTTATTGCCTTTTAGATTTTTAGCACAGCTTAGCAAACCTGTTGGAACTTGATAATATTTGCTACTAATATTTATCTTTCAGATTGCCAGAGCATTGCATTGAGTATGTTAAGGTGATTCAGTGGAGCAAGGAGAACCCTTGGGGTAGCAGCACAGCTCTTGATGGTGATGACCCACAGCATGTTGCCTGGGTATTTGAGAAGGCTCAGGACAGGGCTGTCAAACATGGAATATCCAATGTCACTTATAGATTGACTCAGGGAGTTTTAAAAAATATTATACCGGCTGTAGCTAGTACTAATGCTGCAATTGCTGCATGTTGTGCTACTGAAGTAAGCATTTTTGTTACATCATTCTTGAACTAATAATTTGGCTATAATGCCCGGCTTATTAGTGAATAGTTTTTTTATTAATTAATTTAATCCTAACTATTTATAGAAAATCTGTTAAACTATCCATTGTAACTATAAAAGGCTTTTTGAGTGTAAACAAAATAGGTTACTGAGCATGAATAAAAACTTACAGGTCTTCAAGTTAGCCTCATCCTGCTGTGCTAACATGAATAATTACATGGTGATGAACATGGCAGATGGTGTGTACACTTACACATTCAATGCAGAGAAGAGGCCAGATTGTGTTGCCTGCAGTAACACCACACGAGTGGTTGAGATAGAGCCATGTGCAACTCTGCAAACAATTTATGATAAGCTCTGTGAAGACCCTGCATACATGATGAAAAGCCCAGGTTAGATTTGTATCTAACTGATTGTATATACATAGTATAAGACTCCAAGGTTATAACCACTGCATATATTATTGTACTAAGTTGCTTTTATAGTTTCCAGCAAAATTGAATGATGTTAAATTCGAGTATGTTTTAAACTAACAAAACTTTTTTCTAGGTATAACTACAGTAATAAATGGCCGCAACAAGACTTTGTACATGTCATCAATTAAAAGCATTGAAGAAAGAACTAGAGACAATTTGAAAAAGAAAGTCACAGCATTAGGCTTGTTTAATGGTGCTGATATCTTAGTGGCTGATGTTACAACCCCAAACACAGTAACAATAAAACTGAAGTTCACTGAAAATCAAGATGTTGAAATGCGATAAGATCCTAACGTATTTTATTATGTTACACCCAAGGCAAATAATTAAAATCCAATCCATTGCTGTTAATTTATGGATAATTTTGTTAGTCACGTGACTGCAAAATCACTTGAAACTGTTATTGGGCAAAATGCATACAATTCGATTCTGGTGTTGCATGGTCACAGTTTGAGTCTAACCCAACTAATATTTATATTTCTTTGATTAAAGAGATTTTCACAGTTAAAACTAGTTTTGACTATCATCACGCTACCAATAGGAGCGGAGTATCAATTAAAAATGTTACAAAAACGGGGGAAGATTTCAACTTTTACGGGAACGAAGTCATAGAAGTAGTCAAGAATATTTTTCTTTCTCCGACGGCTGGGTTAAACTTAGCTCGTGCCAACTTCAACCCGGACAATAAGTTTGGCGAGAACTGTACCAAGATACCTATGTGCTTAAATAAAAACGAAATGAATAAAAAATTATTGATTTATTTAATATGTAAGGCTCTTCTATTCCAGATCGCTCAGTCGATATTATGTGTTAGAGACCTAAAAATTGCGAAAAACTAAATGAAATTATTAGTTGCGGGCTTAGTTGAACAACCATTGAGTGTGATTTAATGCACACACCCAATGGTTGTTCAACTAAGACCGCAACTATAATAATTATAATATATAATATTAATAATTATCATAAAAAAATAAATTATCATAATTTCAATTGGTTTTCCGCAATTCCGCGCTTATAGATTCATATGAGCAAAATGGCGATCGCTGTCAACACGCTGTCAACAGTGTCAACTAAAGATGCGCGACTGCGAATAATGTATTTACTAGGTCCTTCGAATAATCCAAAGTTTATATATGTCTATGGAATAATCCGATTCCGACGATTCGAATTATCTACAAGTCTACAACTACTAATTTATTTACCACAGTCGACTTAATATATTAATGGTCCTATTCGAATACATACTACTAATTAGTAACTACTAAAGGCGTTATTTTTAATGAAGGAAAAAATGCGCGGGCGGGCAGGATTCGAACCTGCGCCTTCTGGTTCGGTACACCAGCCGCTCTGACCACTAAGCCACCGCTCGCCCTGCTCGCCAGTCGAAATCTTCCTCCACATTCTAATTTACGTCTTAAGGTGACGTAGCGACATCTATTGTGAAGAATGCTTCATTCGATTTTTTCCTTCATTAAAAATAACTTGTAATCTTACCATGGAAAATGCTTAAAAAATACAAAAAGATACTAAAGGCGTTACAACTAAATTATTGGCGACTCGGTCAGTCGCCTGTTCATTGTCACATGTTCATTCAAATGAGTCAAATGATTTATAAAGTCGAATAATTTGACTTAGATCATTCATATTCGCGCATCTTTAGTGTCAACTAAAACCATACTAAAACAAATAATGATAGATGGCCGCAGTTAGCAAACGTGTCCTCCTCATAGATAAATAATATACTCCGGTCCTCCTGGCCGAAAACTTGCTAAAAATTTGTAAGCGCTTACAAATTTTTACAAGCGCTTTTATCGGCCAAGCTCGCCCATTGATTACAAAGTACAACTAGCGCAAGCCCAGGGTTAGATTTCGTACTATAATTATAGTATTTATACTATAATTTCATGCTTCGTACTATATACTATCCATTTCTAAGGATAGTACGAAAAATACTATAATTTCATTACTTTGCATCAATGACTAATATAAATACCATTTACTACCAATCCAATATTAAAAAAAAACACAAAGTTAAAAATTAATCACATAACTTCACGTCTCCACTCCTCAAGTACCCTTCGAAACGTAAAGTCTTGTCTTTGTGAGAGAATATTCAGTAAATAAACCTTACTAAGATCAGACACAAACTGGCAACACAATTCAAAGGCGGAAGCGCAAAAGTGGTAATTGTACTGATTTTATTCCTACTAAGGATCAAACAAATATCGAACAACTGATAATCTTGGAAATTAATTAAAATCAATACCAATTTATGCATTTACCTCAAATGCATAAATTGGTATTGATTTGAATGACTTTTGATCCCTTCAATTCTTTTTTTTTTTTCATAAACGATTATTTTTTCACATCCCTACGGAAAATCCCTACACTACACTACACTACTACAATTATTCCTTGTTCAGATTATTATAATAAAATAGGTATTTTTCGTAATTATTATGTGCTTATTTTTATTTGTTTGTGTTTTCATAAATTAATGATAAATATTTAATTTTATTTAGGCATGTCGATACTAATATATTATCGATACATTTACTTACGAGTTGAAGTCATGTTGTGTTGATGCATCTGTCCCTACTCTAGTTATCTGACGTGGTGCTGTCGACAAGACGACAACAGGAACAGGGAAAGGCGATAACCACAAAATAAAGGTCTCTCCTGTAGTTGTTAGATAGAGAAAACATTTACAGAAACCAAAATGTTGGAGAGCGTATTCGATGATGTGAAGCGCATGAACAAACGGCAGGTAAAGTTTAATTGAAAAACTGTAAACTAATGTTATATGTTTCACCGGTTGTTCTTTACATTTGTTTCATTTATTTTCCAGTTCATCTACCAAGTATTAAGTTTTGGTATGATAGTTTCTTCTGCTCTTATGATATGGAAGGGTCTCATGGTTGTAACGGGTAGTGAAAGCCCGATAGTCGTCGTATTATCTGGCAGTATGGAGCCTGCTTTTCACAGAGGTGATTTATTATTTTTGACGAATTATCCTGAGGAGCCCGTGCGTGTTGGGGAGATTGTTGTCTTTAAAGTGGAGGGACGCGACATTCCAATTGTTCACAGAGTTCTAAAGCTCCATGAAAAGTGAGTAGCTTTCGACTGCATTTTATTTAGCAAATTCAACCACAATAAATTTAAAAAAACCTCTTTTAACCACTGAGGTATTTGTTAAGTTATTAGTGAAATCTTTAAACAAAAAATTTTGATATCTGTGAATCGATAATCAATGTTTAAATAATTTTCCAGGAATAATGGCACAGTTAAGTTCCTTACTAAAGGTGACAACAACAGTGTGGATGATCGGGGTCTGTATGCTCAAGGACAGTTATGGCTCACTAAGAAGGATGTAGTAGGCCGGGCCAGAGGTTTTCTGCCTTATGTTGGAATGGTCACAATTTACATGAATGAATATCCGAAGTTTAAGGTAAATGTTTTTTTAAATATATTATTTTTGTATCACTAAGTAACTTATACATACACTTATACAACACTTACACATTATAATAATAGTATGGTACTGTACAGCTGGCTTGCTTGTTATCCACAGTCCAATGATATGGTATTTGTCAGCAAACAGTCAAGCTTGGTTGCCTATTATGTTGGAGGCAGGTGTGACCCCAAGATGTGTTAGTGGGTAATATGTAGGCCAATGTCTTGTCATCAATTCTGTAATGCAGAGCCTGCCTAGCACATTACGGAACTGAGATTTGTATGACTATTATAATAGGTAACCTTTTCCAGATTTCATTTTAACTAATTAATTGTTATTTATTATAACTAGTTAGTTAGTGAAAATGATTGCTGGAAATTATTAATACAAGGATTATCTATCTGCTACAGTTGAATGAATTGATGTTTGACTTAGTGCAGCATTTTTTTATTCAAGAAGCCATTACCAATTTAAATAAAAAATGGCTTTAAATAATAACACACACTGATATTACAACACAATATAGTTATAACTAAAAAAATTATATCTCTGCCTCTGCAATATATCTGTCATTAGATTGAATACAACTAAATTAAGAAGAATCTCTATGTCCAATTCCCAAAAAATAAAACTTTACTAATTTTAAATGTATGTGTTTGTTCCAGTTTGCAGTGCTGGCATGTTTAGCGATGTATGTCTTAGTGCACAGGGAGTGACAGCTTTAACTTGATCTGAAGTGTTGTTAAGATGGCCGTCTAAAGAGATACATTGGCTCTGTGGATGTATTTAATTTTATGATTAAATGAAAGTTCTCTCTAGTGTTACTTATTACAACAGTTTTACTTAAATATATTTTTAAACATGACCTTGGGCTCATTTCTCTTGAGGGTTGTAGACAGATGGAAAGTCTTATTGAAACATAAAATTCTCATTGGCTATTACAATGTTTCCGGAAATGAGAATCTACGCAAGAAATGACAATACACATCTACGAGGACATTCATTGAAACTATGGAGAGGACATCATCAAAGGAAATCCATTGAAACACTTCAAATTCAAATCATTTATTGCAGACTAAGTGTACATTTGGGTACTAATTAACTATGAAACCATATAAACATAGAGTGAAACAAACTCCCTGAAAGTGTCATTGTTTATGGCACCTACTTTGAATTGCTTTAAAAATAGACTAGAAAAAATCTCCAAATCACAGAATATGTAATAGTCCAAATCTAAATTACACAAACGCATCAGCTTATTCATCTGCCAGCGTGCTTAAATGTATAATAATAATCACTTATGCAAACTTATTATGATTTTTCTTTTGAGTGTACTAAGTAAACTTAAAAGAAAGGACTTGATTTACGAACACAGTATGTATGCGTATGCTGTAGTAGCGGGCAGCTCTAAAAGTACAGTAGCCTAGTGACGTCATCGCGTGCAATGGCGGGAAGCTACGAATCCCTTAGGCTCAAGCCACACTTTATTTGGCAGCGGCGAGACGATCAGTTTTAAGAACTAGACATAAATGTACAATGGCACAAGATATAGAAACGCTTGATAGTCTCAACAAATAGTCTAGCACACATCAGATGATTTATGTGATGCTGAAACTGGAATCTATCTACCTACCTGTTACGATTTAGCTACCCGCCTAACCTACCTACAAATATAAACATATTAATAAAAAGAAAATAAATTAGTAGGCATAAGGCCTGTTTCACCACCTATGTATAGTCTATAATAGTCGCCAACCGCCGGATAAATTTGTACGAAATTAACTGCTAAGTAATTTAACAGGAGGTGGTGAAACCGGCACCCAGTGAGCAGAATAAAGACGTTCTATTATATCTTTTACCAATAATATTTAGTAGGTAGGTACATCTAGCTACTTTCGATTTTTATCGACGGCAAAGCCTAGTTTTAAATAGAGTACCTATTTCGCTGGGTCATAATGATATCACTTTATTTGTTAGTTATAAGTGGGATTCTGAGTTCTGACACGCAAAAATACTAAAACCGTGAGATTGATAGTTTCTTCATCCCGAACAGACGTTTGCTCAAAACTGCTAATGATACGGATCACTGATCTGGTTTAAACCAAAAACTGCTGAATCATTACTTATTTATCGACATAATAATATAAGTACCATATAGATCGTAATATTTGAAGATTGTATAATGTACTTTAAGCTAATATAAATTACGTAAATGCCAAACACCCGGGAACTAAAAAGCACAAAATAATTTCTAACTAATTTGGAGTCGGTGCCAAACAAAAATTTAAATATTATGATTTTATTGTACTTTTTTATGCATTTTCTATGCATTAAAAATAACTTATTATGATCTTCGTTGATTGTTTTTTAGCACCGATTCCAAATTAACTAGAAATATTTTTTTGCTTTTAGTTCCCGATTGTTTTTTGAAGGCGGTTTGTTTTTTGGAAACCGAGTTTCTCGAAGTAGGGTAGTACTCAGTAAAGTTGGATAGGTAAGTAGTAGTGCGGGGTTTGAACCCTTTTGACACGACTCAAATGGTAAGTACCTAAGTAATTACAGCAGAGAAACGAATAAATATTAAAATTAAAGCTTTAAACCGACGAGCATGCATGGAGAGGTTAATGAACATAGACGTAGCGAAAGTGGTGTGCCAGGATCGTAGCAAGTGGAAATCTATAGTCTCTGCCTACTCCTATGGGAAACAAGCGTAAAGCTATTTATGTATGTAAAGCTTTAAACAATTAAACATATACCTGAACCATATTGTAAATATTACACTATGCCTGCTGAACTATAAATTATCTTCAGGAATGAGTGGACCACGACAACATCGTCATCAATACTGCTAGAATTTGGCTGTAGCTTACCATAAAAAAGTCAGTAGGTATACCTATATACAAGGTGGAAGGGACATCGACACACAAACGTCGTGACAAGGTTTCACTCAAGGTCACAAATAAAATGACCTAGGTCATTGATGTAGAAAATGATCGGTTATTATTACAGATATTGAAATTTTTGAGCGCGCGAAAATAATGTTTTTTTAATTATAAATCTAATTTGGGTAGATAGAAATCATGTTTTTTTACACGTTCAAGTTAAAAAAACTGAAAAATTGAAAAAGTGACGGTTTCCACGATGTGTCAGGTCCATAATCGGATCATCCGTATTCGGATGTGGGTCGATGTCCCTTCCACCTTTTATATGGTCTGTTGGATATTCGTTAACGTTATAGGGAGATAATCTAGTTCATTTACCCACCAAGTACATAACTAATAAAATGGTGACTACAGCATGTTGTTTGCCCAAAAAATACACACTACAATCCATTCTTTCTCCCCCTGAAAAATTAAAATCAAATATTATTTTTAAACATTTCCGTCTTGGCTCGGTTTCGTTAAAGCTTAGTGCAAATACGTGCAGGCGTTTACGTGGATATGTCGGAGTCGGGGCGTGTGAAAGTTCTTTGTAAAGAGCACCTTGTCGAATATCCAACCGTCTCGTCTAGTTGCATTACCGGGAAACTAAATTGCACAGTTATAAATGTTTCGGACTGAACGTTACCCTATGTATCGCATGAGTACCCTTTACCTAGGTACTTACCTAAAAGTTACCTACATTACGATATGTAGGTAGCTAAAGGATTTTACTTTAAATTGAAATTTTACGTTTAGTTCGTGCTCTCATTCGTCTGAACCGAACATATTTATGGGTAGGTAGGTAGGTAGTATAGTACAATGTTCCACTTATACATATCTACATATTTTATCTACGGACCTACCTAGCAGTGCCCATCGACGATATAGTATATGTTGTTAGTTATTAGGCTAAACTATTCGGCCAAATGCTCACTCCGTTAATTTATTATTCATAGACAAAGGGCACTCTTTATACCAAAACATGATAAACAGAAGCATTAAATTACAGTATTCAAAAGATCATTAAATTTTTTATGCAGGTTGAGATATAATTAGTAGACAATTTTTGTAAGCACAGGTATACCTAAGTACCTACCTACAAAAGACCTAATTATAGGTATAGGTATCTACATAATATGTGACATGACCAGTATCAACATATTGTGGAATAAGGTTTTATGTACAATTGATAACAGTAGTTTGTTAATTTTAAATAAATTTACAATTAATTAATGAGGTACTTTTATGTTACGTGCGTGATGAAAATATTCACTATCATAATGATCACAATATTATTTTATTCCTACCGCTGATTACTGGAGGGCTAAATTAGCCACTTTTGTTTTGATCAATCATACCTAATTGTTAATTCAGCAACAATTAAAGTAGTCAGCTTGTATTAAAAGTAATTAATAAATAGTATGCACTGTTTGCAGCATGCACGCGTTCATACTATGATTCATCAAAACTGGCCATTTTAGCCCCGTTAGCCCCAGCCCAGATGTGTATTGGGAGGGAATCATTCCTACTTCGAAATGAATCGAACTGCCTGCATCCGCCGATTTGTTCAGCATGAACACGTACCTACCTACTAGTTAGGAAGTATCTACTGGTGTATTGAAACTGCACGTTGCGACGATTTGATTGCTTTTCGAATTTCCATGTTTTGATTTCTTTATGACTCGTAGTCGACGACTAAATACGCGAAGGTAATACCTACGCGATGCTGCATAAAATTACCTACTAAAATAAAACCATGCATGGACCTAAAACATACTGCGAGTTTGGAGGTACCGCAGTTCATAAAATTATAATATCAGTTATTAATTATTTAGGTATGCCGTAACAAATTTCTACATTTCCCATGCCAGTCATAATTAACACATGAAGTATAAAATTTGTGCCCTTCTATGAATAGAAAGCCATATTTTTTTAAATAAAAATTGTACGTGAATATATGTATATCATTAATTAATTAATGAAATTATTAGATCAGATAATTTCATTTTGTAACTGTAGGTGCCTACAGACTAGCTAAGGCTGATAGATAGAACAGTTAATGCAATTTTAAGTTTCAGTAAAAAAGGCCCTTTGCAGAAAACAGATATTGTTTTGTAGTTTTTTTCAATAAAAACTTTTTTACGTTAAAAATAACGTAGGTCGTCATTTATTCGGATGGTCGATCCCCAGGCGGTGGCCGTATTCATAAACAAGTGCAGCGGAAGTTTGGCAGGGAAGTTTTTGTGTATTTACGGTGTCGCGCGCCGGCCCGCCCGCCGGTGCATCCCAATTCCCATTCTCTATCATACTCGTTCGTATGTACACTTGGCAAACGTTACCAGAATTTGGCAGTAAAAATTGTCAATCGGTATCTGTCTTATCTAGTCGTAAATATGTAGTCTCATAGTTACTTTGATTTGTATTGTGTGACATTATAGGACCGCAGTTGCAGTTGAAATTAAAATGTAAAAAAAATGCATTGAGCTACAATTAGGTAACTCACCCCAACGATGACTGATAGTTATCATTGATCATACACTTTTCCAAAGGGGCACTTTATCATCGTTACAGTAAATCACTATGCTTGCGATACAGTTTGTGTTATCCCAAATCGGCTCTTTTCAGAGAAACATCTTTCTCTTTGACCTGGATCTTTCGCACATCTTTATCTAATAATCTTAATAATCTTCAAAGAATATAAAAAGTGGTGAACTCCCGCATAGTCGGTCAAGAAACAAATTCAGAGCAAGAAAGCGTATTTCCCCAGCGACGTTTTACAAAGTCAACAAGCTGTAACTTGGGAAATAAATAAGGGAAAGCAACGATTAATATTAAACATTTGCATTTTAAGTATTATATGCCTGAATGTGGTTTTATATTCTCAGTATTTATTTGGTTGTTAAAGTAGTTCAGTTAGTTATGATTGAAAAGATTTTATAAAAACAAAATAATATTTAGATAATTTTAAAGAAATTAGTTTCACATATGCGCTTAACAGGTTCATCATATCCTTCACAACATCAACACCCGCCACAAAAATCGACTATACCAACCACCATCAACAATAAAAAATTTACGCCATACATGGCAATACGAATATACAAGTTATACAACAAATTACCTCAAGAAATTAAACAATAAGTCAAAATTCATATGTTCCGTAGTAAACTAAAATGTTATAAAAATAATATTATAAATGTTACTATTCCATTAAATAAAAAATACAAAAACTACTTATATAACAATAGGTAAATCTTAGACTACTGTACCTATTATTAATCTAAGAGGTAAATATAATAATTAAGACTTGCATTTATCAAGAAAAAAGAAATCGCATCGATATCGATCGCATGGATGTCTTAATTGTCACTTTTTCTATTGGATTATTAATTAAAATATATTATAAAAGATACACGGGACTTGAAATATCATGTTACTTATTTCTCAAATTTGCAACGCCTGTAAAACCCTGCTAAGCTAAGGACTACTACTGAGTAATAAGTTTACCTTTATTTGAACACTTAGTAAGCAAATAACTTGAATTTAAATTAATGATTTCTTTTCTTTAGTCACATTTGTACCGAATTACCCGTAAACCTGCGTTATGTTAATTAATATTTCATATACTTAGGAAAAGGTTCTCAAATTGATAATTGAATAAATTGAGGTACGATCTATAGTTATCGATATATAGTTTTAGCCAAAAAAAATGGTACGATCTGTAATGAAAATGTAAATGGCTAAGTAGAGAATAATAAATACATCCAATTATAGCAGCCATTTAACTGCTTTCGGTAAGAAACATTTCACTGCCTCATTAAGTATGTGTCAGGCGTTAAAGTAACCGGCATCAGCATGGTGCCTTATGTTCCTTCAACACGAGAGCAATAGCCAATTGGCCATTCCCGCACTAATGATCTCCGTTTTGTTCCCTTAATGTTTAAACAATAGTGTTTTTCGTTCTTAGGTACTATTGCGAATTAGTTTTATTGTTCCAGTTTGTGACATTATTGTAGCTTATTTGAATTGTTTAGAGCTTAAGAAGAAAACATTTTGTGCAAACAATAAATTGGAGAAAATAATCTTCAGTTACTTACTAAATAAGTATTTCAATGTATAACTATACATTATAGTTATACCTAATCGTGTTATTATTGGCAAACTTTTAACGTGATGACTTGAGAGGATACAGCCAACTGCCGGCAACGGTTTAGGGTAGAGCGTAACGTTATATTGGATGATCCTCGGTAAAGTAGGATGCGAAATACCCGGGCAAAGCGTGCCGACGAGCTAATTAACTGGCGCAAGCAGCGAGCAAGAAAAGCTGCCTTTAAATTCCTTCACTACAAGTCTTCAGGCACCTTAATTCGCTTACACAGTGTTCCGAATTAGCTGCTCTAAGACTTCTTGTACATACCTTCCATCTACGGAATTTGAGGAATGCAGTGCACAGGGTAGTGTACAAATAGAATCTACACTTGCACACGATTGCACTACACACTCGTGACCCGCATCTGATATCTGTATTTGCCATCTTTAATTGTGTTTTATAGAAGTGTTGTGCACTCGCTTTTATAGGTGACTTTGTCCTTACGGAAATTGGATCCTTGCGTTTATCCGATTATGACAAGAGGACGACGTGACTTCAAGCTTTCCAAAATACATATATATTATATTTTCTTAGTTACATATTTATACCTAAACTTAGTTTACTGTAAAGCTATTAAGCTATAAATGATAAGAAGATACAAGATTATGTTTCATATACAAAAATCCTAAGACATGTTTTCTATCTCAATACACAATCATTTTTAAATTAATTTTGTTTTTTTTTTCATATATTTAAATATCTACCACCAAGATATTGTAATTTAAAAAATCTTCCTTTTAAGTAGACACCTACCGTCAAAGTTTTAACATTTCAAGCTTCTAACCCTAGCGGTTCAAGCTGTGCATTGTTAAAAGATCATCCTTATCATCATCGACGTCCCATTGCAATTGATGGGAACGAGTCTCCTCTCATAATGAGAGGGGTTAGTCTATAATCATACATATTATACGAATTCTATAAGTCCATGCATAAGTTAAACAATTCATCAGAAAAAGCTGAGGAAGCAGAAGAAGAAGAAGAACAAGCAGATTCTTTCCCATTCGAGTTTATAATGAAACTTATTTACAGAAGAAGGTACACTAAGTTTTCGAAGATTAATTTCAGCAGGTGTAGGTACTATAAACAATGAATTGCTGAATACCGAGTGTAACAAAATACGTGCAGCGAAGAAACTTTACTAAGCAAATATATTATAATACCTAGATACGTGTATAATGTATAAGTTAGTCTTGTTGCAGTAATGTGTTATGCCATCTGGCTATGAAATGACTTTGTCTGCTATTAGTATGAGAACTTTGAGTGCAGCCAAATTGTTAATTCTGTTAAACCCTCCGTGTGGAACATTTGTTCTGTATGAGTGAGATAACACACCCCGGTATTAAGTAGTCGTGGTGCTATAATGTTAATCTAATTGGCTTAACAAATAACAGACAGGATTAGAAGATCATACTGTTTATGGATAACAGTAGCAGGGAGGAAGATGAATCTGCGCATCGTAATTTGAGTATCGTATGGCCCATAGAGAGATACTAGCTTTCCGCCAGCGGCTTCGCCCGCTATCGCGCGGGAACCATACATTTTACCGGGATAAAAAGTAGCCTATGTGCTATTCCAAACTATAATCTATCTCTGTGCCAAATTTTATCCAGATCCGTTCAGTAGTTTGCGTGAAAGAGTAACAAACATCCATGCATCCATCCATCCTCGCAAACTTTCACATTTATAATATTAGTAGGATCAGCGAAAAAATAAATATAAATATTTTTGGACAATTTACACGGCACCATCTAGTTCCAAACTAAGCAGAGCTTGTACTATGGGTACTACAACACTGGATATAAATACTCAGCTATATACTTTTTTGTATCAACACATAAATATTTGTGAACCACGGCTCGTGATCAGCAGTCCGACTCGAACCACTAAACAGTAGTTTTTAGATATACATACTGTCTAGTAGTTTAGTTATCAGATCAAGCTGTCTCATCATTCTTGGAGCTAATATAAGAACTGTGGAAGCGGCATCAGTATGCCCCAAGTTGACTCATGCTTCCGCCCTGTTGACGCTTGTCCGATGTTCAGCGACATTTCGAAACTACGACACAAGTGTACGACACTTGCGCAAATTTTGTTTCTGTTCACACAAGACTCCAACTGTCGTATTGTTTCTGTTTGGATGCTGGAACATGCTTTATTTATTCTTGCACAAAAAGAGGAATATTATGTATTAAAATATTTTGATATTAATGTATAAATTAACTAAATAGAGCTTTTTGTTGAATATTCTCGTAGAATAGTGCGGGGAAACCATTTCTCTTGGTAAGATTTAATCTGTGAAAAAGTAATAGGTAGCACAGGAAAAACACTGTATTCTTTGCTTGCCCTTGAATATTTAAAAAGCTAAGTCACTGGAAAGTTTTACTAATGTTGCCTATGGTCTAAATTTATATCCTTTTTTTAGTAGTTAGTTTTTTTTATTGAATTCCAAAGGTCTTCCATCCTCCAAAGATACTTTAGAAAACATTTAAATATTAGCACAATAACTACTTTTCCACAAGTCTTGTTATACTTAGTTGAGGTCTCAGTTAGGCGACTAGTACAAAGTAATCCTACATTTTATGATGTAAAGCTGCCAAATACGCGCTGGCCGAAATATGGTAAACAAGGTTGTGGCTTAACTAGCCACGGCACAGATGAAGTTTTAAATGTTTGAATTAAAACCGTTTTATGATACCGTATGACTGAGTTCAGCGTGCAGGTGCAGTTAAAACAGGACGTTGCCTTATTTTGTATAATTATGATTTGTAACTGCTTACTTAAGTATACCTCATTGTGTAGGTAAATTATTCTAACTCTAACTATTTAATAGGTAAATAAGAGCTTGTAATTTTTGTAAAATAAAAAAAAACTTTGTCTTTTTTATCCTTGGTTTATGGCACGTCTATTTACAAAATATTATACTTAAAACATTGGAAGCATTCAATTAAAAGGCTTTTCGAGAATTGGAGTCATCTTAGTATTGGCTTGTGTACCTTGTGTACCTTGTATACCTTGTATACCGTGTATACCTTGTATACCTGTATACCTGTATACCCGTATACCTGTATACCTGTATACCCGTATACCTGTATACCTGTATACCTGTATACCCGTATACCTGTATACCTGTATACCTGTATACCTGTATACCCGTATACCTGTATACCTGTATACCTGTATACCTGTATACCTGTATACCTTGTATACCTTGTATACCTATTTCATATGATTACTACAGATACCTAGGTTTTTGCTTGCTGAAATGCTTTACATTTCGGGCAAAGAAAAAAGTACCTCGGAATAAACCCACTACTTAATAAACTCGTGATCGGCGAGTACCTGAAAGGGCTTATCACTTTGTAACATTTTTTCTTCTACAGTACTTAACTATTTATTTTTAATAATCAGATGATTTTGATTTACCGCAAGATTTTCTCAAAACGGCAACCATCTCATTAGGCGACAAGGCCGCTGTATGAATGGTGGATCAAAGGGATGCTCATGAGAAGTCGCCACTTTAGCTCGAGTGGTCGTTACCTACCCGAGCGCACTCTTATGCTTTGACTCCCTTTTTAGCATTCTTGATTCTGAAAAACGCAAAATTGATTACACAAAGATCTATTAAAAAACAGATGTTTAAACCATATAATTCAGAAGGTGCCGATCACGATACCTTTTATATGAGACATAAGTACCCAAGTATCGTTAATTTAAAAGCGTTTTGTTGAATATTATTTTTTTTGTTTTAAAGGAAATGGTTTTTTCATATTCATGAAAGTAGTTTTCTTTCAGTTTTTTTCTTCAATATAACACTCATTGATTTGTAGACTGTAGTTGTAATAAGTATATTGTATTGTTTTTTTATGTAAAAGAAAAAAAAAATATCATGATGAGGAAACCATTATACTGCCCCACTGCTCGCTAATCGCCACGGATTTTCTCTCAACATTCGTGCTATTCCATCATGCTGCCCTAGTACCTATTTAATTACGCCATAGAAAATTGAGAGATGGTTCGAGTTTCTGTTATTTCATTCATAAAATAATGCAAGATTGGCATTTCTAAAGCTCTTATGAAATGCCTTATGAAATAGCTAATCTGCACAAGATTTACATAGTCGCTATTCACATGTGTAGGTATATAATATCTGAGTTTGTACAAACTTAGCCATCATCTAACGAGTTTACAGGCAGATGCATGTTGTGTAGTTGCGTCGCGGCGTAGCGTCGCCGTCGCTCTCTCCGTCTATCTGTTAGTTTATTCATTCTAATTAACGATTACTGACAATGTAAGCATCTATTCTAGTATTTATTTATATCCATATTAGATAGATTGTTGTTAGATATTCGTATTTGTATGATATCTATACTATATTATAGAGAGGAAAGATTTGATTGTTTGTATTGAATAGGCTCCGAAACTACTGGACCGATTTGAAAAAATCTTTCAGTGTTAGATAGCCTATTTATCGGGGAAGGCTATAAGCTATATACCATCACGCTACGACTAAAAGGAGCGTAGTAGCAATGAAAAATGTTGAAAAACGGGGGAAATATTATAAAGACCACGCGGGCGAAGCCGCTGGCGGAAAGCTAGTATTAGATATACGAAGGGTTAAAAGCAGATGTGTACTAAATGTGCATCCACAGTTCGTCGGTATGTTTCAGTTGCCACGTATGATGCATACAGGGGCGAGCCTATTGCCAACAACCGGACACAAATCTAAAACTCGTAGCTGCTATTGGGAATTGTACAGAAAACCCCAACTACTTACACGGAAATAGATACTAGGACCTCTAGCGTAACAGTCGCAGAGATGCCATTGAGGAATTCGTAATTGAAAACGTTCAGCACCAGTTTTTCCACCCGCTAAGCCAATATTTGTTTGTACCTACCTAAAAACAATATTGTGATTCTGAAATGTTGGTTAAGACAATCTGTTTGTAATAGATGGAGCCACTTTCCGTCAGAATCAACCAAAACGTTGTCACAAATATTACTTACATTTAATTTAAAACCCCTCTACGTCAAATTGAGAAACTCCTTATCGCGCACGTGATAAGGAAAAGGTCAGTCAGTTGCAAAGATAAGGAAATTTAATTTTGAAAGTGTACCTCTAAGCATTTTTATATAATCATGCTGAGAAAGTAAAATCATTATTTTCTCACCTTCTAATGTTTTTCAATATAGGATTATTAACTCTATGATATTTATTTATTTACTAAGGTAGGAAAACCAACAGCTACAAAATGTATCATAAAGAAATAGAATAAGCATTAGGAAGCCAATTACAGGTTTTCACGGGTAGTAGTGGATATTTATAATGTTATTATTTCATATTTTATTGTATTGATACAATCGCTGAAAAGTCCCGAAATTGCAATTATAGCCGAAGCCTCAATATCAACAATGAGTTAAGCCGGAATAGAATGCTGCAGACAGGCTGTTTTCTTGGGTTGGTCGTTGGTAACTTTTAGGATGTCTGATCTTGCAGCCAAGGGACTCATAAAATGAGATTGGCTCAATCGACGACGGTTTATTGACTTATTAAATCGATCTTTGGCTCGAATACTTGCTGAGAATCGTGTGCAGGGATTTCAATTTCGTAAATAAATACTTAAGCTACAATATTTTACGTGGTTCTCTTTGTATTTATTGTATAGATATACATTTCTTATTTAAAATGAAACGTATGATGTATTTCATACACATCCAATATTTCGTTGAATAAAGAGAAACCATGTTGAGAAAATCTAAATATTGGTATGAGACTTAGGTACTAAGGTATATTCAATATGCGCACATCCTGTGCATAATAAAATCAGTGGTTTCGGACGGTATCGGTCCTAGTCTTCTAAAAGCAACATAACTTTTTAACGGCAAAGCTTAAAATTGCTTCCAGAATTTTAACCGGGCTCTCGGCCGTGATCCGGCAATTTTTCTGTTATATCCGGACGGTAGACGTCCAGCGGGCCGTGGTATGGTAGCACATTATTAATTACGATCTGCCCAAACGTTAAATATTTTACTGGAGTGCAGGATCGCCCTCAACCGCTTCAGCTTTAAGCTCCACTTAATTCCCCATATTTTGGCATTTCCAACGTTTATTCGTTTCGGAAACATATTTCTATTTTTTGTGCGATTACGGTAGTAGGTACTGCGTTAGTGGTATAAATTAACATACGTTTATACTAATATGAATGATGAATTGAATTTAGGATTAATTGTAAATTTGCATTTATTAATTATGTTTCAATATATATATTTTCTTTCATTGCTTGGTCGTATGTCGGTGTGCCAATATTATAGGTAATGAAGGTATGTAGATTAAAAGATACTGCTCTAAACCTAAAGATTTTCTCTCTACAAACATAGATTTTACTTTTCCAGTTTTGTTTAAGTATAGAATTAGCTAGACCCACAGCTTCCGTGCAATGTTTTTCTTCATACTTTCGAATACGTAGGTAGGTATTTGTGAAGAAATATACTAATACGCAGAAGAATAGTTTACATAGCATCGATCTAACTGGAACGCTCTCGAATGCAATATCCGCTTTTAAACGAGTTTTTCGTTCAAAAAACTATTCGGTCTAGTTCAGGTAAACGTTAGAAACGAAATACGATACGATTTGTTTAGCTACCATTATTTAGAAAAGTGAAAAATGAAAATGTGGCGGTGTATAACGGGGTATTGTTTTCACTTTAACCACTTACAATTAATTATATTATGTCTACATATTTATAATCGAATACCTACAGTTTTTCTCCTTAGTGTTCAGAGAACCGTACTTAGGATGCGTTATGAAGTACTTTTGCTTTTATAACTATATTTTGAATGATTAGAATGACTGTGTCAGACGAACGCGACATTTTATGTTTACTGGTTATCCCATGAGGGACTGCGCGTGAAGTTATAAATGAACCAAAAGGCGACCACGTTTTCAGTTTATTTGACCCTCGTCACTGCGACACTCAACATTTTAATGTTTGAATCTAAACGAACTCATGTTTTACTCAACACACCTTCCGGCTAAATATTTCAAGAACAGTTTTTTCCAGCATCGTGTTAATCTTCTGGCATTTCGTTGCGGTTTTGGTTGTCAATACGTAGTTTATTTAATAAATTAAAACAATAGTGTATGTAACCTTAATATACTTTTTCGTTACTTAGTTGATTAGTTTAACTAGTGTTATGACTCAGGAGACTACCAAGTTATAGGCGTCAAGTTCGGTATCTGATTATTCGAAATTAATTAAAATTAATTATCACCCGCATAAACAGTAAAGGCAATTATGTCCCGGAAACGTGCATGCCTGGGAGATTTTCTTAAACACATAGAATCTGAGGTCTTTCAATCTGCGGATTGAAAGACCTCAGATGTGTTTAAAAAAAAAGAGAAGTCTATCGCAATAGACCAGCATGATCATATCTTCTCTTATTTTTCACAATTCAAATGTTGGTTTCAATAAGTTATCAGAATAGGGAATTACAAAACAAAATATTTGCAAAATTTACAAAATATTTGGCTGCTTATCATCAGATTAAGAATTTTCCCAAGGCTGGGCAAAGGCCCAGCACTTCTTGACTAACCTCATCAAAGTTGTCAGGGTAGACCTGTGTCTCCCCTATTAATGATAAGGTTAGAATTTAAGTGACTCAATCAAGTCGAGGGAAAATTCTTGATCTGATGAAAAGCAGCAAAATATTTAATTCCATATAATTTCAGAATTAACGTATGTTTGTATACGCTAGATACCTTGCATATACTATACTTTCGTATATATATTATTTAATGTATCTACATAAGTAAGTATTATGTATCAGCCCCTCAACCATGAGTTCTATCGAATGACTTTCGATAGGTTTTTTACGCATCGAAACGTTGTAATCTCATAGCAGATTTTAGTTCCTTACGTAACCGCTAGGGGCGCTGCGAGGGTTTCCCATACAAATAATTTACGGCGTCGCTAGCGAGTCTAGTGAGAAAAACTCATGGTCGAGGCACAGTTCCAGATTTGAAGATCGCATGTTGCATAAACATTTGCGGCTGGCTGTTCATCCAACGCTGACGAGAAATATTTGCAAATTATTCTTCAGTTTACTCTTATAACAAACACGAAAGGCAACGTTTAAACACTCCATGTTTTCTTTCCTCCATTCCCAGAGATCCAGTAGTATTTCAAAAGCGTATTTCTGCATTTTCATTCGCCCCAGTGTACAATGTGCACATTTCAATTACTTGCGAAAGTTGTTTTTAAATAAATCGAAGTAGCTCTTTTTGGTCGCGATGCCGTTATTTTTTTCTGTAAGGAAAATATTGTACCTAGATGACGCAGTACGGTCTGCATCCCTTTTGTAAGTATATCTTACATTTTGAGTTATAAGTAAATAACAACAACCACATCAACATTCCACGAAGGGTTAAACATAGGTGTAAGTACCTACATCTGGGAAAACGGTCGTTTTGTTAGATTATACTTATGATTAAAATTAGAAAATGTCTATGGATAAATAAAATGTATTGATTCCAGAGACATTCCAGATTCCACCTACAACTCGCGGAGGGGGCGAGCCTATCGTCATGAACCGGGCACATATCCAAATACCAAAAAATATAATGAAATGAAAACTACTCGACCTGGGATTGGCAGAAAGAAGACTAAAACTATTGATAATATGCTAAGCAAAGTTAACACAAATACCTTCCGCATTTTATGACCTCCGTGTCCCACTGTAGGCCTAAGTTGTAGTTGTATATATCTTTCAATAAAACTGCTTACGTTTCAGATCTTATAAGAGAAAAATGAAGTTTGGACTTCAAAGTTTTTAATTTAACTACAGTGAAGTTGTAGACAAATTAAAAAAATATGGGATGAATAAACTGCTTATGAATCTTGTAGTAAAGAAATATTTTGAAAAACGTTCACTAAATCTGTTCGCGCCACGCGGCATTCATTTACGGTCTCACTGTTGAGCACAGATGGGGTTAGGTTAGAGGAGTCAGGTTAAATTAGAGTAAACGGGTATGCAAATCCTAGTTACATTTAGGTATTATATTATATACGTTATTAGAACATACACAATTACAGACAGATAAATGGAAATACGCTCACCTAACTAGAGCTAAACTCATACTTGTGAAAAAATATAAAACATCTATGTATTTATAGTAATTAGAAGTCCCATAACTTTTTTATATTTATCTAATTAGAGTAAATATTTTACAGCGGTTGGCTGGATAAAGTCGGCAAAAGTTCAGTTATTACGAGTACTTTGTGTATGTTTGAAATACACCGCTCAATGACTAGCAAATTAATAGTTGCTGTTTATGTTTTATCAATGTGTTATGTTATTTATGGCTGTATCAGAAGGTGCGCCTAGCTATCGTTGGTTTCAATTCAACTTGATTATATTTGGTGACAGGTTAGAATACCGACAGAGAAGCGGAGGCGAGTACTTTGGTTCGCGGTCGTTCTGTAATCTATAAAGGCTTGATCAAACAGAATGGGTACCTAACGTGGCGTATTGACGTCGCGTATTTTGGACGTCAAACAGGTCAGACGCTTGAACGTAAGTACGTACCAACGCTACCACTAATATAATAAAACATTACCGCAAGAATGCCGAGAGTATAAGTGCACAAAAGTGCGACAAACGCCGCGAAAGAATAAATACATCTACCGCAATCAAAATGTTTATCGTAGACGCCGCGCGCAGTAGATAGATAGGCAGCTAAAAAGTCCACAACAATAAAGTATTGATATTAAAAGTATGTAAAAGTATATAAGTACTTTCATAAAATACTTAATTAAAAATAACAAATGTCTTTCCGTGTGTTATATAAATTTTTATTACAGTCACAAAGTTATGAAACAGGTGCAAACTGTGAATAAAATGTAGTAATATAATTTATAATATGATATCGAATTCTTTGATTATTTGGATCAAAGTTTTAACAGGTGTCGATCTTTTTGCACTGAATAATTGAGATTGTCCGAAGAGAATACAATACGATCCTTTGACCTTCGAAATAAGACGCTAAGCTGTACTGTTAATATATTTATTACTTTCAAACTACTATCTAAATCTGATAGGTGTAATTGACAGTTGAATGTGGTTCTGTATATTTCGGGTAATAGAATAAATGACCACGACTTCGTCTAACTTTGCTTGGCCTGATATTCATGTAGGTATATTGAGACTTTCAAAGTAAATACCAAGTCGAGATAGAGTTGTAAATAGTGCATTGATTTTCTTTTATACTTGTATTGAATTATTCATAATGATGTATTAGCAATAGCTCTCTGTGTGACGGGTCGTGATTCAGGTTAGCACATAAGAAATATTTATATGGCCTATTTATACTATAAAAAGTTATACACTATTTTGATTATTTCCCAGTATTTTTTTGACAAAGCGAAATCATGGAAAAATATTTTTGTAATACCTAGTATTTTTCATTACATACAATGTTAAACGCTGTTGTAGAAAAAAGATAACATTTGTAAAATGTGTGTTTGTTTTCTTGTTTCTGCCCTATAAACACAGTAAAGTGCGATAAACTTAAACACAAGACACTGCAATACTTGTATTGAATTTTTAACCGACTGAACTAATTGAAATGAGCAGCGATATTTCAGGATTTGTACGCGAGGCTACATCTAAAAGCCAAGTCTATTTTTTATGTGACCCTACTCGAATAAATCTCTAAGAAAACAGCTTATATAGAATATATTTTCCTTCGTACCCGGGGCTTAAGGTTTTAACAAAACCGAGTTAGGATGATTTGTCCCCACTACTTCCAAGTAATGGCGGCTTAACATAGCGTCATTTAATAAAGAAAGATAATGACGTAATCACCAAAGTAAATAGGTAATGTTGATTGCTAATGAACTTTTACAAGAACATACTTAAGTATCGGAAGGGTACTGTTTACAGCCTCATTGGTGTTTCTCTTGACGTGTGATCGTAAATTTTTTACGTCACGATTGAATGGTCCGCCCTTAACTAAAACAGGGAATAAACTTTCATGATTCCGGTTTATGGGACCATTCGTGTTCATTTTATAAATGATGTGCTTTAGTATTGCTCTTTATCTTTTGTCTTTTATTTAACTCATTTTTTTCTTTAATTCGCTCGGATTGCTGAATGTTTGTATCTTTGTTTTCAATACGTTTTGGCACAGTTGCATTTTATTTTGTTGTTTTAATATCGATTTTATGTTAAGATTTTCGTAATGTCTGTCATTTGTAGATGGTCTGGCTGTTGAAAGTAACATTTTACCAGATGTTTGGCAGAAAAGGTAGATATCACGTCTTGGGTTTATTGCACGTTCGTTACGTTGCTCATTCTTCGTGACCCGGTATTTCGATATACGTGTTCGATGGATACTACGGAGTCAGTCGGTCAAAGCGCCCTCACCATAGTGTAATACGAAGATGTATATAAACCCTGTATTCCATATAAATGAAATACAGAGTCTATACTCCAGTCAAGGTTAATCCATTATCCGTGATGACGCTGGTGATGATAATTTGATATTTATTCTTCAATTGATTTGGAATAGAAAACAAGCTTATATTTTTGAATATTACTGTTACTGGAGTATAGCTAATGCCTAATACAATAGACATGACATATGGCATACAATAACCAACCAATAAGCGGGTGCAACCAACAGCCGATCAAAGAACGAATAGAAAATTCATTGTCTACGTATACCAGGTTATACAATTTATGTAAAATCGAGTGCAATTAAAATAATGCTTCGATTATTATTAATAAAGTTATTCACTATCTAGATATTTATACTTAATTAACAAAGATACATAGCTCACAAGCAAGGTCATATAGATATGATCAGATGATTAAAAAATGAGTTAGTTATTTTAACCTTTAGTTGGCACAAAGAAAATACAAGCGGAATTTTATTTTAATTGACATTTGGCTATTATGTTGCAGAAAAATGTCAATTAAAATCTGTTTCGTTCGACGACAGTGTAGCGGAACGACGTACGCAGTGGCGGCGAGTGGGCGACATGGGAGGCATTGGAATGGTTGATGCAGGATGCAAAACTATGCTGTTGTTATAGCAACTCCATTTCTAGATATGATAATATAGTCTAGTGCTGGCTTGTCTAGCCCCGGTGTGGCTGCTGATCGTGATTCTCAAGTCCAGCAAAGCTGGGAATACCGACGTGATGGTATGTCTTTGGAATTCTCAGTAGCAGCTCAGTTTGGTTGCCCTTATTATGTGGGACCAAAACTAAAAATGTCCATTAGTAGGTACCCTTAGCCTAACAAGTGTGATGGTATGATAGGGTAGATTATGTATGTATGTATGAACGCTCTTCTTTCTAAAAGTGAAGAAAAAGGTTAATCACACCTCCACACACTTTTACAAATGAATATGTGAGTCTGTTTGGCGGTCTTTATCAGTTCTGTTTTAATTGCTAAATAAAATACTGAAAAGTGAAAAAGAGATTATCCAGAAATGATCAAAGGCGTTACAGTATTTAAAAAGTTAAAACGTAGTAAACAGACAAACAAACAGACTTACATTTCTAATGTGTGTACATTAACCTCTTTACTTTTTAACGGTGGCAACTTGGTACTTGGAAAAATAAATGAAGTATATCATCCCGATAAACACAGCACGCGAATGTAGTTGTGGGTTGAATATAGTTTTAAAATATATAAGTTCTGGCAATTAAATATAGGTATAAAATAATTTGGTTAATAAACCCTACAGCAATACAAATTATGTGAAAAGGCACTGACCAGTTTACCACGCTATGTAGTATGAGAGGAGAAAATAACAATATAATAAATTTAATGAATTCCATTACTGACGTAGTTAGCTCTATTTTATGGTTTACGCACAAAAGCATGACACATTTCGTTTTATATTAATTTATTCATTATCTTGTACAGGATGTTTCACAATTAAGGCAAAAGGAATTTAAAAAGATGTTGTAGTAGTCGCTGGGTATTTACAGTACAAGATAATAATTTCACTTTTAAATATTTTATGGGAGGAGGAAGATTAAGTAAATTCTCATGGTGGAAAAAGTTGTAGTAACGGTTTTTTAATACAATACAGACAGATTTTATTGATATCCAAATGGATTATATGGTCATGCCTCATACTTATATAATATGTGTGAAAGTTACTCTTCACAGTTGAACAGATCTCAATAAAATTTGGCAAGTATAGACTGGATTGCGAGGAAACGTTTTATCTGAAAAAGTCCTTTATGATGCGAATAAAAACACGGGCAACGGCTAGTTCTATAAAGAGAATAATGTCTGATAAACAACAATCAAAATCGCTTGAGATACAATATTAGGTACCTCCTAATAACAATTGGGTGTAAACAATACTTATAGGTACTTGCAAAAGAATGTACTTGCCTAAAATATACGTACGTTTCTATTCAACAACAGAATAAAAAATATAAAAAATAACAATGTGTGAAGTTGTAAGGTTTTATTAGACAAAAAGAAACCAGTGAAATTTCCTTTGTGAAACAACCTGTATACGTTGAAAAGTTAACCTAGAGCTTTTTATTTTCTTTGGTCTCCTGAAAGCCGTCTTTGCTCGGGCATAAAAGCTTGTTTTAAATATTGCGTCCCGATTTACCCTACTAAAGCCTGCTTACACATATTACCCAACATGAGAATTACTTTAGGGAAATACATATTTTCTGGATTGGGAAATGTTTTATGAAGCGGTGCGACAGTAAATACGTGCTTTTTAGTAGGTATCTGTGTGTTGCACACAGATACGCTGAGGTCGTATTTATATGGGTAATGTGGGTAGAAAATGTTGAAATTATTTGTTTGGTGGCTTATTACAATCACTGGAATTTCACTGTTACAAAATGTTAGCTCATTTTATCATAAAATATTTATTGATATCAAGTTATTTATGGAACTGAAACTACCTGTAAAATATTCTCAACCAAAATTTAATTCTGTACAGGAGTTACATACATTTAAAGCAAGTTGTATATGCTGGTGCCATTATTGGTTTAAATTTAATTTAATGCCAACTTCAGTAAGATATTATGTTAAGCATATTTGCGAATAGGTACTTGTAGATATTACAAATATAAAATCAATTCAATTTTTATTTCTAGGTAATGAAAATTGGCAAAAGGATTTCCTGGTCAGGAATTCGTTATCTGTAAAGTTCAATACAAACATTTCGTGTAAAAGGCGTCGAATTGACGCCTACAAAGGGCGCGTTCGGACGTTTGCTCGTAGAGGCGAAAACAAATTAATTGCTATCGGTTACGTTCCAATGTCGTAATTGCTTTGTTCTCGCGCGGGCTGATCGATCAAGTGAAAAAAATTAATTGAAATGCTTGACAAACCCATGGACGCCGGCAAAAAGTACCCTTTAATTTGTTTTAAATACAATTTCGGAGTGTTCATCTGTTTCAACTGTATAACTGTTAATGTTTCCGCATCGAAAAACGGGAAAACTGGTGCCTATTTGAAATTCGTTTTTCGCGTTTGGTTCAGTTATTTTAACGTATAAGATAACTTGTTCGCAGCTATTTTAATTAACAATTTTGAGTTACAGGCATTTTTTACTTATATTGATTTTGTTGGTTTGAAAAGTAAAATTTCCTGGATTGTAGTTCAAGTAACATTGCTTTCGGAATCAGGTGTACCTGCTCGTAAATGGAATAGCCTCCTTCAAGGTTGTTTGAGTTGGTATGTACATACCTATCCTATACCTGTGCGTCTCCCGAGGATCGAGTATCACTGTCCAGTTTCCAAATCTATACCGCTTGTGTTTGTTCTCCGTCGACGAATTTGTATAGAAGGGAATGACCGATTGGGCTTTGTTCTACTAAGAATTATAACAATAAATTACAGAACCAAATTGTTCTAGGGTTCTAGGTACCTATTTGTTATATTTACGGGATTTTATTTAAATAGCTTTTGAGTTAAATAACTTTATTACAACGTATTTTTTTTAGCTAAGTGTAGTAGGCAAATACTTTAGAAACGTTAAGAAACGTGTATGTACACATTGTCATGTATCTTTGTGTCAATAGCAGTGTCAAAACAGTACATACGACAACAAAACAAAATATTCCATAAAGGCATGACAATATTTTCCTGCTACACACTGTGTAAAACAACTAGGGCTTCTATTTGTTCATGTGAAAATTATACCTTTCTTTGATGTCATAAAAATGAAATCTAAAATTTTCCTCAGAAAAGAATTTTAACATAGAATACCACCACAGCTGTACCTGTTCCCGGAAGGGTTAGGCAGAGGTGTGCTAATGTATATTCACAGTTTACCAGTATATTTAGTAGGGGGCGATCCTATTGCTATCAACCGGGCACAAGTCCAAACCGAGAATTTCTTAGAAACGCCGAGTAAAATGTTGTTTGACTCAGGACCTCAAGCATAGCAGTCACGTCTGCGGCCACTAGGCTAACGAGGCAGTTAATTAAAATAAAATTAACATTACATACCATCACGCTTGTGCCCCCGAAGGGCTAGCAGACTGACAGTTTGCCAATACACTATTAGGTTTCGCATAATCTAAAATTCCCACTTTTGATGAATCATTATACGATAAGCGATGACACAGCAACATACGAAACATACAAACTGATCTTTCAATGTATAAAAAATCTTTACAATGGCTGGTCAGCCGATACTTACTGGAAATTTAAGCACAATGTGCATCGGGATCAAATTATTATGAATAATTAAAAGTGAGTGAGCATTTTTCGCCCGTCTGACTTTTTAATAGAACGTAGTAAGACTGTATCGATGTAAGTAACAGTAAATTGAACTATGTAGGTTGGTATTCTTTTCATAAAATTTAAGCTATGAGCTATGGGTATTCTTTAACAAACTATGTAAGTAATATAGACTTCACTGAGTCGTGTATCTAGTTATGTACATAAGCCATTGCTTACTTACGCAAATCGCTCGTTGAATATGCAACACCTAGTTTAGGAGCTCAGTAAGCATGTGCTTAGACTATTAAGTTCCTACATCTCGGCAGGGAATTATTTTATTATATCCCCTTTAATCCCTTCAATGGGTGACGTAGTTAATGTTTTATTTAAATGAAACTGGCTGTTACCCGCGGTTTCACTCAAATACCGAGGAACTTTTTGGATAAAAAGAGGCTTGTATCATTCATTACCTTTGATTGAAACTCGCTCAGTAGTTTAAGTGTGAAAAGGTAAGATAAAAAGAGATTAACAGAAGAAACATTATTTTCGCATTTATTTTATAAAAGTAGATGTCAAGTGTGCATGCTATGTGAGGTCTTGGGTTCTATTCGCGGGTCCAGAAAATTGTTTTCTTTCTTTTAACAATCTTATTTGCTTTGGCACAGCGTGAGACCTAACATACCGGCAAACTGTGCCTGAACATTAATACACCCCTGACTAATATAGATAACTATATGGTAGGACTGCAATTACAACTGAGAATAACAACACCAATTATCACTGTATAACGTTTGAGAATCGAACATATACTATACACACAGAGAACTTGAGTAGTGGCTGCATTCGAGAATTTATTATCAATGGGTTGCATATGCTTCGTTCCCGTTTCGATCCTCTAGGGTGTTAAAGCTCCGAGCTGTATCAACACTAGGTCTATTGATATCGCTTGAATATCGCGGCCATAACATAGTGTACTCGAGTTGTAGAGGCTCAGCTTGTTAGTTTACGAGGACAGAACAACTGGAGTGATGTTTTTTAAGTCTGTTCCAGCTCTATGGATCAGGGTCTTTTACTTTTTGTCGCGGGGATTATTATAAATTACGGACTCAAAGTACATTTAGATTTGAAATGAATATCCGTAGAACAGAAATATTTATCTCGGGTGAGAATCGAACCCATGACACGCAACGCTATCTTAACCGCTAGGTCAAACATAATGTCCGTCAGTGATATAGGTATTAACTTTAGAAGGGTAACACTAATTATTTCTCTTTTATACCGCTCACACATTCTGATCAATGTTGATATTAACCAACTTGTGCCAGAAGTTGGTTAACATCAATAATTAGTGTTACCTTTGCTCATAACTAGCGGGGTTAGGTGGTCTACCACGCTGGTCTCATGTAGGTAGGCAGACTTCAAACGAAGTCGAGAAATTCTCTCAGTTGTTGTGAATGTCTCAATATTAGGAGTGATTTAGGCAGCATTGAAGAGACAGAAGAGCCTGAGACCTAAGATTAGGCAGTCCAATGTTCATACCACTAAGCTATCACTGCTCTATATTTTATTACTGAAGACAATCACTTGTATCTACTGCTTCATGTTTGGGCCTTATACGAACTATTATGATCAAGACTTCTGGTGGGCTTCAATATGGGAACAACATTAATATTGCTGCAAGTTGTACGCAAACTAGATCGTTGTGTGTGAGTGCAGTTTCATACGGGAAGGTTTCTTGGCGCGAGGGGAAGGGGGTGTTACGGAAAATGCAATTAGTTGGGTAAACATCCGATTAAACTACACACTCGAGATAAGCCCTATTTACTCATCGAACATGGTACACACTAGTAATTCAAGATATTACGTTAATTGTTGGCTGTATTAATATGACCGCGGGATTTGTTAACACGTGTTCTTACATCCGTTTAAGGATTATGTTTGAGAGGATGTTTACGAAGATCTTACTGTAGTATTTATGTAGTTTATTTTTATCGGTACGGTACAGTACAGTACAGTTTAATTTAAAAGTTAGTTCGTGGTAGTATTTTCATGATATGTAAATAATTTTCAAATAACTGCGATTTTCATGATACCAGCGAAATGGGAATATCTTCCTTATATCGGATATCCGACCAAATTCTCATATTATTCTTGTTCTCGGATATACCCGCATGGAATGTAAGACCCTCGTCAGGTTTTACCAAGATGTAATTCAATCTAGGCCACGCCATCAATCTGTGAGTTCTCACGCATATATTTCTGTTGATTTGACAAATGAGAAGGGTGGGCTCGTGTTGGATGAGTTACGAACGCGTTGGACCCGCAAAAGTTTACCTATTGGTTTGTAACTTCTAATATCAAGTACATGATAAAATACAGTTGGCTTTTAGAAAAACCACGTGTGAATTAATTATTGAGACATGTCATGGAATTGCACACATGAGGATTGCAACACCGTTTTTGATGTGATCTACGCTATTCATAAAAGTGATAATTATAAAGTGCAGTGTGACGTGGATTCCGGTCGCACCTCCCATACTTTGGGAAGGTGTCAAAGGCTGGATAGCGAGAACCGTATTTTTATATTTTTCATTCGTCTATGGGTTTGAATAGTTTTTATTAACCATCTAATAAATCTTACTATTTTGCCTGATGTTAAATGTCGATATGATTTTAAAGTCTTGTCACATTGATTGTGTTCAACTGCCGACTGCAATACAAAAACATTTTAATTCAATTACATTTTTATAATACCTATCTGTGAATGAAGGCGAATATGTATTTTTTAATTGGTTTGCGTTACAAAGCGGAGAGAAAAGTTCCAGGCTTGTATTTTTTACACGAGGTTGATATGTTATATAATAATTTCACAGCGATAACATCTCTCTGTGAGTTCGTGTGTACATTGAGTACAGAATATGAGTTTGGGAGTGGTGTTTTAGCTTGTAACGTATGTATGATGATGACCCAGGGCTGTCCTTGTCAAATAACGCTTAATTGCGGTGAGCGCGGTGCTCAAAATCGTCTGCATGACCTTTTTTAAATGTGTAAAATTGTTTAAATAGTGTTGAACCGTAGGTGATCTTCAGTATATTAAGTATACCCCTATATACAATCCTACGGAATACAAGTATTTATATGTAAGTTATCGCATTTTAGAGATATTATGAAATTCAATTTACCCACCTTTTTGTCACCTCCTGACATGATGCTTGGAGTAAGTAGGTTTACGAAATAAATGTTAAGATTTTGAACTAACCAAACCGCGCTTCGCTTCTTTCCTTAATTCATTGCGCTTTGTTGAAACTACTTAACATCTTAGCACACATTTAGTAGTTTTTAACATAACTCACCTGACTATTCAGTCCAAATACGCGTAATAACTTCAAACAGTTGCACCCTGAGTTCATAACCGCCCCTGGTCGTAAATTACGCAACTCGCCCTCATTACGGCGGCCGCCCATCCGTGGATGATACGGGGGTGAAGAGCCCTCGCATTCCCTAACTGTCTATACCGTATAGGTAACCGCGTTATGAGTGCTGCACACTGCACGCGGAGTCAGCACGCGCCCCCTCTACGGAACAGCGAACTACCCTAACAGTTGTTATGAATGTTTTATACCTCAATATTCTTAATGGATATGAGAACTACTGATTTAATTATATTTTACTTCGTATGCAATATCATTTATATTTATGACTGACAACAGTATTGATCTCTATTTCTCAGGAGCTCATTATTATGACAAAGTTTTGATTTATTTTACGCTTTAGTAAAGGTTACCCGGTCAAACTTTATTAAACTTGATAAAATTCTTGGAACTGAGTTAGAAGGTGAAGATGAAGTAAGTTAACAGAATTACTTGAGAATTGTGTGAATGTAAACTTGTGTACGTAAATAATAAAAAACACTGCATTATATAACTAAAGTATAGTTCAGTAGTTATATACGACCAGCATTGAAACTCCACAGTCAAATTGCTGGGCAATACCGATATCCTAAGTATAGACTGGTTGTGATGACTTTACTTGTTCGCCGAGGCACCGAAGAGTTACTATGTACTAAGAACAGTCACCTAACCATAGCACCTACCTACAGACTGACCGCTATAAGCGCAGCTTAACTTTATGAATCAATTGATCAACAACCCTTAACAAAACTATGTAATAAATTTAAGTGAACCTTAAAAAAATATAGAATTCTAATTATAGTTAGGTAGCTTAAAAAGTTAAAGCCTTAGCCTGTTTTTCTATGAACAGGTATATCTAGAGCGACATCGTGCCAAGAAAAATGAGAAATTGAAAAATGCTTTCTAACATTCTTAAAGTGGCTTCAACCCTTTGCGCTCGCTCGACGTAGCTAGTGGACAAATAAAGTAAGACAATAAAATAACGGTAATATTTACTTAATTCTATTAAATAATATTTTCTATTTCATAATTGATTCGAAGGCATGTTAGTCAATATTAATTTTCAGATGGATTGGAAAGTGGAATGCTTTAATTATAATTGGAACCACATAAAACCATGAATGTTTAAGGAAGAAGTATAAGACGTGTATATATATTATATGTTTATAAGCTGTTTACAACAACTTCTACCTTAAAAGGTACATTTGTATAGACATAAAATATCCTAGTAATATATTTACAAATCCTATAGTCCCAATAACAGAAAGTGTTTGAACATACCCGTGGCGTTTTAAGCAGTCGTTAAATCAGTTTTATTTACATGGGTTACCAAACTACGCGGGCAAGGCGCGTGCTTCAGGCTTACCTAATATGTTATTACTTGAAATAAAACGTGCCACAACGGACCCGACTGTGAGTCAACCATATCGTTACCGTCCTACTTGCCTTATCGACGGCTGCATGAGCACGGAGCCTTAATTAAAATATATGACCGCCATTTAAGAATAATTTCGAGTGGAGCCGATATTCTTTCGTTCCTAAATATAAATTTATACGAGTTATTATTGAAATTTATTATGCGGAGCCCGATCGAATATCAACAATGCGCTTACTAAGTCGTGTGTGTATTATACCTAAATATTTTATTTACTACACTTACAAGTATACTACAAGTATTTTAATAAACTTGCTTTGAAAAATATTAAATATAAATTATACTTAATTAACGCTTAAAATCATTTAAACCATGAAATCGAAGATAATACATGGTTACGACCTATCGTTACCAAACATTCTTTTTTATATAAAACATGACAACATTACTAGAATTAAGAATTTCGTCACAATACAATGTGGTTGAAGATTGACTTACAGTTTTTAGTGTTTAAAATAAAAACTGTAAGTCAATCTTCGAAAATCGAAACTTTTAATTCCCCCGCCTTAATATTCGCTTCATTTATTATCTATACGAAACCAGAGATAATGATGGTCACATCTACGTAAGTAATAACCTGCATAATCCTTCGGTTAGGTACCGACATTCCGGAACTCTAAACCCTTTGTAAGCAGGTTTTGCCTACATCTATATATATAAAATAACATAAAACGTTTTAGGATCTATCAGTTACCGTTGTATTTTTTCGTAAAACTGTCAGCGGCGGTCCCGGGAGTAATTCCGATAATGTTTTCATGTGTCACTTAGATTTACGCTATTGTGCTAGAGTAGAAGTAAATACATGGTTTCTTGGATATATTTAAAATATTTCAAGCATTGTTTTCACGCTTTGTAAATGAACGTAAATTTTCTACTACAATTATTAATGCAGTCTTTGTATAAAAGGGGCTCGTGGCTAAGTTATAACTACGATGATCAACCGATTTTCAAGCTTATGCTGCGCTTGCCGCGGTCAGTCTGTGGATGGACCATTCTTAACGCAACCCCTCCGTGCCTCCGAGTGAAGCCGTCGGTCCCAGTTGTCATACGAATACCTATGACAATCGTTAGTGGCAGTAAAAGCACAGGGATGTGCATACAGTTTTTAGTATTTCACTAAAATTCACAAAAAAATTCTATACAAATAAATACAATTAAAGTGTAACTAACAGTTTTATTACTAAATTATTTCAAGAAAGTATGTACGGTGCGTATTATAACCAAACAAAACAATTAAAAAAATATTGTGTTCTTCGGGGCTGATTTTGGCGGGACTAAAGGCTACGTTTATAAGAAAAAAAAATAGGGTTCCGCGCAAAGAAATCATGTAAATCCTATTAGGTCAAAAGTCAAACCGCGGGCAACAGCTTGTATGATTATAGAAAGACAGTTGGCTAATAATAGATTTTGTAGCAGTATTATTATACCATGCCATGTTGAGCTGAAACTATAATACCGCAAACTCAAAATAACATAATATATATATTTGATGATGCATCGCATGCACACTGAAGTGTTGGAGAGTGGCCTCTGAAATATTTAATCATGCAAAAGCAAATTATTTGTGTTATACGTTTGTCTCCCTACGGAACACGTATTTATAGTCTGTCTGAGTGATATAATAATCTACTGTCGATTATGAACTTTAATACAATAGAAACAATGCGTGCCTAAAAATCACGTCACCTGGCTACGGCCTTGTGGCTCGTAGCGCGGTGCGTAGCCGCGCGTGCTACGAAATACTTACAGATTCGTAGCGGATTTACCAAACTTTTTATTGCTTAATACTTGCGGTCAAAATAATATTAGCCGAGGTTGATACGTAAATTGTGATTTAGTAATACAATTAAAATTCCTTCGCGCACATGTAGGCACTCGTAGCAACCGTTTGACTTAACACCGATTTTCGATATTCGTAATAGCTATACAGTACGAATGTCATGTTGAGACGTTTCAAATAGGAATGTGTTCGACAGCGCTGTCACGTTCAGATGGCGTGTTTGGGTGCAATTTGCTAGGTCGCACCGCCTACTGTAATAACGACTTCCGTACCCCGTCGTGGCGCCTCCTCAAATTGGTCGCTTATCACCAATCTACGGTGTAGAGTAGAATACCAGTTGGGCTGGTCGCAATTTGTCAACAGCGCGTCCGTTAGTTGTTTCTCGTTTACAAATTGCCATATGGTCGAAGTTGTTTGAATGATCTATTTTGAAAAGATTGAATATTTATACTTTACGGGAATCAGGAATGGATTTTTGAGTTATTTGTGTAGGTATTCATTTCGAGCGAGCTTTAAGTAGATGCAAATGATGGAAGAAGTACGACAAAAATTATTACCTCAACGCTAAGTATTCACGAGTTACGACTCACGCTGAAAACTTTGCTATATTTCTCCGGAGTATGTTCCAACTTACTGGTTTATTGCTTCCCGAGATATTATTTCAAAGAACTCTCGGAATTTATTCCGCACATTCGTCTAGGAAAGGTAATCCCAGAGGTTCTTATTCGGCTACTTAGTTCAAACAGTAGTCACATGTGGAAATCAAACCTCTTTGTACATAATTGAAATGTGGTTTAGGGCGGTAATTTTCCTTATGAATAACAGAATATCTTCTATTTACCATAGATATACAGTTAAAAAAGGATTCAAATTTTAATATCACATTAATAAAAGTAAATTAGGTCATTTAAAAATAATGAGGTTGGACTGATCTGAAATTTAAAGGAGGCTCACGATGACCTGAGAGTGAAATGACCAAGCGAAAATTGTTAGTCCTGACACTGTGTTATCAATCATAATATGGAATAGGGCGTGAGATAGAGTGGTCGTACATACATATTATAGCACCCACAGACCATTCCAAACTCATTCCATTCTAAGCATGAATCGGGAAAATTTTAAATTATTGTGATTTCTTTCTCTTCTTTTTTAAAAATACTTTTAAATGTGACTGAAAGAATGATATTATGTAGCTGAAGTCTAGCTTTCACACCGCCAGGTAAAAATAAATTTGGAATGTTATTATTATAATCTGTACTACTTATATATTTTGTTCAATATTTATGTAGAAAGAAAAGTTATATGCGAGAACGAATTTGGATTGTTCTACATTATTTCTAAGTATAAAAATTAATAAATAAAATAATGGTTGAAGTTCTAGTTAAAACAGTTTGAATCATGTTCATCCGTCTGGCACTCTTAGATCTGTATTGATGGAACAGGAACTTAGACATGGAATAATTAACATTTCTTGTGTTATGTTGCATTAAGCCCATGAAAATATTATCTTCGTCCTATTGAACTTGTAACGAATTATAAACATATAACTTCGTTGACGATTTGGAGACTGGTTAGGTAATAATCTAAATGGAGAAATGTTGTATTAATGTCGCAGTCGTCAGACATGGAAAGTTGCTGGTAAAGCTAAAGCCACAACTTGTAATATTAGTGTATTATTAAATCATATGTTTGTGTGTCACGCACAACCTATAGTTACCTACACAAATCATTCGTTACAGTTAACTTTAAGGGTAACAAAATAAAGAATTTATTGATCATATTTACGTTTCAATATAATATTTAGTAAGTATGACAATAGCTGTGTTGTGTGAATCGTTAGTTTAACTGTGAAACATTACAGAGGAATTCGAAATCTTAATGTTTTCATGATGTCGTGGAAAGAACGCAGCTGTATTGTAAAAAATATCTAACTACCTAAAAATTAAAAAATATATTGTTCTGATGTGTCGGGTAAACGTCACAGTTATGTAGTACTTTTACATTCCGAAATTTTATATTAGGTATATAGTGTAATTAATTGGTTACATCATTAATCTTACGACTCAAAGTATTAGTGGGGTACACACTTTGGGACATGAACAATTGGACATCCAATGGACTACGATATTGGTTGATTGATGAAACATGTACAATATACGTATACTGCAAAGTTTACGTTGCGAATAGGGCTCGAGGCAACCGAGCGAGCGATGTCTGAGAACGTCAATTTGCAATCTCGCTTCACATTACGACACAATGGGAGCAGTGTTTGCCTGCACCATGCTTCAGAAGCATTTAGTGAGAAAATGTTGAGTAATACCTGTATTCTGTGGGTAAGGACAGAATGTTAAGTATAGCCAGCAAAGTCCCGCTTATTGCTAAGTCTTCTTTACTTTCTTGGACTGTTGGTTGATGTGAAAGGTCCTACGCATGCGAAAAGTTTAATAAAGGCTGCATAAAAGCTTTTAATTAAAACAATTGAAAAATACATCTTACCTTGCTATACTTCGTTGGTTTGACGTAGAACGCCGTCGATGTAAAATGTAGGTACATATTTTAGAACGACGGCGACAAGCAAAGGAATCTAATTTCGAATTTGAAAAGTAGTAGCTAATTATCTTTACAGTCATACCTAATTATTTTGCACTATAAGAAAACGTGACTGACTAAGTCATAAACGATTCTGTTCTATCCTAACCTAAATATAACTGAAAAGGGTAAATAAATAAGACAAGCAAGCAACACAAGTTAAGAAACAATTTCGATACAAAAACAAAACGGGTACCGTTATAAATGTATAAATAGCCAGTTACAAAAACAGCGTAAAGAGATCAAGTAGGCAAATAATGTTGACTGTGGTGCAAAAAACTATTTTTGCATCGCAGCGTGCATAACGAAAGGGCTCGTGTTGTGCTCGAAACTCGGTGTACGGAACTACCTGTAGCTAGGGCTGTCTCTCCTTCTTGTCCGATGTAAAACATTGAAGAATTTCTGCAGTATTTTGAAGAAAAAAGATGCGAGAATTATATTAATAAGTTACATTTAGAAAGTAAAAAAGATTAGGACACAAACAAAATCCTCATGGGTCTAGCAGTCGTAAACGCAGCTACTGAACGTGATGTTCTGGGTATGATTCCGAGGTCGATAAAATGGTTATTAGGGTTTATTATAAAATTTTCAGTAGCAGCTCAGAGTTTGAATTAGTGTCCGAGGCTTGTCTGTGGATATACATCAATAAACACTTCTGTGAAGTAGGTACAGGCATTATTGTGGCATGATAATTTTTATGTAATAATTTAATCGTTTTTATTAAATAGTGTTTATGGACATGAATTTCACATACACAAATAACCAAGCGGTAAGCATTTATTTCTGTTGGCCATGCAATATTTGTTTCATGTTCTAATCTTACGTGGAGTGCAGCTCGGCAAGCTTAACCGCGGCGCCAATCGGCCCGTCAATTATACCTACAACACTGTTACACGCCCTATTACTGAGCTGTAAGGAATTTCGTGCGAACGAATAAAACTGTGAACAAGTATTAATATTGTACGGCTTCAGTTTTCTTAATAAGGGTACAATAGATGTTGTTGCCACACACAACAATGCTAAGGCTACCGGTGAAGTGACAAAGTAAAAGGTAAACAGCTATTCCTGTAGAACAGTTAAGCGTTATGTAATATAATAATGTAACAATTCTCAGTAAGAAACAATATGATTGTTGAAGGGTAAACGTGTAATTTTGTCATAATGAATTATACTAAACATGATAACTTTTTGTTTGTTTGTTTACTTATTAATTGACGTTATGTTGGTACTTATACAAGGTGGAAGGGACATCGACGCACATCCGAATACCATGAGTTCAGTACATGATTCTGGACTTTTATCATCAATTTTTCAACATTTTCTGCATTTTTTTTATACTTGAATATGTAAAGAAACATTATTTCTATTTACCCAAATTAGTTTTTTTTTTTTTTTAGGACGGATGTAGATTCTAGCTCAGGAGCTTTTGAATCTTAACCGGGCTTGGTGGCGAGGCACCTTTTGTGCCTCCAGCCAGGGACACTTATAAACTAAGCAACAGCAGCTAAGGGCGTCCCCTAACGGGACTAGCAGGGACAGCAGGGGCAGCTAGGGACAGCTGGATCTGGGTTTAAATTATTTTGGGACGAATTTAAAACTACTGGCTCGGCCCGGGCCGGCTCGAGCAAGGGACGGGGAGGGGTACCGTTTCGGGGTCTTCGCGACGGGCCTCGCCGGCGAGGACGGTATATCGGATGGCGTCGAGCCTGTTTGAGTGCTTCTTGTTGTGCAATGGTAATCGGGTCGTCAGGGTAAGTGAGTGCGTGCCTCTCTCTCTCGACTGACTCTATTTATCAAAGAGGCTTTGTAGTCTACGCTACTGACTACTAGGCGGTTTGGGTGGAGGGGTCCTTATCGAAATAACGCTTGGAGGCGCGTTTCATGTACTGCTTGATGGTAGGCAGTTTTAGGTCGAGGTGGAGGTCCCTATTGCGCACAAACCACGGGGCGCCCGTGGCTTTGCGCATAAAACGGTTTTGGAGGGTTGTAACGGTAAGAGGTGGTAGTTAGAATAAAACGACCACCAACGTTAACAATATTTATTTACAAGGTCGTGGGTGGTAGGCCCGTCCAAATAATTTTACGAAGAACACTTTCTAAGGCGAGTCGGCGCTGGTACTCCCCTGGCTCAGCCCCGTGGTGATGACCCGCAGCTCGATAGCGGTAGGACGGGAGTTCTCGCCAGGACGATGCCCTCAGGAACCGGGATTTCAGGGTCGCTCTGCCGTGCCTGCATCCTATGGATTGCCGAGAGCGAAAGCGGCGCGCGAGCGCACCGTCTTTATGTGCTCTCGGAACGAGAGTCGGTGATCGAGAATCACGCCCAGGTATTTGGTTTTCGGTTCCCAAGAGATTCGTTGGCCGAATAGGGAGATGGGTTGGACTTGAGTGGAAAGATTGGAACTCTTGTGGAAGAGAACCGCTGCGCCCTTGGAGGGATTCACCTCAATTCTCCATTTCCTGAACCACTTTCCGAGGGCAGTGACCGAGGTTTGGAGGACTTTGGTGATATTTGTGAGGCTAATGCCGGAATAATAGATGGCCGTATCGTCAGCGAATAGGGCCAGCTGTGACTTTGAGCTCTTGGGAATATCGCTGGTGTACAGCGTGAAAAGGAGCGGAGAGAGCATGGAGCCCTGAGGGACCCCGGCTCGAAATTTATAATTAAAAAGTAATTATTTCATTTATTTTGGATCGTGCACGGGATAACATTCACCGCAGAGGGTTATAATCGCGTTTTTAGCGATACTCTGCGCGCCCAAAAATGATAATATCTGTAATAACCGATCATTTTCTACATGAATGACCTAGGTCATTTTATTTTTGACCTTGAGTGAAACCTTGTCACGAGACGTTTGTGCGGCGATGTCCCTTCCACCTTGTATATTTAAATTATTTCATCCACTTTACTCCTGCAATTGTATGTTGCTATAAAAACGTTATCGGTTAATCCATTGTAATGAACATTCAGATATGCGCGGCAGCTGCACTTCATTATTGAATCACACGACGGCATAAATGGCTTTGTTCATTTCCTTGGCAATCGAAATAAAATTATACCACTCTTGCCGAGAACCCCCTAGCGTGACGACGCGGCAGTCACCCTAGAATTAGAAAGGCATAATAAGTAAATATCTTAAGATTTATGTTCGAAATAATTAAGCGACTGTAATTGTATGTTTATTCAACTTAATTCTTGGCTGAAATTTGGCTGCTTTAATGTCGTGTTTGTGCTTGTAATTGGGGCTAAAATAGTCGCAGAGCCACATATCGCTACAGCAATACAATATACCTAACTAGTAAGTTGCGGCTAGTACTTATACTAGTTTTATGGGGTGGGCCTCATAAAGGGGCTATTGGTAAATTGGTATTTTATACTGTTGGACATGCCATAGTTACCTTTATAGTAGCCTAACCAACATGATAAAAGTTAACCACTGCTTTGTCTCACTCTTTTCCTTTCGAATAAGAGACTAATGCAGGATATAAGCGACGACAACATTTAAGTCATGACGGGTATGCAATCAAAACTCCATGGTGAAAACCCAATAACAATTGGTTAAGGCGAGGCATTGACAAACTATGAATCTGAAATCGGACCCCCGCACCGCGCCATCCGCTTACACCCCGCAAATACTTCGTGGTTTGCGATCGTAGGCTCGCGCTGTGGAATAGAGACGTCATAGAGTCGCGCTTACTATCTTTATTTTTGTTGCAAGAATATTAATTTGAACAATTATTTTGTGTAAGTAATGTTAAATGGATATTTTAAGGGGTTGTTCCCAGAGGTAAACGATTATATAATAATAATAATTAGCTCCAGGAACAGATGGACAGAACAATTTTTGGTTAAAATGGCTACGTACTTCACATGCTCGCTTGGCGTCTCAATTCCAGTCACCCTTAGAATCTGGGACGCTACCACCTTCCTATTCTCAACTATTGAAGTTACCCATCCGCTTCATAAGTATGGTAGTACTTCGCGTAGGCATTCATCAGGAACCCAAGAATCACGCACCCATCACTTGTTTACCGACGGTCTATAGGCTTCTTACATATATTTTGAGAACAAAAAATATTGATAAAAATTCAATTAAGTATGTCTGCGTTTTAAAAATGGATGTAGGAACGTGGTACTAAGGAGCTACTATAGTGGTAGTAGTTGTATGCTAGTCCCGGTAATGTCTACCCGTGTGACGTCGGGACGGACCGCTAGGAATTAAAAATTACATAATTAAATTATTATGTACCTAATGTTAAATGTATATTTTAAGATTTCTAATTAAAGGTAACATGTCAAAATAGCATGCTAATAAAGTTATAAGTCGATAATATAAAATGGTTTACAATTTTCATGGTTGTCATACTGCTGCTATCTACACAAGATTCTTAAACAAAAATTATAAAATTTTAAATATGGCAACACATACAGTCGTTTCTGGAGCTCATAACTGAGTTATGAGCCGTTTTGTGTGATGATGTGCGTGTATAATTATACTGGTGACCATTTTTAACATACTGAGACCCCTCCGTGCCTCGGTGAGCACGTCGTAAAGCGCTCTTTCCCTGTTGTCAAGGGCTAGATTCCTACAAGACACAAATATATGTGAAGATTATTTCTTAAGTATTTATAAATATATTAAAAAAAAACTATTTAAATATTATTTCTATTGTCTAGTGCTCTACTAATTTTGGGACTGATGGTGCTGTATAAAATGTCCCCTAACGAACGAACGAATACAGACAACTATGACAATCGTTAGTGGTAGTCAAAAGCCCAAGAAAGCCTGACAACTTCGAATATCCTTCGAATATTGGTACTGCCCAGAAATTTAGAAGCATATAATATGTCTGACTGCAGTCACTTCGTGTTCGTGTAAAATATTGGTATTCTGCGGCATTGGTTACACTGGAAGCCTATCCCTACATAATTGAGAAAAAGCTAAGACGATGATCATTCAGTCGTTTTATCTAATCAGTCATAACGCCAAGCTTAGGATGTACTAGGTACATCCTAAGGTTGGCTTTGTAGGTAGGTAATAATTTGATGGCAAATGGTTCACCACCTCTTACATGGGGCCTACACATACCAGCAAACTTTTAGTTACATTAGTATATCTCAGTTTATCGCCATAACCCTTGACGAATACAGGCGCCGACGTGATATTATGTTAAGTAATATATGCAAATTGGTGTCGGTATTCGGTATTTTTTCTTCCTATGTAAAGAATAAGACAAAATGGTCTACCGTTCCTATTAGGATCACACATCGTTATTAGAAATTTATATTACTTAATAGGCTTAGTTGTAGTGTGTAAAAGTGTATAGAAATAGTTTTTATCAGAGTTACCAGAGCTTAAACTTATGTTATTTTTTTTAATGTCTGGGAAGATGCCGTGTTATTTATGTAAATTTAATAAATGCGTGGAATTCGGGCTAACGTTTGGTCCGGTCTTAACCAACTTTCGTCCAGGCAGAGCTCGCAAGCCCAGGTACTTACTTGTACCTTCTAGTTTATATTATTATTTATTAGCGAGTAACGACCTGCCCAGCTTTGCACAGACAGCAGAGCATATAGGTATGCATTAATTTTTTTAACCGACGAAGAACCGGAGCAGGTTTTATATTCGTCTGTATATTCATAATTGTATATGTTTTTACTACCCTTGAAATGAACCCTTTCAAATTTTTACTTGAGAACCGATTGTGATGAAACTTAGCAAAGTTATGTAGTCCTAATGACCTTACAACATAATGGACATCTAAAGGTGACCTGATGATGGAGACGGAAGACAGTCGAAGAAAACCCTCAATGGTTTAAAGATAGACCACATTAAATAATGTAACCATTTAAAAAAATATTAGAATGGGTATAGTAAGCTATTTTTAAAAGATACACTTATGATATCGGGAACTTTTTTATAGGCCTATCAAAAAGGAACAATTCTACCATACATTATCTTTTTATATCTCAAAGGGATAAGGCAGCATTTTCCATGAAAGTTCCCAGTCGCTTAATTTTTTAGATTTAATTTGGATTTTTTTTACGTTATTGTATGTTGATTTATAGACCTGGTTACCTGAAATACATTGAAAATATATTAAATGTGATAATATTTTTTTATATTCGCATAAGTCCAAAGACGACTCCATTTAGCTTTGTTCTATTTTACCGATTGTCAATTTATAAAGTCTAGTCTAATAAGCATTTACATTGTATAGGCTTCCCGTACGCTGAAAGGTCAGCTTATACTGGTCGTGGGAGCTCATCTGACACAGACCCGGCGCTGATAACAGTCCATGGCGGACTGACAGGAGGCATTCTCCATACAAAAACAAGTGCAAACTAGCTTATAGTGGAAAGTCGTATGCGCCAAAACGGTTTTTCTCGTTTAAAATCTAATTTAAAATGTATTTTAAAAAATCCAATTACCATTTCAAAGAGTCTGTTGAAACTTATCTATACTGAAAATTTGAAGATTTAAATCCGTTCCGTTTCTTCATAAAATGCGAATCCATGTTTTTGAAGAGCTGTCTTCAAAATTTTTTTCTCTGCAGTAAAGTTTAACCGATCGTGTTTCTGTACTACAAATTTATAGCTAAAGACATGAATAATGACATATGTAAAAATCAGATCCGTATGTTTTGTAATGGCTGAGAAATATTAAGATCCATGACCCCCAAATCTTCAATGCGTCGTCTTAATCTGAGAATTGAATGCAGGATCTCTATTGTAGCAGTTACGCTTATGACCACTATACCAATGAGACAGCTACTTTTTTAATTTTATAAATATTGTTTGTTATAAAAATGTTTAAAAAGCTAAGTAAATAAATATGTTCGTTGCTTATCGTATCGGTTTAGCTTACTTCTGAAGAGGCGTAAATATAAAGCCTTGTTAAGTCTGTGCTACCTCGCGGAAATTTCTCCAACGTACACATGTATAGGGTTGCCCCACACGATAGGATTCTTTTGATACAACAAAAAAAAACAAACTAAAAAAACAACTGCACACTTTTCCACAATACTCTATACTCTGTTTGAAGTGAATTCTATTCAAAATGGGAACGTCAAAGGATTTGAATGCCATGCCTAAAGCTTCACTGTTGCCAACAATAGGTTTGTTTTTATGGTTTCATACCTTAGGAAAACATCATACTTTTACTTAATTCTAATATAAACAGGTCTTTAAAAACATCAGGTGCGTATTACTCGCAATCGGAATGTATGTATGATGTTGTCATATTTATTTTATGGACGTGGAAAAAGCAAAAGAACTATATAAGAATCGAAGCAAGTAACAAGCCTTGCTCCTGTTGGAAAATGACGTGTGTGTGTGTTGCTTTTTTAATTTTAATTTCGTAACTTAGGTATACTAACATTGAGTCTTCCAATTTCAAACAAAAAGTGAAATTACAAATACGTAGGTACGTATCTCACAACATATTGAATCAAGCATTGGAATACATTTTCAAATACAAATTAATTGAAACATGTGAAACCGTCGAGATGCTGTGAGCGTGCGGATGTGACGTCACGGAAGGTAACATGGCGCGAACACGTAATGTCAATCTTGTGTTGTTAAGCGTCGAAGCGAAATACTTCACAATCTTTAACTACGTACGAGTGTATCAGTACTAATGAAGACATTTATTTTGCTTTAAGATACACCGTGTTCTGTTAATGTAACGATATTATAACTTACGCTGACATTGTCAATTAACTTATTTACTATTTTTCAGTTAATTTTCCGAAGTTTTAATAGTTATTATTCTATTCGGGCCGTAAACAAATCCAATAAATCAAAAAGATCATAAAAATAGGTCCAAACATTCTTGAGTTATACATGGTGTAACTAAACCGACTTTGTTCTCATTTTACTTAAGGCTTCGAAAAGATGATAATGTCAATCATGATTTATTAATTTCTTTCTTTCTTTAATTAATTACTACGAACCCACCAATTACAGTAACTAAAAATTAATGAAATTAATGAAACTCGTTATAATAACGTATCTAAATGCAAGAGGTTCAATTGCTCCTTCAATTAAAGTTATTCCTTAGAACTATTAGATATTCATGAGTTCTGTATATACACTATAACGAGTATAGTGAAATGTTTTTTTTTTAAATATTATCAGAAGAGAGAGATATATCTTTTTTCAGAGTAGGTAGGTAGTAAATAAAAGTCTCTATTCCTGGGAAATGAATGAGCGATTGTAATTTTATTAGCGATTTAGATAAGACCTTCCAATTAAAACAAATTAATTGGCTTGTATTTGGAAGCTAATTGTGGTAACACCAAATATCAGTAAATGGACTAAAAATATCGTATTTCAGCGCGCGCTGTTTTGGGTACCAACCTTACAACACCTAAAAGTTAGCTGTATCCAAGCAGTGTGTTTTGTTTTTATTTATTTTTTATAATTTCAGTTTTTAAATTGAACTTGAATTTCTGCACTAAATTTTATGGAATGTTTATTTTGATGTTTTTAGATTGTATTCCTTAAAATAATATTATGCATTGGTACATATATTTATGTATGTAAACTTAGCAGGCACAACAGGTCACGAATTTCCTAATTCCTTTTTCTTTAATTTTAAAGTTGAAATTAAATTGAAAAAACAAGCATTTAGGTTACATTTAAGTCAATTGTGTAAACTTATAAAAATTTGTATTTTAAAAACTTTAGCTCGTCTTTCATATCATAAATCACATTAAACTCTTTGCAGTCCAAACAGAGAGTTTATGAAACTTTTCAAATTTACAGTATGTTTTTCACTCTAACCAATATGAACCTATTCATGATTCATAACTAATTAAATACTTTGAAATTACATTTATAATAGATACTTAACTTCTGTCATGTGGTCCCACTTTGAATTATCCCCGCTACTCCCATAGGGGTCGTAAATGACAACTAAGACCGTGGTGACCCCAGAGAGCAGTGAGTAGTAAGAGAGTGTAAGAGTGAAGTAGGCTGCTTGGTGACGAATTAAAACGGTATAAGGTTTGCTCATGATATCAAGAATTATCTAAATCCATTCTTTTGTATACTGATTTCTAACACTTACGCGAATACTAGACATTGAAATAATTAAAATAATATAAATATAATGGGATTAAAATAATATCAATATAACGCGATAAAATCCGTAAAAAGTAGTTTTATTCTATTCTTTTGTATTTATTTATTACTTTACTAGTTACTTTTGTTTGTGTAAAACAGTATTAAAGTAGGTTGATTGGTTTAGGGGTTACAATACCACAGACAAATGGATCAACAGATAAAAAAGCTTTCAGACTTTTTGTGCTAACATCCCAAGTGCCCAAATTTTTACGCTATTTTCGCCCGGTAGCGAGCTTTAATAAGTATATTTATAGGTAGTCCGATGACCCCGAATCGAAGTTGTTCTATTCAGGTATATTTTTAAATTGTGCAAGCGAGGTTCAATAGACACTTTACAGTCTTACCAGGGATGTGCATAAGCAGGCGTTATATAGGGGAAGTCTTTTACGAGGAAACAGTGCCCCCTCCGAAAATTTAATGGAACTTTTGTTTTTCTAAAATCTTAAGATATTTAAGAGCTACAAATGGTAAAGTGTAAGTTACCTGAAATCTGAATGACTTGCAGTAACTCAAGACTATTTGATCACAGCGGTGAAGACTCACATTACAGAGGACATTGGCATGACCTAGAACCGAATTTGGAAGACATGTGACATCCAATCCACATTGAAACCGCATTTCAGATTACGGCTCGATTCATCTGGGAGATGCAAGTTTCATTGGATCGAAATAGACTGATTAGATGAATTTTGATGAATCCAGATTTATGTTTGTGTATTGTATTTCCGATATACAACTTATATTATATACTAAGGGCATACTAAGGGCCTGTTTCACAGCTTACTGATAATTTCCCGTTAAATTAGCTGGCAGATAATTTCATACAAATTTTGTTCCATTTTTTAATTTCTTAGCGCCTAAACAGAGGTAGTACAAAATGCCTTAAATGTGTAACATTATCCTTATTTAAAAAATCTTCTTTTATCTTAAAATAAATCTTTTTTTAGCTTGTGGAAATCCTCATGGACTTCCCCGCCCGGGGGTGGCCACGGGGCTTATAACCTAACCAGCTAAATATTTATTTACTATTTAAACTTTTATGCACAAAAATTGTACGGAGGCGGAATTAATATATACAACATTCACACAAAGCAACTTTCATTAGAACTACGCAACCCAATTTCTGATCAACACCTTAATGCTTGTAAGATTTTCATATGCGTAAATATATATTTTTGGAACTCGGCAATTCATGTTCCGGAAGAAAAAACATATAGGTATTATACCCAATAAATATAAGTCGTACATATTTTTTTTACACAATGCTTTGTTTGTTCAGCCACAAGTACATCGCTCAAGCTTAGTTAATTCGCGTGCCGTGCACCGGATTGCCGCTAAAACTTTTAACGGCTGGGTAACAACTCAACTTTATACTATCAGTTGCTGGAAAACGCATGCTTTTTAAGGGAATTTTAAACAGAAATACATAAACGGGACCGTATCGCATAAGTATAGGGTGGATTTTCCGCCTTTTATTACGTGTGGAAAACATGTGAGTACGAAATGTACGGAGGATGTTTTTTGTACAAAGTTTATGAATGTTTATTTTCTTGCGGATAATAATATATCTCATAATCAGAACAGCGCTGTGATGAAAAAAATATTTGCGAAATTAATTTATCAAAGTTGTGATTTTTACAGATAAAATGTGTCGATTCGATCTTATTGTCTGTACTTCAACCATGAGTTCTATCGAATGGCTTTCCATAGGTTTTTTACGCATCGAAACGCTGTAATCTCATAGCAGATTTAAGTTCCTTACGTAACCGCTAGAGGCGCTGCGATGGTTTTCCATACAAATATTTTACGGTGTCGCTAGCGAGTCTAGTGAGAAAAACTCATCGTCGAGGCACTGTTTGCACTTTATTTCGCTAAAAAGTTTTTGGCAAAATAAATAAATGAAATGAAATTGCCATAAAATTGTATTCAGGATAAAAAAAAACAACAGAGTTATCCTATATTGTGTTCTGTGTACGTTTGTTACGCTAATTGCAAAAGTGTATCCATTCGATAGCACAAACAGTCGCTTTGGTCTATTGTCCACAACTCTAGTGTTTACGTACCGAGCGGCTAGATACGTCCCCTTTCAATCATGGGCCTAACTATCGTTTGGTCAAGCCATCACTGCTTTGTTTAGATTATGTAATAGGTGCCTACGTAGGAATCATCAGGGGATATGAATCGCCTGGACTAGTTCTTGTATTTAAAGAAATTATTAGACTTGTCGGTAAAATATTGATTGGTTTATCAATTATTGTATCAATATACTACAGCTTTATTTATATTTGTATGTGACCTCATTCATGGAATGCCTGAAGAAAGCTCAAAAAGAAGCCGCTGCAGCAATAAAAAAAGTGTGCACAAAGGGTTATTTCAGCTCCTTCATAAAACTAACAACGTTCGCGGTAACAAGACGAGAACGTTTCTCGCGAGCCCATATTCTCAGTCATTGTCTCGTTCAGTAGACTTTAGGGGCTTGAGCCTGAGTGTTAGATTCAACAGACCATTGTTTAGCTTCCTTCACCTGGCAAGACGAAGCCCACACAAAGGCAACGCTCGTTTCTGCACTATTGTTTATTTTTGTTATGCAATTGAAGATTTGCGGGCGCGCCTCGCTACGGTGGATCTTCGCTTGTTTGTTAAGTGGAGTAATAGTGGGTGACACCTATACTATACTTTGTAGGTACACATGCACATGTTACATATATCTTAAATGTAATATGTGATACGGCCTTCTTTCTTGGTTGCCTATAATTATAAACATTATATTCACGTTTGATTGAATCGGGTTCTAAATTCTGAGCATCCTTAAGGGTTATGTTTGCATAAGAAAATGATGCTCTCATAAACTTGGACCGAAGAATGCATTATGCATTTTCTTTCTTCACAAGATTAGCCTTTGAGAATAAAATGTTAGAACATGGGAATGAGGAAAACGAGTAGTGTCTAAAATCTGTTCAGATTCGTATTCTAGCCAATTTACTTGAACATCGCATCGTCCAAATTGTCTAAAAAACTTACAAGCAATCACCATTTTGGTTGAAGTAGTAAGCTGATATCTTATTGGGAGTGTCTTATTGCCATTTGCCTTAGTTATATGTACTTTCAAAGCGATATCAATATTGATACGTTGTCAGGTTAATTAATTGTTAATAATCTACTGTTCACAATACGTACTTAATTATAGATTGGCGGCCTTAGCCTTTGCGGAATTATTATAATCCAATAAGATTAGATTACTCAAATATTAGACACGACTGAAAGCTGAAAGTAAAAATAAGTGCTTATAAATTAAAACGAAGCGTTTATTAGGTTGCGGGAGTCGCTTGTATTCTGCGAGTAACTTTGAATTGTAGAATCAAGAATTAGATTCTACAATTCAAATAGGTACTAATTTCTGATAGGTACTTTTCACGTAGATTTTAATTCGGTATGTTACGAGCCCTATTTTATTTTAAAGTGCCCTTATTTCTTCAATAAATGTAATGTGTTTTCAGTAACATACTCAAACACAGGGTGTTATAACGTCAGAGGGTAAGATGAAATGAATTGATCGCCTTTACTAAGATGGAGTGTAGGAACTCTATACCCTTGGGTGCCGAGTTCAGAAAAGCCGGAGCACAAGTCGGTTTTGTTAATAAACTTGTTTGCACTAATGATGGATAATGAAAGATAGATAGCTTCTATAACAATCTATTGAGAATATAGTTAATTTCACTAGGCGAGCTTATATGTTAAAACGTAACTTTTATAGATTACTGTTTCTGATTTATGTTATCGTATCTCGAGTTTATGCATTCAGTTTTATTGTTTTTTTTTATTCATCTGAATACACCGTAGAATTATATTGCTAAAGTTGAAAACTACGTATTAGTGATGTTATAGGTAATAAAAATCTAGTATCATTGGACTGTGCCAAACTATTGTGTCGTATGTTATACGCGTTAGTTAGCTATTGTTGAAAGTAATCAAATGAAAACTTAAGAATAATAGATTAATTTGTATTTCACCGTAGTTGTGACGTAACTGGCTAACTTATAGCATTGTAACTTGGTGACCATCTGGCGAGTGGCAGACTGTAGTCTCTTGGTGCACCGCCCGTAAATCTACACGATTTACAACCTTACACACAGAGTCTATCTTTAACTATACGACATGTTCGTTTTCTACTGCAAGAATGATTTTATTTACTACCGTTTGTAACAATCCGTCAGTGTCATAAAACAGGCGATTTTTTAAAGTATAAAATGAAAATAATTAATCTATCTGTCCTTTAATAAATATACTACTACTACCTTGTAAATAAAAAAATGTGGTTCTGTGTCTTGTATAGGTCATCATTGATAGAACTCGGACCCAAGCATAACAAAAACATCGTTATACCTTTCGACATCAGAACTTATTCTCCTAAATGTTGCTTAAACAAAAACGTTGGACCGTACAACCGACCCGAGGTAACCCCACATTATTTCGTAGCAAATAAATAAAATGTAAATAGCATATGGAACGGAACAAAGAGTATGATAATTTGCATATTTCTGTTCACCTTTTAGCTTCGGACATGCTGGTTTCGGCCTGGGCTTGAGCCAAGCCAAGTCCATTTAGCGACTTGTACGAAGATTATAAGCTTAGATCCTTTGGTAACACACTCATCCCGCGCACGTTGACCTGGAAAAAATAAGGAAAATCCACTCTTCACAATGTTCTTTGAATTTTAAGTAAGTACATTTTGTATTTGCTTCCATAAACAAAGGATCGAATCGATTGTGTATTTATATCTTTGCTTGCTTTACTGAAGTTAAGAAGGTCTTCAAACAAATGGTGCGTGGTATTACAGGCTACTGAATGGATATTAAATATTTATGTTGTTGTTATGGATTGAGTTTACATTTATCGGAGACTTCCAGCCTCGCCGTCAGTTAAGCTACAAGTTTTTTAGCATTTTAGAGAAACTAAGGTGTCATATTTATAGAAAAACAGTACCTCAAATTTATAAAAAAAAACCTAATTAAACTCAAGTAGGTATGTAAATCTTTAAGAGTATATATACTCTAGTGGACTATTCGATTTTTAAACATAAACGATATTCAGTTACGGATAATGTTTAATAATATATACTTACATCTGTAAACATGTAAATACGATTGCATCAATCAACTGATGACGATTCGGGCGCATAACTGAAGAAAAATGCGCCAAAAACGTAAAAACACAGTAAAATAAAAAAATCTGGACCGTCAGTTTTACATTTAGTGATCCTACATATTATTATGTTAAGAAACATTTTGAAATCAACCAACAAAATAACACGTAAAGTACAAATTTGCGGCTAGAACAAAATAATTTAAAAAATGAAGTGGTTACTTCTTCGGCTGCGGAAATTATTTCAGCCGTCCCCGACACAGACAAGAGTCACAAGTTGTTTTTATTTCTACGCCATGAAATATGGCCAGCGAGAGACTCGTTAAAAAGAACACGATATAGTATTACGCCGGCTAGTCGAGCGACGGGTAACCCGCTTTATGTGCACTTAAAACTGGTTCCTAGACTTGTTTCATCCTCTCCAACTTAACGCGAATCTTAATTTAAGCTTCAGCGAACAACCGGTTAACAAATAAAAACTTAAACTTGCCAAATCCACGCCCGAGGAGCCAAAGAGTCCGCATAACCGCAAAAATTCATGCTATCGACTAAATATGCAAATATTACCGGTACACCGACACTTGTTTTATAAATAACGTGGGTATACATATATGATGCAGCTATTTACGAAATGGTTGGAAGCCGAGAAGCTGGACTTTTATTTACCGGTCTGTTCAGGATTCGTGGTCAGAAAACAAAGAGATTTGATACCTGTGCAGAAATGCACAAGAAAGTATTAATTAATTAATATAAGCATTTTTGTAAATTTTCCTCGAATGGCAAAAACTATTGGTTATTTTATGAACACGAATAATATGTTTTTGCTTACATTTTACAGTTATGATCGAACTGTTTTGTTTCGAACCTTTCTGTTCAATCGAGCGCGAGCGGTGTGATTAGCATATTGCGTATGTTTATCTTCAACAGTTAGTGTGTGGACGGCAGACATTAGTATTCCACTCCCGTCTGCTCACGTATAAACTTTAGCAAATAACATAAAATCAAGTTTTGATAGTTGTATAAAACGTTGTTGCTAGCCTCGAAACCACCATTGAAAAGTTCCCGCTGAAAACTTCTGAATTGATTAGTGCGAACAATAGTTAGACAGAGTTATCCAGAATCTCGGATAAGTTTGCTCGTATTAACACTTAGGTAAACTACGACAGGTGATTAAATAATTGTGTGACTGTCGGCGCAATAAATGTAAGAATAGAGATAAGTAGCGCGTTCGTGCTTCGGTCTTTTATTCGGTCTAAGTAAGCGTACCACAAGGTAAATTGTTAAAAGGACAGCATTCGTAAGTCCGGTGCCGCAGAGTGACTCGTGTCAAATGTTAATTGAAAGATAAGTGCTACCAAATAGGAAATTCCTCGTTATTTTCCTTCAAAGCTGTGTTTGAAATCTTTTACTTTTGTTCCGAAGGCATCTGCCCCTTTTCAACTCAAGTTAAACAAATTTTCCGTAACAGACTTTTTCGGGATTCACCTCGAGGATTTGAGGGATCTACGAGGTTTTGTTTTTAGCGTTTACTTTTTTTTATATTTACCTTCTGTATTTTGCTGTGTGTAAATTGTCGATGTTTCTGTGTTAAAAAAACTCCATAGGCCCCCAATTTATTTCATTTCAATTATTACCTACACATATTTATCGAATTGGCAGTATGGAACTATCCATCTATAATTTAACTGTCATAAAATAATTTACCACTAAGTTAACTATGTGTATTGTGGATAGCAATAAACTTTGAGTATTAAATAATTTATATGTGTATTTATTTACCTAGTAGTGGAACTGTCACCAAGTTTGGTTTGCCGTAATATGTTATGAGTTATGACAGCAATCGCAGCACATAGTGTTTATGGTAAATTATGACATCGTTTCTAATAAATTATTATTCACGAGGTTTTCCGTGAGTGCGATGGCGAATGTTTTCAGTGTAACTCATCCACTCCAATATCATAGAGATTGAGAGCGTTAAGTTATAGCAGTAACAATTTCGTATTGGCCAATAAAACCTCACTTTCGCTTTATTTATACGCAGTAAAATGATCAATATTCGATATTGCCTTTAGATGGTTACATACACCCACGTAACTACAATTATTGTTGTTTGAAACTTTTGTCGTGGTATTCAGTGCATTATTTTATGATGAATGTGGATGGAAATTGTTGTGTATATTTTTAATTTTGTTTAATTTGTATGTATTTTGTTTCATGTTGCACTATTATTGTTTTATTATTGAATCCTTTTAAATTGATCTTTCAAAATTGATTTGATCAAGTTTAATTTACATTAATAATAACGTACTTAATAGACACCTATTTTAATCATTTGAAAAACTATCTAATATTCTAAAAAATATTTGCAAAAACTGGTTGTACAAAACAAAAATGTACAAAATATTGCTATCTACATTAAAATCTTATCACATCAATTTTCACTAACGTATGTAATTACTCATTGAAAATGAAAATGCAAACGTAGCAAAAATTGCATTAATTAAAATTCAACAAAGAGATCGTATCAAATATTTGGCACGTTCATTAAGAATATATTTTTTCCGAGTGCGTTCACAAGCCAGTCATTGTAGTACTTGGCTATCATATGAGTTATACTGGCGGAGATAATGATAAGCCGCGGATTGGGTGCTCGCCCACACATTAAAACCTCGTTAGCCTTAGTGTAAGCTTTTACTATTTATTGTTCAGCTTCAACTTGCTATATCATGAGAAGTGTAGACATACAGACGTATACTGTCTGCTGCATTTTCCCAACTATGTTGGCTTGTCAGATCATCATCATCCAAGGATTTTTCTAACTGTGTTGGGGTCAGCTTCCAGATAATTCCAGCAGCTGAATACAGGAAGTAACTACCATCAGAACTCCGTAACCAATTTCTACTTTTTAACTAGTGGTGATTGACATAGACATAGGCATATATATGTAGAATTATGCAGCACGCTGCATGCCAAGTCTTTATGTTTATTTCAGATATGTTCACAGATGAAATATGACTGATTAGTTACTGTAGATGACAATAAAGTGTTCTTTTCAAAGTCGGTATATAACTATGAGTTTTATACCTTAGCCTCCTGAAAATTTCTTTCCAGTAAGAAAGAAGCATTAAAAATAAATAATAAATGAATTAAATAACAGTTCTATTTAGTTCAAAATATAGTATTCATTTCATGATTACTACACTAAACCTTATCCATCATTAACCTTTAATCACGCCGGCTGGAACGACACAGTACACGCTCTCAAAATTAATAAAATAATGGCGTGACGAAAACTTAACAAATTTAATGTCCATTAAAGCACGGACAAAAAGAATAATTTAGTATGAAACTTTCTTGTGCACCGACAGCTTTTATCTTGAGACAAAATCTGGAACAAGTCCAGAGTTTTGAACATAAATAAGCGGAATATTTATTTTATATAATAAGTCGCCATCAGATTTAGTCAAGTTTAATGTTCACTGCGCGAACCCCTTCTCTTTAAGACTTCTAAAGTCGATGCAGTATCAAATTAAAACGTGTATTTGCATAATTATATTATTTTAATTTATTTAATTAAAATTGTTTTAACATTGCAAATTAAAATAAAAATTCAATAAATAAATGGTATTTGTACGTTTAATTTCATATCATGCATATACGAGGAAGGTACACATTTCTGTTTTCACAAATTGTTTCCAGTGGTTCGTTATAGTCAATTATTATTAGAAAAGGTTGGCAACAGCGTCATATTCGGAGTCCGCAATCAAAACAACATGGCGGGCAAGCTCGCGTGACTAATGATTTTTTTTTCATTTCTTATTGTTTTTCAGTTGTTGACCCTCCATCGACGTTTGCCGGCGGTATCATGGCCGGCTAATTATACCACTAAAATGATTTATTTCAGACGATTGTTATGCCAGAGGTTGTTAAGCTACCAAATTGGATAACGGTTCATGTCAACGACGCATTTAGCTCAACGATATGATTTAACTGTACGATCAAATACTTAGCATTAAAGTTTTTCTCATTATTGTTTGAATTTACCATGTACCTATATTAATTAGAGTTGCTAGGGTAATAAGGCCGATAACACGGCTTGCCGTATTTGTGGAAAAATGGGTTCGCTGATAAATGTTATACTTACCTAGAATTAAAGTGCCCTTAAGTTTAAGGTACTGGTTCAGCGTATAGATTTTGACCTTCGTCTACATGGTGACTACGTGGCGTCTACGCTACGCACAATCCCGAAGAACGCCTGTGTTGGTCTAACGCCCAATGGGGATGGGAAATCATAATAATAATTCGGGATTCTAAAAACTCAAAATTAAAACATAACATTACTGACCTGTTTTTGTGTGCATTTCAAGTTGCTTTTGCTCAATTGTCTTCAGCTCTTTTGTCTACTCCTTTGAAGGTAAGCTTGCTGTGATCCGGCAAATGTTGAAGCACGGGCTTTAGACGGTCGTTATTTTAAAAAGCAACACTGGGGTTTAAAGAAAAATATGGCGGAACATTTTTAGGTTTCATTTTGTTTTGAAACAACTGGTGTTATCATTAAATCGATATATGTGAGGACGGAGTTTAGTGTTTTATTTTTAAACGCTTGTGCTAACACAGAAACGCTTAAATTTTTGTCCGTTTTCTTTATACTTTTCCTTTGAGTAAAAACGTTATCTACAGAATATCTTAAATCACAGTATAGAAGAAAAATACTCGATATTCTGAGTTTGGTTTCTCCTGCGCTATTGCGGTCACCCGTCCAATCTGTTCAAAGTCACTGTTGCGATATAAACGCGGAATAATATATGACTACATATTCACAGGTTCGCAATCCCGCGATGTTCTTGGAAAATATGGAATGTTTTGTGTGTGAACTTCCATATGGATGTCCTTTCGTCTCTCAGAAAGGAAAGGCTATCGAATTCCTAGCGAATAAAACAGACTATGGGGGTTGCGAGATCTCCAAATAATGTACCGGTGGCCCTGCTGTGCTTAAGTAAAATATTTCTACATATCTGCTTATGTATTTGGAAAGTCCTAAAACAGTTTCATAAAATTAAATATTAGACTAAATGTACTTTGGGATATTATTATCCGGTGACTCCTGTTTGTGACTGCATTTTTACCGGATCTCGGGAAATGCGCAAAAATGAACAGCAGCCTTAACTTCGCCCCAGGACTGCGCAGATAAAAGTCCCGGTCTCATATTTGAATTATTATGGGACTTTGACCGGGCTACATCACTTATTTACTTACTTATTAACGTAGCGTCGCGGTTGCTTTGCTGCATTTAGTTGCGATTAATTATCGATTGGAAAAAATCGTACCTACGTAGTTTTTACTAAAAGCTGTGCTAATAACCGAATACGTAATAGAATGGACATATTGATGGAATTTACGATTTATTTTCTATTTATAGGTAGTTGGTTATAAATATGATGCCTCGGAATGGGAACGAAATCATCACAACGGTTATGTAACTTCAAAAGCTATGGTGAGTATTATCACGTTTAAATAAAAATCTTTTCTACTTCTTACCGAGTTTCCAAAACTCGTGTCCGTAACAATCTTTTGTGTTTTCCTAAGGGTTTTTACATAAGCTTTGCTGCTATTTTTAAACCTTGGTGACGTAAAAATATATTGGAGCTTCTAATTTTTTATAAAAATAATTTGTTAAAGCTTTCATATTAATAAAATGAAATTACGTCATGAGTATTCAGTTCAGATGAAAATAGCGCCATTTCTACTAAGAGTGGAACTACCTATCTTAGACTAGTTCAGATAGCTTTATCTTTAATCAGGATAACTGTAATGCTTTGTAAAACATTACTGTAAGGTACACAGTTCTTCGTGACATCGTACGTCAGTTTAGGCATGTCGGTTTGACCCCTACGGATTACCCCGAACTGGAACACAATAAACATATTTGGACAAAGCAGCTTACCGTTTACCTTGGAAAACAATATTACCTACTTACCCGAGTAAAAACTAGAATGCTCCATAAATTCTGTGTTTGTACAGCGTACAGCATAACAAGATACGCAGTTTACGACATGAAAACCATTCGCGAGTCAATCTTCACTTGTTCCGCGGATATGGTAGCATTCGGATGCAGTTACCGGCTAAATTGGGCGTTTCCTACGTTTTGCACAAGTTCCCCGGCCGGCGTATCGTTCGTGAAATATAATCAAGCTAGAAACGTTAAATAAGTTTGATAAACGACTTCAGAAAGTAGTCGAGCGCTTGCTGCTTGAGTTTATTTTTATCCTCGTTGGCTTGGCTTTATACTGTATTTTGTTAAACAGAAGCCATTTTATCTCATCGAGTTTTGGTTTATTTTGTTATCTCTCGAATATTTTTTATGTTATTAGAAATAAGATTACCTGAAAAATTTGAACCTGAAACCTTTTGATTAGCAATGTCGGTTAATAAAGTTATAGTCACACTTTGACCTTGTGCATAGTTTAGAAGGAAAAGAAAGAAAGAGCTTAATTCTACTAAAGTGTCCCACTAGTCACTTCCAGTTATTCCACACTCGTGCCTCAGGTAGAAAGTGCGCGTTGCCTGAGAAATATTTTACGATTCCAGAGCCATAAGCCGGCGAGGTAGGGTTAAACATTGTCCCTATTCGGTGATTTGTAAAGGTAGAGCTGCCAGCACATATTCTGGGTCAAATATTTGCAATAGATATATTTATGCTTTAGAAGCTTTTAATTGAATTCCGGGATTTAAAAACGTGATTATCAAAGTGTTTTCCGTAAGAGCGCTTTGAAAAACTTGTTAATTTTTTTAAAATCGACTGTGAATTTGATTAAAGTTAAATGAAATGTGTAAGAGAAATCTAAAAGCAGTTTCAGCATTACTACATTTATATTACTTCTTTAAAGTATCTATCGATTACCGAAAATTGGTGTAGGTGCATTGATAAACTATTTATAGATAAACACCTAGGCATATTAAGTTTACTTTTGGCCACCTACTAGTTTTATTATTGCAATATACACACACTTACACTTTTCCTATTTGTGGTTATTAGAAAGTATTCTAGGAGAAACCTTTGTATTAATCAAGAAAAACGTAATCTTGTAAAGACCAACAATATATGTTATATTAACAGCGGGCAATAATGTAGCCCATATCGCAGCCATAACACGAGTTAAACTGTCAGTCGGCAAGAAATCTTTTTGCCTATGATAAGTTATGTTATAACAAAAAAGCAAGGAGAGTCCATCAACCTAAGGCTTTATAATAAACATAACATCATACCATTACGCCTGTATTCCCAGAAGGGGTAGGCAGAGGCGTACTAATGTACACCCACATTTCGCCGGTATGATTAGGTCCCATATAATAGGGGGCAAGCCTATTTTATATTAAAAACCATACAAATATTACTTGAATCATAGGCTCAGACGTTTCTTTTATGATTCAATCAAAATTGTAAGGCTTTCCGCCTACTTATGTGCTTTTATAGTGCCTCGCCCACTCTTCATATCATTTATTAATTAACAATTCATGCCTACTACTTTACGCTTAATTAAAGGCTACAACAACACAATATGGATAACTTAAGGGTGACAAGTCTTCTCCTAGTTAACGCCACAGAGGCCGATCTTCGGCTTTCTTTATCCAGCCACTGCCACAAGTCATCCATCCACCTGATCGAGCATCGCCGGGCGTCCTATACTACTACTACTACTACTAAGTGTAGCTTCACTTGCCGTGCCTCACTGACGTAGGAAATATCTTATATCTCTCTAGTTCTTCACTATCTCTTTAGTTCTTCTGACTTATCTTCTTCGAGTTCTCTTTTTAAATAACCTCTTCGGTTTGAAATAAGAAAAAGAAGCTCATGCACACTTCCTTAGCTTTATAAAACAAATGAGTGGTAGGTACTGTAGTTTACTTAGCTGTTGGAAAATTTCGCATACACATCTCCACGCAGTTTTCCGTCACGAGTTTTCTTCGCTGGGCGAGCGATGGAAATTTTCCGTCATCGGAGATAGATAGGACGAAGATGAGAAGATGTGTTTGACACTGTAGGCTACAACTAGTTAATATAATCCTATCCTATCCTATCCTATCCTACTAATATTATAAATGTGAAAGTTTGTGAGGATGGATGGATGTTTGTTACTCTTTCACGCAAAAACTACTAAACGGATCTGGATGAAATTTGGCACAGAGATAGATTATAGTCTGGAATAGCACATAGGCTACTTTTTATCCCGGTAAAATGTATGGTTCCCGTGGGATAGCGGGCGAAGCCGCTGGCGGAAAGCTAGTTAATGATAAAATTAAGATTTAAATTATTAGCGATTTGCCACAATCACCAGCTCAGGTGCCGACCGCATTCCGTTCCACGCGGTGGCTGCTCAATCATGTTTACCAACTGCTGAAGCGCTCTAATTAATCCCTTTGTGATGCGACTCAGCTTGATAGTTCGCTTTCGAAGGGTATAAATTCGCTGGTAATAAAATTGCAGTTTATATCTTGGTATTTTGGCAAGGTTATTATTTTACACGTTTGCAATTCTGGCTTTTTGGTCTATGGTCGCAAGTGTCTGCTGAACAGATGAGGGTTCGACATCCAGATCCAGCTGTTATTGGAACTTTCTCAGTAGTAGGTACGGAGGTTAGATTTGTGTTTGTTTAATGGCAATGAGCTCGCCAGGCGCCCCCTATCGTAGGAAATAAAAATAAAATCTAACCTAACTTAATCTTTCAGTGTGTGTTCAGAATACAGGCATATTGGTATAAGTATAACTATTTTAACTTTATCGTCATCATTTTCATCCCACATACCGACGAACTTTGGCTGTACTATTGTATACAACATTAGTTCACGTTATGTTTGGTTCCATGTAAAGGGGGCGAGCCTATTGTCGTTGCTCAGACATAAATCCAAACTGTAACGTGCTACTGAGAATTTATTGGAAAAATCCAATAACACTGCTCGACCTGGGAATCAAACCAAGGACCTCGAGCGTTTCAGTCGCGCTTAGGACCGCTAGGCCAACAAGGCAAAAGACATGGAAAGAAATAGACATATTGAGGTGGCAAACATAAAAAATAATAACTATAAAAAGTTCCCTCTTTAACATTTACTTAAGTGGAGGGAAGGGAAATAAATTGTTAGACATTTTTGAGTGAATTATTTTACCCCCGGGTGCATAAGTACCCCACGCCCTTTGGTGGAATAGATATTTCTACTTAAGTGCTTATCATACCCGTTTATACTTGTGTAGTTGTTTCATACGGTTCAAACGATGTAGGTAAAATTGGGAATGGATTTGAAGCGTACCTAATTATTGGACATTTCAGATACGGTTAATGTGTAAGTTTAATGTATTCATAGTTATTTATATATCCAGTATGAATACTTGGTAATTTTTATGTTGTTTGAATCTGTTTAACATCGAAGATACCGATTTTTTTTTTCTTCCTGTTTGAACAACTTTCTACTCGATCTTCAATTTATTTTATAGCAAAGGACACTAAAATCTTATCATCTTATCTTACCTTCTACAAAAAATCAAGTGATCTGATGGTTAATTGAATTCAACTTGGAGTAGTAAAACAGACATCGAGATTAAATTCTCAGATATAAAATGGCTTCTTGCCCATTAAAGTAATTGATTCGATAAGACATGGGAAAAGTTTTTATTTGACAAGGGACCGCACTATATGAGTTACGTGAAATCCAAGGAAATTGAAAAGGGAAATAGCTTTACTCAGTATTTGCTTTACAAAATAATAGACGGGTCCGATGTTTTTGCTGTAAACCCGTGTAAAAATAAAAAGGTTGGCTATGTATTTTTGTAGTTTTGATCAGTCAGTTCAGTTGTAAATGAGCGATGGGAATGGCATGCGATACTGAATTGAAAATATTGATGTATTGTCCATTTATACCACACATTTAAAGGAATTTTGTTGTGATTTAAATCCATGCTCGTTTTATTTCATACTACAAAGATTAACAGTGACTTTTTGTTCGTACTCAAATGCATTATATTTTTCAACATCACAAGCTCCGTGTTTAAGCACACGTAAGCAGTACAAAAATATGTAGGTAACATTACCAGAATAAAAGAGTAAACTAACTAGAACAACAATACGCGTGTGTTTTGAATGTATCTACTTTTGTTTTACGGCCGACAAACATTACCCTTTTGCGGAGCTCTACAGAAATGCAGTGAAAATATAAAAATATTGTCCGTAGTGAGATGCGAGTTGCATCGGTTCCCTCCGGGCACGATTTGGGTGGTACACGCACTAGGTATAAAAAATGCCGCTCTACAACAACGTTTCTAAGCGCAACTCTGACGATTCCCATACTTAGGTACTCTCTATTTTAAAATGCTTCTTAGTTAACAGACAGTGGATATTATGTGTTACATTAGTACCATCTCGTTCTTTTACCTTGTAATCGAGTAGATTTCCGCCAGTTGCTTCGCACGCGTGGTCTGGATGGTGAATGCGCTAATCCCAGGAACTACCTACGTGTACAATTTGAAAAACTTTCAGTGCTAGATAGCACCTTTATCAAAAAAGGCTGGCTATAAGGCTACGACATCACGTTACGAAGGGAAAAACGGGGGAAAAAATTGAACTTCTACAAGAACCAAGTCGCGGGCAAATTGTAGTAGGTATATAGATATTGTATGAGGCCCTTTAGAGTCTACCTAAATTGTTGTTATAATGTAAGAACTTATTGATATACATAATAGTTCAATTAAACTGTCATTAATATCAATCATAGTCAAACACATTGCTTATTGAATTAATGAACAATAATCCTCATTGATTATAATTATTTGGTGTCAAAATATTCAATTTAGACGATATGTTATTTCAATGGCACATAAATGCAAGTATACAATACATTATTATGTATTTACTGTTTGAAAATATCGTCAGTTACAGTATTGATGGCAAAGGCCTATTTGATGACTTTTAAGAAATAAGTCTTTAAATATAAAATACAAACATATTAAAAACGATTAATTGGTTGGTTGACGTGTTTGAGTCCGAGTGCGTCATAGATATGGTCGGCCCAACGCGGCCGTAACTTCACGCGCGGCCGCCGACGGTAACGAGCAGCCACATAAAACAAAATGCCAGCAGAGAAGGGATCCTCTAAATTTGCTTAAATGCCAAATAAACTGCGAATTGCTTCGCCATTTATGAAAAAGACCCTAGGTTTGGCCTATTTCACTACCAAGAGATCTTGTTTCATAAAATGATCTCGATAACTTTTCTTGAGAGAACATAAAACGGTAACAATTTCAGATATTTGCAAGTGAAATGTGTTATAGTCAGGACAAAAAATGGACGCAGTAAACCATTCTGTGGGGAAAAATAATATACTTATTGTTCGAAAACTCAAAGATACGTGCTTTACGTAGTGAAAGGGCAATTAAAACCGTGAACGATTTAATTTGGCTGTAGTTACTTTCCTTGGCGCAGTCTGAAGGTTATTTTATATAGATTGCGTGCTATATACCTCATACTGGGTGGGTAAATTAGTGGCAGCACATAAGCGGCAATAAAGCCAAAATAGACGTATCGTAAATACAAAGCGTTTTATAACGCCCTCCCCGCGTGAACGGTGAACCAACCCTAAGATTTGTAACAAAGATAACAAAAAAGTTGGGCGAGCTAAATACGAAATGAAGTTTGCCAATCTAGAAAGTGGAATATCGTAGTTTTTTAATTATCCGACATCTTGCAACACTGGTATGCATAATAAACCTATCTTGCTGGCGTAATTATGTCGGAAGTGGCCGGTGCTATATGGCTTCGAATAAAACCCTTAACCACATCCTGTGGGTGTTGGAAGAAATTGAATATTACACGATTTATTCTTGTATTAATAATGAGATCATTCCATTCTGATCTATCCTATAATATCCTGGCTATCATAGTTCAAGACAAAAAAATACCTACAGACTAAGAATGCGGGATTAAAATATTTTCTTCTAAGCTTGTTTGTCTAAGGACATTATTGGATGTTTCATTATAGCCCTAAATAGTGATGTATCTTTAGCATTCAAAGTGGGTAGTTTTTTATCATCTAAAAATCACTTTTATGTTTAATTGAATATTTCAGATTACATTCGGAAACGGTTGATTACCTTTATCCCCTACCTAGATCTTTTTTAATGTGATTTGTAGAAACCCTTTGAGATATTAGGATAAGACAAAAACTTCAGATTTTACTAGACCTATCTTAACTCCTGTAATACGGGACGGAAACTCAATAAATAAATACCATCTCCACGCCTGTATTTCTCGATGGGTTAGGCAGAGGTGTACTTATGGACGCTTATAGATGGCCGGTATATTTAGGTCCCATGTAATAGGGGGCGGGCCGACTGCAATAACCGGGCACAAAAGCCAAACTCCGGGCTACTACTATGAACTTTATAGAAAAACTCAATAACACTTTGCACGACTTGGGAATTGAACCCAGTACCTTAAACATAGCAGACTTACAATTACCAATTATATAAGGTAGGTTAACATATTGTTTGATAAAAGCTTAAAAATGTTAGATAATATTATGAAAGCCAAAATATAATTTTGCTTAACATCTAACGAGAATTTTCCTCACTTCCATGTATTATGGCTAGCTTTGAATTTTATAGCAAGATTATCCTTACAAACGTAGCCCCAAAGATCCGACTAATTGGGAATTAACGAAAGAATTCCGCATTGATCAAAGCCCAAGTTCTGGTTGTTAAAATTGTTTCATATCATGATTCCGATAACAATGTCTTGATATCAAGCTTCAAACATGAACAGTATAATTATAATTATGAGAATACTAGCCTTTCGCGATCATCCTATTTATTTGAAATAATATGCAAATAAAAGTCTCGGCAAATTGGGAGATTATTATTAGAGAATTTAGAGATTAGCTAGAACAAACGGAAAGATAATATACTGTGCTATAATATACATTATAGCTACGTCTGTGACTGGCCTTATAAGTACCTAAGTATTTGTTCATAAAAATCTAATGGCAACTGAAAAGCAGACTTCGATATGAAAATCACAGTGATGCATTTCACAGTTATTTATGCGCTGCTATTTTTATATTAAGCAGAACTGGTGTAAGAGTACATAAATCATATGTCATAGTTTAATAACGCTTGACAGATTCGAGAGCGCAGCAGATTCCAGCAATATGTCACATATTCACAGAGCGAGGCGCTCCTCTATCTCTGACGTCAACTGTGAGCTACGAAAACACTTGATATAATAATGAATTTTACGCCGAGAAATACTATATCAGAAACGTTTCAAATTCTGTTCAACTTCGGTTCATTTAATTGAATTTATTCTTCTTCGCTAAGTTTTCTTGGTTTCTCAATTGTAAGAGTAGCAGAAAGGTAATTAAAAACTATTAATCAATGAAACGTGATAATTTTTGCAATTTGAAATTGCACATTTGTTATTAAATTTTAGCCTGGATAACAATTCTCCAAAGTAATTATTTCGATGCCTTGTTGGTCAACAACAATTGTTGTTGTTAGTAAATTAGGCAGAAATATAAAGATTTTTTACATTTAGTCATTCAGTAGAATACTATACTCTGTTACAATTATGAGAATCGTAGTTAATGGTAGTATCAGTAATCAGCAAGTTGTGACACATCCTAGTGAACACAACGTCGCTATCTAGATACGAGTAGTCATAGACCTAAATAACTTAATTAGCGTGCCTTACGTTTTGGTTTGTGTGACACTTGAAAATGAAAATTATTATTTGTATCTCCTATTTCTGTAGGATATGTAGTTGTACCGACTAAAAATCACAGCGTATGAGCATACTTTTCGGTTTAATCTGATAATCCTAGCTCAGACAACATAATTATGTACTTATTTTGTGTCCTAAATTCAACATAAATTGTATTTTTGTACCTATTACTACCTATTGACAACATATTGTATTTTGTACCTATGGAATATAAAACAACATACCATGAACATACCATCACGCCTAGATTCCCCGAACGGTTAGGCAGAGGCGTAATAATGTACACCCACATTTCGCCGGTATGTTTAGGTTCCATGTAATAGGGGGCGACCCTATTGCCATCAAACGAGACTCCGAGCTGCTACTGGGAATTTCACAGAAAACCCAACAATACCTTGGTCGACCCGGAGATCGAACCCAGGACCTCTAACGTAGCAGTTGCGCTTGGGACCACTAGACCAACGAGGCAGTCAAGTTAATATAAAAGCTACCTTTAAACCTGATAACGTTAAAAATAATATTACGTATCACATTAAACCTGATAACGTTAAAAATAATATTACGTATCACAAAACAATGGTTTGAAATTTGTGTGATGTGGTTTGTCGAAGGCACAGTGTACAGTGTCACACGTGAAGTGATACGCATTCCGTGAGCTCTGCGTCGGAATCAAAGCCAGTCTCCCGCTGATGATAGCATTGTATAATCAAGTATACATTGTTTAAAGCTGCGTGCTCACAAGTGCTCTTCATTTGAATATTTTGTTACAAGTTTGGTTGAAAGCCTGCCTAGGGTGGTAGCTAAAAGATACTGAAATAGAAAATAGGTCAAGATTTTAGGGTTTAAAAAAGTTTACAAAGAAAACCGACTGAAGCATTTTGGCGTGTATCGTCAAAAATGATGCTCAGATATCAACAAAATTTAAGATATGATGTGCATTCTTCTTTTTGAAGCCGGCTATAAAAAAGTTGATTCATCCAATCATCAATACAAATAATCAAGTAGCAAATAATACATACTGTTTTTTTTTATTTGGGATGTGTCAACTATGTTTTTATAGGTAAGTACATACGGCTCAAAATTCATTGTTTTTTCTTTTACAAAACATCAATATACATGTATGTATAACAACGTAGTCAGCCATATGATAGTACAAAGGTCTATTAAAAATATTATTCGAGTCTATTATTCCTGCTAACATCCACGTTGAAAAAACCGATAGCTAAAGTGATATTTATTTTCTTTTCTATTGAAGTGAAATGGTAACTACGTAACGTACTTTACCGGCTTGTTATGACTTCTGACGTTCGTAGGGTTTCATCCATATTTTCTAGTATTGTCACGTTGTTTACCAGTTTGAAATACAGTTACAATATAGAATTGCCATTTTTAAGTTCAAGATTTATTGTTTTAAAACCAGCATAGTAAAAGTTTCACTGTTGTTCCTTTAAGAAAAAGATTATATTCAGCTGTTTGTTTTTTAACCCCCGACGCAAAAACGATGGGTGTTATAAGTTTGACGTGTCTGTGTGTGTGTGTGTGTGTGTGTGTGTCTGTCTGTGGCATCGTAGCTCCCGAACGGATGGACCGATTTTGATTTTGTTTTTTTTATTTGAAAGGTGAATTATTTACTAGAGCGGTTAAAATAATGACGTAGTTATGACGTTTGTATAAGTTCAATGTGTTCTTAAAAAAATATTCTTTTTCACAACTTGATCGACGCTCGATTATAAGTTTATTTAGCCTTAAAAGTAATATAAACGTTATGATAATATTTAGATACTCTAGTATTACAAAAATCTATTTAGATGTAATATTCACGTTGGTATTTATGAATAGACTTTTCGTTATACAGATTTTTTATTAATAAGCCATTATTATGTTTAGATATTATAGAAGTATTGAATGAACAAACAAAGATTACCTTGCATCGATATCGAACTGAAATTGAATGAGTAAGAATGACGTATGTAGCTATAAATATTAATGGTGTTTCTAAGGCCGCCTACCGCTGACCTAGGGGAGCTGCAAGGAAATGCCCCTCCGTTCGCAGAACTCAATTCTACGGCGCCGCAATGCCGGACATTATTTACTAGGAAACTAAATAAATAATAGGCGCATTTTTAGAATCCACTCATACATAATTGGAAATAGTTTTCTGCGAAAATAAGAAAATACTGTCGCCCAATACTTATGTAGAATATACAATTTGTCAATACAAAGAGTTACGACAATATTAATTACCGTTCATACATTGCATACACAATGGTCAATATTTTACAGAAGAATTTGTAAAAAGATAGACATATTTTATAGGAGCAGTAACAAGAGTGCAATTACTACTGTACGGACCCGGGCTGCGTAATGGTTAGCTGGTTTACAATTTCAAACTTCGAATTACTATGGACATCATGATGTACAGTCACGAGCATAAACATGTATACATTAGACAAATTTCAAAAGCGATTTTCTCCTAAAGTACTAACAGAAATTTAGTGGCATTGCGAACATAGTATTTACAAACCAATAGTAGAATGAATGACAATGGTATTATGAATTATCCCAAAGCTTACGAAAAAATCGCTTTGGCTTTTACTTTGGGAAGTAATCGTTAGAAATAAACAAATAAAAAAAAAATGTTACAGTGATTTTAAACTCTACCTGTATATAGTGGATAATTGTCAAAAATCAATGTTTGAAGAACAAGCATTTGAATGGCTTCCCGCCGCTGTGGTTACGTTTCGAGTATAATAAAATATAATTTGTCCGAGTTACTGACTTAAATTACTTTTAGCTGCTAATGAAACCTTTGGAATTTAAAGAGTGCCTAAGGGACTGGCGAGGTGAAAAAGGTATTAGCGTTACGAAAATTTGGAAATTAGACGAGTAGAATATTTGGTATATCCCAATCTTAGTTTGACAAGTTTAGTTTAGAAAATGTTACCGGTATGAGGCCGGAATTTGCGCAGGTCGTCTGATGACCTCATCATCATCATTATCAACCTACCGTCCCTGCTGGGCACGGCTCTCTTCTCAGAAGTGGTTAGGCTACAGTCCACCACACTGGCCCAGGGGTAGTGGTAGTAGAATTCGTACGCTGTCGAGAAAATACTTAACTCGGATTTTTTTGGAATTTCTTTTTACAAAATGCATTGTATAAATAAGCTTTTTATATTTTCCATTGATTAAAACCTTAAATTTATTAACAGTCTTCATATTTTAACCTGTTTTGTCAAGACTATTCTGGTTATTTAGGTTACATTAATACCTACCTACATATCAATAAAATGACAATAGGTACAATTAAAATTATTCAAATATTAAAATAGAGAATATCACAAAGTTTTGTACGGTCCTTTGTTTGTCAGTGGCTTTCATATATGAAGGCATTATTAAATATAAATTTATATTTGATATTATATTTTGTATTTCCGTCGTAAAATCTGTAGCAGGGTTAAGTGTAATAATTTTTTCTTTGCTTTATTTCATTGTGTTATTGAGTTTTATATGAAATTCTCAGTAGCATCTCGGAGGTTTGATTGTCCTCGGTTAATGGATAAAATGGGCTTGCCCCCTATTGAATGGAAACAAATAAATTATTACATGTGATCGAAACATACCGGCGAACTGTGGGTTTTATTTTTTAATTTGTAGGTCTGGGTTTTATTTTTTAGAGGTCTGCCGAACTCTTAATACAGGGCATGATGGTTTTTTAGGTTGGCTTTGTATGGTGAGTACCTAATGTTTTATATTTCAATTTTCATTATTATGACTGATTATTGTAACTAGTCAAAGACCTTAGAAATTCATGTCAATTTAAGGATTTTTTACTGAAGAAATTGCTTGCTATTAAAATTTGATTTGCTTGGATTGGTATATAATGCGAGAACGACTTAGCCAATAAACTCGGTACTTTTCCGTGTTATGAAAGGAAATGTCAGGATCAGAAGGTTAAAGTTAGGGCTGTTTTATGAATTGTACGCGCGCCTGCCTTGTGTGAAAGGGACAACGATATGGGGGAGGTGTCGCTTGCCGCGGTGCCGGTATACCTCTGTTGCAACAGTTATCTGAGAGCCGTCAGCGGAGACGGTCGCGTGCGTGCCACCCGGCGGATGTCTCGTATCAAACTTTTCACGGGATTTCGGGAAAATATTACACATTTTCCGAGTTGACCGCCCCCTTAATCACTTTTTTGCGTGTGTTCTATGCAATCTAAAGAAAAAAATACCGCATGTTTTATAGTTCAGTTTGATTGTTACGAATTTTATCATTTTCTAAATAACCGCGCTATAATATGTCAAAATTAGTTTGTAACAAATTATGTTGACATGATGTCGAATAATTTGATAATGATTGTCATATAAACTGAATTGTGTTTGGCGCCCAACGTGGGACTGAAATAAAATTGGATGTAATTTCAGTAAAACTCATCTAAAGGTTTACGTATTCACGATGATGTTATTATATAGACTGTGTTTATGGAAAAGTGGGAAAATGTTATTGGCGCTGTTTCTATTGGATTGGCTATTCGCTGCCTCTACGGACGCTACCACACGTAAGTATGATTTATTTCAAATAATTATATTTATTCGATAGCGAAACTATAGAAGGTGTTTACTTAATTATTAGTTAATGTCAGAGAATTTTCACAGTTCGCAAACTTATTGACATGGTACGCCATAGCATACCATAGTATATAGTTACGGTAGGTATAATATTATAACTAACTAGCTTTTGCCCGCGGCTTCGCTCTCCGTGGATGAAGAAACAAAATTGAAAGAAATCGACCCCGAATAAGATAAAAAGCAGCTTACTGTAACAGTTTCATCATCCTCCTAGGCTCCTAGCATATGCTGAAAATATGTTAAGCTCCGGTTCCAATCGAAACAGATGTGGTTAAATATTAATATCTTACACAAAGCAATAAGACAATAAGACCAGCGTTCAGACTGGTTAAAACCGATAGGTAGGTTAGGTATCCTAGCTTTAAATTGATCGTCTGGTTTTTTGGCCTTCTGACTACGATTAACGATTTTCATAGATTTTCGTATAGGGTCTACTATGCCGAATCAATTGCCATTTCTTAACGTGCTATATAAGGTACAGAGGGTCTCGATGTCTTAAGAATGATCACCCATCCATAGTCTAACCGCAGAAACCGCTGCTTAACCTATCGCTCAGCGTAGTTATTACTTCGCCAAAGTTTTTAGCTCGGTTTGAGCAACTGTTACTGGTACTGGGTACTCTATGAGGTACTGAGGTGATACTGTTTGTGAAACTGTGTTGTTCAAAATCACTCCAAAGGAAAATTGAAACTTCAGTTAGTCGTAATAACTCGTAATTCTAACCAAACTTTACAACTATTGTTTAATAATTTAAGTCTATACCACTTTAAACGTTTATAACTAATCAACAATCACGATTTCTGCGCATATGACAACTTAATTAAAGAACCAACAATAATGATCCCTTATATCCATAGGAATACATACTACAGAGAGGTCAAGCTCTATCTCAGCATCTACGCAACCGAGTGGAATGAGATATACCTAATTTTTTTAGTTGAACGATGGACTTTTAAATAGAAAATAAAAAACAAAAAACCAACAATGATGATCTCTTCTTTCTATGGGCTTGCATACAACAGAGAGGTCAAGCAGTATCCAAGGATCTATTCAAATAATTGAAAAAAGCTTTACATCAGTTTTTAAGTTGGAAATTATGCTTTACAACAGTTCATACAAAATTCAAATCTATTCAGTAGGTTTAGCGCCAACCCCTAACAAACAGACAAACAGACAAGAATTCTAAAAATCACATTTTTGGGTTCGCGATCGTTTATATACTCTAACCCAATTGTTTTTTTTTAAATATCTTCAATGTACAGAAACGACTTTTTTACAATTTTATAATAGTATAGATGATAATATCGCAATTTTTATGTTTAATTTCACAGTGTAGGTACGCATTTCCTAGAGAAACAGCATTTAAACTAAAAACAGTACACGCTGAAATCCTATTCCTTATATCCTTAAAGCCGGACAGACCTCTCTTTAAATGTTAAATTGATTGTCAAAGGATTTTTCTTCAGACCTGTTCTGTGTTGTTGTATGTGTTGTTGCGCATGTATTGTTGTAAAGGTAGGTACAGATGAGCTACGATCCAAAGATATTTCAAAATATCTAAGTAAGTACCTACATACACTTCTCTTTGTCACTTTAAAGACGACAATACAGACTATATATAATATACACGTCAATGAAGACTTGAAGAGCGTCAATATCGATGTTTAAATACAGTGCACCTTACGCGTTTAGTACAACTCGATTGTTTCACATCCTCGTAGCCTTTTTCCTAACCATGTTGGGGTCGGCTTCCAGTCTAACCAGATGCGGCTGAATATCAGTATTTTACACGGAGCGACTGCCATCAGACCTCCGCAACCCAATTTCTAGGCAATACCTACCGATATTCGAAGGATAGACTGGTTGTCAGGCTTTTTGGGCTTCTGACTACCACTAACGATTATCATAGGTGTTCGTATGACAACCGGGACCGACGGCTTTACATGCTCTCCGAGGCAGGAGGGGTCTCGTTGTGTTAATAATGGTCACCCATCCACAGACTTACCTCGGCAAGCGTAGCTTAACCGTGCAGATCGGTTAATCAGCGTAGTTATAGCTTATACATGAGCCTCTCCTATGTATGTTTGTTTATGTTTAAATAATGATCAACAATCTAAAACTTGAGCACACCATGCCTTGTTTATCTTCGTGGATTTATCAACGAATGCTATGCAATGCAAATTTGTCTAGCCAAATGTTAAATTATACACATTTATAGTTACGGATAACTACTTAAATTCCAAACTGCCATTTTAATATTTTAATTAATAAATTTCCCAGTGAATGTACACAATTGTAGATTCTATTCAATATTATAAATAAGTTTATGACATTTTGAATTAACGGAATCAAACTTCCGTGTTTAATGAATTTACAACAAAATTATGTAGGTACTAATTTATGAAATAAATTGAATAATATAATAATAATTAGCCCGTGATTTGATCATTGGACTGCTAAGTCATAGGTCTCGAGTTCAAATCCAAAGCATGCACCTCGTGTGTACCAATCGTATTAATAATTAATTTGTCACCCGCTTTAACGGTGGAAAACATTTCGTGGACAGCTCAAGTCTACCAACCCGGACTAAGCCAGTGTAGTGGACTATAGCCGAACCACTCTCATACCCTTGCCCAACAGTGAGACAGTAAATGATGATGATAATGTAGAAATGAAAATGTGTAATTAGAAAAGCTTCGTTAAAGTATTAACTATGAATAATAATGAGAAATAAGCCATTGAATTTGAAATCGTTGAGAATAAATATTTTTTTAATCATTATGATTTTTGGGAATGAATTTGTTCATCACATAATTGTAATGATGTTTATTCGACTATGACGGACAAAATAACCGACGGCTGTTAAGAAAATCTCTCGGCCATGCAGGTTTCCTCACGATTTCCTCCTGCGACTCGTACTAGGCCAGCGTGGTGGACTTGTTTCTTTTTTCCTAATTTCTTGTCTCTTTAGACTCGTTCGCAGCAAGTAGCAACAGTGGGACGATTGGCTTGATTGATTTATTGTTATTATTTATTGATTGGCTAATAACAAGATTGTATTACATTCTAGAGCTGCTTAGTACCGTATTACCTTTCGTTAAGCAATGTTTACAAGTATATAATAAGTAATGTAATATTCCAAAATAAATTTTGTAATTTGTAAAACTTTTATAATTTTGTACTGTAAAACTATGATCTGTGAATTGTCTGAAATAAATGTTTCATTATTATAATCCTGTATTAGTTCCATGCGGCAACCGAACCCACGACTCATAGCCTTGAAGTCAATCTGACCAGTCCACTGTACCAATCGTGCCACTTTTCAATGTTTGCCCGCGGGTTGACTTGCACCCCAAATACATTTTTGAGACAAAGGATAGCCCTATGTTGTTGCTCAGTATGCAATCTAACTCCAAGACAAATTTTCTAGAAATCTTTTTAGTAGTTTAGGGGTGATAAGGCAATAGACACTTTCGCATTTATAATATTAGTTCGGGTTATTACTTTTTATTGTCTTAGCATAGAAAATTTACGTGTGTTCGTTATTACCTGTACTAAAATAGACTATGAAACATTTGAATAATAAAATTCGTTAAGATATGTAACAGCATTAACTAGATATAGGCTGATTGTCTAATCGTCTCCTCCACACTGTTGAATACAAATACATATAGTGTAATAAGTGTCATTGAACCTTAATGATGCTGTACGTAAATTTCGGTAATGAACGAATTGAGTATAAATGTGGAATTCGAGTAATCGACCTACGATCGCAGCGAAAGCTCTCATCAATTGTAAAATAATATAATAATACCTAATCGTTAAAAGAAGACAAAAGTGTGTCATTCTAAATCTTTACTAATTCTAATTCCTTACTAATATTATAAATGCGAAAGTAACTCTGGCTGTCTGTCTGTCTGTCTGTCGCGCTTTCACGCGAAAACTACTGAACCGATTAAAATGAAAGGAGGTGATTTCACGGTAAAAACTATCAACTTGACAGCTGTCATGTTACCTCCGGTACAAATTTGGGCTGTGTTGTATGGGCTTTTGATGACCTCCTTCGGTATACAGATAGTCTAGAGCCTGAGAAAGGACGTAGGCTACTTTTTAATGCCAAAAAGGGCTGTAAGGGGTCGAAATAGGGGATGAAAGTTATAAGGAATACCCAGACAACGCGGGCGAAGCCGCTGGCGGAAAGCTAGTGAATAATAAATTAAAAAATGTCTTGTTTTATAATTTATAATAATAATAAAATAACTAGCAAATTCATTTGAAAAATATCTGAGCTTAATTTATCTTAAACACTTTTCAATTAAAAAGAACTACTTAGATAAAGTATCTTGAGTTTCAGTAATGATAAATAATGGTTTAATTAGGTATACTTTATTTAGTTTAAATTATAACATTCTTTTATTATTACAATTTATTTCAAACTTGCAATTGCCCGTGGTTCCACTCACATTCCAAATAATTTTTGAGACAAAAGGATTTTATCGAAATCTGTTTAGTGGTTTATGCGTAAAAGGTCCCAAACGGACAGACGAGAGTAACAATTGAATGTATAATATTTGTGTGAATAATTAATTTCGCATCCTTGCAAATAACTTGAAATACTGCAAACCCGTGCACCGGGGTCCATTATCATGTCGTCGTAAGGAGTATCACTTCGACCTTAACGTCTAGAATGTTCCTAAAGACGCAGCTTAGAACGCCATTAGCCCGCTTAAGTCGATCAAAACTAGCGCTGTTAGCAATCCGCTCTACGTAACTATGTACATTGTGTACTAGTTGGAACCATAAATGTATGTACACCAAGTGTTGTTTATCATAGTATGAATGGTGCTATTTAGAATTTTAATTTTATTTAGAATTTAAATAATTGAATTATACAGGGCAGAAAAGGCGCATTTATATTTATGTCACTGTTCATTTTGTATGTATCTTGTGGTCTATTATCATGAGCAAGTATTGTTTTCACTAACCGTAAAATTTGTATTTCGCAAATTAATAACATCAGTGAAAACAACAATCGAAAATAATTTCAAGCTAAGCAACGACTATAAAACTATCTAGACGATAAGATGACATTTACAAGCGGTCAGTAAAGTATTTGAAAAAAAAAACGATAATATTTTGATATACCAACGATGTCGCCGGTTCCATGCTCGAGCTATTCTAGTTTGATTAGATCAGAAAACATAAAATGTAAGAATTAACACAATTGGTAAAAACCAAAATACAAAAACCATGTTTATTAAATTACCTAAAGCTTTCGCTCCAAACTTCGTGTAAGTTTATGGTCGAATTGATGTAATTATTTAAGCTAGTTATGGATCAATCATTGAACATTGTGTATTGTTATACCTATGCAGCAAAAATACTCCACCGAGCATGCTTTCAATAGATACATTTTTCACGAAAAAAAAGCAACTTTAACATCGATCTGTTTTTGTAAAGAAGGTGTGAATCTAAAAGGAATCGGTCTTCACTTGTATTTGGACTATCGCGGTAAAACTTGACGTGCAGTCAATTAGTGGGGCAGGGTGTTCGCCGGGCGCGTTCCTAATTTGTCAGTGACAACGTCGGAAGTTTAACAAGCCTAGTTTTAACAATATCAACCACTATAACGCCATTTAGAAAACATTAAATCAAATTGTGCTGTCATGGATTTATATAGCTACGGTATTTATGGCACAAGTTTTCATTACGACGATTGTTTATTAGGTATTTAGTATGATTTCAGCTTTGTACCGAATTTAGATTCAATGTTCTATTGTATTGCCGTTTATATTATGATACTTGGTAGTACTGTAACTGAATACTCCTTTATTTCCACCGATAAGGGACTTTGAGAGTTTATTTCATACATACAGAGAGCTTATATTCTCTTGGATAGGATAAATTACTAACTTTTCACATAATTTCTCGCGGTTTGCCTTTTGTGACTAAGTATCTTAAATATTTTGTTACTTTTTGTTATTTAAAAAAGAGTTGTTCGTAACTGTGTGTACACACAATTATTATGCCTAGATAAATAATAATAAATGATAAATATTTTGGGGACATTTTTACACAGCACCATCTAGTCCCAAACTAAGCAGAGCTTGTACTATGGGTACCTACTAGATTTTCTTATTATACTTACAATAAGTATCTACTGTTGCATAATCACACATAACATTGCAATTGTCTCAAGTTTGATTCATAAATATCGGGAGTTGCGATTGTTTCTCCAATACGAAGTGGTCCCATCTTTGTCCATATTTTTCAATTTATTTGGCCAAATACAACACGTCTTTCAAATAAATATATAGAGATTTTTTTATTTGTAAGTATTTATAATTATTTGAAAATTGAAATTTTTTGATTTTTTTTTTATTAGACACGTAAAATATTCATAATAGGCATACAAACCGTGATATTTGTATTATAGTATAATTATGAATATAGAGTTAACTAATACTAGGTACCTATACCTATTAGTCAAATAATAGTCGAACCAAGAGACTCGTGACTCAACCGGTATTAGTATTAGATCCGAGTTACGAATATTGAATCGGCTAACTATTATTTGACTAATAGGTACCTAGTATGTTATGCTAATATAATATAAGTTGAGGAATATATTCAATATCAGGAATATCTGAATACCTTATAAGTCTTATAACTCTACGGGAAATTTATTGTTCGTGTAAAGATATAGAGACGATATTCAACATTATTCATATCATTTCTACAATTGTTAATCATAATAATCATATTAGTCTATTGTCTAGTGGTACTAAGCGCGACGGCTACGCTTGAAGTTCTGGGTTCCATCCCCAGGTAGACCAGTGCTAGTAGGGTTTTGCTTTGAAATTCTCGTTGCAGTAGCAGTTCGGATTTTGGATTTGTGCCTGGTTAATGGCAATACGCTCGAGCTCTATACATTAGGACATGGATACATGGAACCTAAACATGTCGGCGAAATGTGGGTTTACTTACATCAGTAGATCTCTGACTAACCCTTCGGAGAACACAGGTGTGTTGATATGTTATGTTCATGTTATAATAATTGTATAATGATGCGAAAGTATCATAATGCTGTTGCATTCGAAGCTTAAAATATTTTACACTAGCTTCCCAGCTACTTCGCCCGCGTGGTCTTGATAACTTTTCCCCCTGTTTATGCAAAACTTTTCATTGCTACTCCACTCTTATTAGTCGTAGCGTGATGGTATATAGCCTATAGCATTCCACGATAAATGGGCTATCTAAAAGTGAAAGAATTTTTCAAATCTGTCCAGTAGTTTCGGAGCCTATTCAAACAACCAAACAATCAAATCTTTCCTCTTTATTATATTAGTATAGACTAATTACTCTTTGAAATAACTGTATATTGGACATAATAATCACATTTATGTGCTTAACTGCTAATCTCTTCGGATGAAAGCTTCGTATAATTATGGTGGAACTTAATTTCAAGTTCATTTAATCGTAAATTATTGCTAGCTATTTTCTGCTTTCGGTTTGGAATGAATATTTATGATAAGTTCCTGGAAGCCAGACTTGATTCGGTCTGGCTATTTTGGCCTGAATAATTTATAAAAGTAATTGAAATACGATTGTGACCTGAATATTTGGTAATTGATCAGGATGTATGGAGATAACAAATCTGTATTATACATACTCCATTTAGTGAATAATGTAGACTCGTTATGCTGTATCTCTTCCGCAATATTCTATCATTTATAATTTCAATCTATCAATAGATAAAAACATTTCTGAATATATTCTTAAAGAAAATAATTCAAAGACGTCAGTAAATATCAGAAAACGAAAAATACACCTATTATCATAATCGTACGCATGTCAGTTTTGACCTGATTCCGTTATATTTTAGTTCGTGTGTCGCGTGCCACGGAACTAATTTAATAAAAACAACACAGTTAATAAAGGGTATTTTGGCATTAACGCTCAGATTCATGTCACACACTAACCTTCTTAGCTTAAACACCTGATCGTATTACACGTGTTAAGTCTACGAGAAGATATTATATATGATTTACAATAAGATTTTCATGTAAAATTGTAAAGCTATTCAAGTAATTAGTGACTTGAATGGCTTTGCTATTGTCTGTGTACGCAATAGAAAATTATTATGACTAATTAACCGCCGGCTTCTGCAATCCTTGAGGGGATTTTAGAAAGATCTATACTAATATTATAAAGAGGAAAGATTTGATTGTTTGTTTGTATTGAATAGGCTCTGAAACTACTGGAAGGTTATAGGCTATATATCGTCACGCAACGACTAATAGGAGCGGAGTAGTAATGGAAAATATTGCAACAATGGGGGAAAAAATTATAAGACCACGCGGGCGAAGCCGCTGACGGGAAGCTAGTCTATTATATAGGTACGTATAAACCGTTAACCGATCAAACAACACACTTTATTGTAGGGACGTCGCGCATATAATTTTAATTTCCATTTAGTTAGAATTTCTTTTTAAAATAATTTTAAGTTTAAGTTTGATCCTTCGGGTACGGAACCCTAAAAGACAAAAAGATTCTCAAACGGACACACACCCAGAAGGAAACGTTACTTGCGAAACTTAGTTTTTAATGAGCGTATCATTCTCAACTCAAGCGCTCAAGCACGCTACTGGACAAGGCTTTCTAGTTTACATTTTGTATACATTTTGTATTGTCTAACACAATCATTATCATTGCCGTGCCGTTCTACACTTTAAATATAACCTAACCTAAATTAAAAATTTAGAAAACCCCCGACACGAAATGTTATTTGCCATTTTGTGGTGGCGGCCATCTTTGATTTTAAATTTATCATAGTACATAGTATTCTACTAGTCAAGCCCTTTCATTTGATGCCCATATCGAGGGAGTTGTGAAAAAATATGTAATTAGCTATTTTGTGGCGGCGGCCATCTTAGACCGATTTACATCAAACATAGCTAAGAACACCCCTGACTAATTCACCTTTCAAATAAAAAAAACAAAATCAAAATCGGTCCATCCGTTCGGGAGCTACGATGCCACAGACAGACACATACACACACACACACACACAGACACGTCAAACTTATAACACCCCGTCGTTTTTGCGTCGGGGGTTAAAAACTTATATAATATTTATAATAGTCCATACTAACATTACAAATGCGAAAGCAACTCGCTGTCTGATGAAATTCGGCAAGGAGGTAAATATAATCTAACTTTTGAGGAAGAATATAAGCTAACTTTTGTTTCAAAAATTCCATTGGGATGCGAGTAAATCCGCGGGTAAGAGCTACTCAGCAATAATTATTAATATACATTGAAAGCCGCAAAAGGTCGCAGAGGAACAGAAACATCAATGAACTGAATGCCATTGACATTGTACAATGAGAATTTTGATATGATGATACTGTGCTGTGAATGACTGTAATTTAATTATTCATCTAAAGAATAATAATAAGTGTTAGTTATGATTTGCTTGCATAGTATTAATATTTCTATACCAGTAGCGGTAGTATATGTAGATCAATGTTAAATGTAAGACCTCATTGTACCATATACTGAGAAATAAAGTTATTATATTCTATTCTAAAAAAAATGGTATTGACGTTTACAGGGTAAATGACCCTTTGACAGCGTATGACAATGTATATATATAGAAGAAGTTAAGTTATTTTACATTAAGTTTCATTAACGATGGTCCATTAAATGGTGATTCGTGACTGACATGATTTTTATAGAGATAGTATACACTCCCAGGTGTTTAGTTATAAGGACGGGTTTTCATGGAAATCGCAAAATAAAGATTTCATGTTTTGAACGGGTACCTACTTCCATTTTGACGGATTTTAGAGTATCGCGTGGATCGGTAAAAACAATTGCACGTTTTAACCCCTCGATAGCAAAATAAAAATTGTCAGACAACGTAGTGATCCTCTCGGTTGCAAAATATTTGGAAACAATTTGATTTTTGCCTAGAGCGCGCTACCTACAATTTACAAGAGAAAAACAAGCGTCCGCAGCGTATTATTCCGCAGGGTATAGGTACTATTCTGTGTTTTGACGACTATTTTTTTTCTTCTAGTTCGTTTCACTATGCGCAGAAGCCTATCTTTTCTTCCCAAGCCGGCCCAATCTTCCTTGTAATACATATTATACTAAAATTTTAATTTTTCGCAATTGTGAAATCTAAAACATTTTGTACCAATCAAAAGGTGAAACAAATTATAGCGTAGTAGGACTGCCTCGTTGGTCTAGTGGTCCCAAGCGCGACTGATACGCTAGAGGTTCTGGGTTCGATTCCCGGGTGGAGCAAAGTGTTGTTGGGTTTTCTGTGAAATTCCCAATAGCAGCTCGGAGCCTGGATTTGTGCTCGGTTGATGGCAATAGGCTCGCCCCCTATTACAAGGAACCTAAACATACAGGCGAAATGTGGGTGTGCATTAGTACGCCTCTGCCTACCCCTTCGGGGAATATGGGCGTGATGGTATGTTATGTCAAATTATAGCGTCATTAGTAACTACTTTGATATGCCCAGAAGTGTGTTACACCAAGCTAATCGTAACTTTATAATGATGTATCTCTAATTACACAAATACTATAATTATCATGTACCATTTGTCTGTGCCATGTGATTTACGTTGTAATCGTCAACCCATTTACTGGTCACGAGTCTCCTATCTTCCTTTGTTACCGAATACGTAGGCATGGTTGTTTATTTTACTGGAATTTACCGTACAATAACTAGGAATCTGCTTGAATTTAATGAACCTTTCAATCTCTCCCATGTAATAATAACCTAACCAAGAGTTTAGTATGCATAAGTCATCGTTAGTCGCTAGCGTATCCGTCAAATATTATGTATAGCAAACCTGCTCCAGTGGTCACCTGAGATGCGACTACCTAATCACACTCATATTTCATTTCATAGTTTACCACTATTATTCAAATATGTATTTTTTGTACCCATTTTTTAGTTTTTCAATTAAACCCAAAGGTTGACTGGTAGAGAATGCCACATGGCATTAAGCCCGCCTATAAAAAAAAGGTTGTATAGAACAAGGGAAGGATACTGCGGTTTTGGGCCGGTACGCGACCACCCCTACATACACACGTCCTCTGGTGATGGAATATTCGTGGTGATGTTCAACATCATAAAAAAAGTTAATTTACCACCTTTGCTATGAAGAAGTAAAAAATAGCCGAAAAGTTTTCTTATCTTCAGAAGTTTCAGAATATTGAAAATGAATGAAAAAAAAAACTTCATACTTATTTTCCCGAATACGGAGAAAAAAAATAAAACACAAATCCCTTTTTTTGTGGAATACCAAAACATACCTAGCCAATTTTTACGGGTTAGACGTATAACACCCAACGAAAATCTTGAATTTCGCATGTGGGTTTAGAATTAATTTTTTAATTTTGTTAAACTTTGATACCTGTATATTTTCGTGATTCGATAGGTACGGCAAATTGTGATTAAAAATAGGCACTTAAAGTCACACAATTTTTGATATGTATAATTGATTTATATCAGCGAATTCACATGATATGTATTCTAATGTCACATGGTGAAGACGAGTTCTTGGAAAATTTCCGGTAAATGTGTAATTTAATATGATTAAAGGTAGGTACTATAACCATATCAAATTACACGTTTACTTGAAATTCTCCAAGAATTGGTATCGGTAATTATTATTATGAAGCTTATTAATAAGACGTATATGAGATTGGGCAAATCTCGAAGTACAATTAAGTTATTTTATAGTCTCTAACTTCTTTATCTCTATCTAGGTAAGGTATATGATACGGAAATAAATGATTGTAAGAATTACCAATTGTATATCCCATGTATATGAACTACATACCATCACTACATACAGCCTATATTCCCGAAGGTTTAAGCAGAGGCCAGTATGTTTATATCCCATGTCATAGGGGGTAAGGTTATCGCCATTAACTAGGCACAAATTTAAACATCGAGCCGCTACATTAATTAACCAAATAAAATTAAAGTATCTGCCTTAATCAGCAAAATGTTATGGAAACTTAAAAATTACGGTTTAACATTTTAATCAGGAGCCTACATGGTAAATCAATAAGGCCCTTTGAATAAACGTTCTTCACAGAATTGGTTAAATTTAATTAAAATTTCAACTCCTGTTGTTGGATACAAACCGAACACGAAGCGATTTCCCAAAAGGTGAAAACATCAACATTTATAGGAATAGGGTGTTGCTAATATTGGTATCTTTACGACTTTATATCGTTTAACATTAAAACAAAGCTATTCTGCGACTTGCTAATAAAAAACACGAAATGTATGATAAATCGCCGTAGTTTGTGAGAAGTCGTAAAAATGCGTGTCGTATTTTGGCGCAATTTTTCTTCTCTATAATATGTAAACCTGCCTGTATTCATATGTGACAAGCAATTCAACAAAGAGCATAGTTGTTTTAGACAATATACTAACATATATTTTTTAATATTCGAAGTGGGACTTTTGATTCTTCAGCCAAAAATGTTGTGTCTGAGGCATTTTCGAGGTTAAAAAGGATTAGCTCTTTATGGCGAAGTTTTAGTGGCACACCCTGAAAATTTTATACCTAGTCGTTAATTATTATATCGTCAATAATACGTGTCACTAAACATGTCACCGGCGAACATGGGTGTACATTAGTACACCTTCGGACAGGCCCATTGTGGGGTAAAGGCATGATGATATGCTACGTTCTGTTGATGAATAGGTCATGATTTTCCGCGGGAAATGGTTCTCTAAAGCTAATATTCAGAGACGTACGGAAGCCTAAGTGTATGTTAAATTGTCATACAAATTTGACATACGGAAGCATTACTTTACGCTTAGCATCGTCTCTGAATATTAGCCTAAGTTACCGCTTCCAAGTCTGGTTGTTTGTCTGTGCGACGTGTATTATTTCTCGGTACAGGAACACATAAAGAACGGCCTTCTTCTTGAGACCTCATTTCTTAGTAATTTTACAATAACGTAAGCTCATTATTACTTAGCCGGCAGAATACCAGTCAGAACACCTGCCACCTCTAAAATAATTTAATAGAGAACATACTGCACAAAAAAAAATTATGAAGGTATTTTACGGTAACACTTTGATCAACTTGTTGCAAAGTTGCAAAATTCCTACTGCTATGACGGAAGGTGTATAAAAACATACATTGTTTCAGATGAGCCGGGGTTCAGTGCGCCCATCGCGAACGTGACAGCGCCGCTCGGCCGGGAGGCGATCCTCGCGTGCACCGTACACAACCTCTCTACGTACAAGGTCGGTTACATTGACATATTACGTATTATCGTATAACGTTACGAGGACGACGTCTGTGGTTTAGTGGTACGAGGTAGGTCTGCTGATCACGAGGTTTTGATTAATAATATTTAACTGATATTATTGTGACTATTCTTTCTTTCTAATCTTTTAAGGTATAATGTGGAAGTTCCTGTAAACAATATTTAAGCAATCAGTAATATTCTAAAGTTAAGACTGTAATTGTTTAGACTAAACAATTCTACTTCTAGTTTTTACATTTAAAAATAAATAAATTACGACATATCCATTTCATGAACTGTGACAAAATCCATTTCATCGAATATTGTGACTACCCAGTCTAACCACGTACATTTATACGATTACGTAAAGTTCTGAAAGAATCGGGTTAAGAATCTCCATATACCCACTACATCTACTATCCTATCTTCATATCTTATACATCCTGTTAAAAACCTTTAACAGTCTTAACTGGATAATGAAATCAAATTTTGGTAGGTAATCAAACATTTAGATGCAGTAACCTCATAAACAAACGTCATCATATTACAGTATTACAGTACTCATTTTCTATCTTTATTACCAAAACAATACAAAAATACAGTGTTTTGTAATGATAACTTTTAGTAATAATAACTTGAGATTCCTTCAAGCAGCTGCAAGATTTTTAAGTCAAAACAGATACCGTTTCCATAGCTATTGTATAAATGTTAACTAAGTAGACTTTGAGAATCTCGATACAACGGCTCTCACCGTATACACGATGTTGCTAAAAGCGCTTAGGTTTTCTTTCATCTATCTGTTTAACTTGCTGTATTTGTTAAGAACAAGGATCTGAACTTTAACAGGAAGTTTAAAGTGAAGCACAGACGTATAAAGATTTAAAATTTTGTTGCTTGTGTTAACATAATATTCAATTATTCACCTAAGGGAGCATTTCCCGCAAAAATTAAGAAATAATCAAACATACCTTAATTTAAGATTTGTAATATCTACTGAACATGTCTTTACTCCGTAATTCTGTATAATTAGTATTAAATTTAGATGTAATTATTTTTTTTGATAGGTTTAATTTACACATATATAATTTACTTATAATTTTAAGTATTTTTTATGAAAATCATAAAGGTTATCACGCATTACAAAACCAGAAGTCTATTCTTAGCTGAATCTTACAAGATGTGACGAGACATTGTTACTGCTTGATATCAAATTAATTCTAATTGGCTTGAGAATAGATACACCGATCTGCTTTTATGTACTATTTATATACTACTGTATCGATAGTACACTGACTCACAGAGAGCATAATAATATCGAACTTAACTCGTATTTGATCCAGAATGTGATTTTTATACGAATCTAGTTTCTAAAGTGTACTTAAGTTACTGTAAAATGTCGTAATGACTTTCACTAGCAACAGTATCGTATTCCAATACAGCCTTGCTAAATCGGTTCACAACTTTGTAAAAATGTCTTTTGAAACTTCAGAAAACTTTTTCGATCGATGTTACTTATGAGTAAACGACGAAGGTACGGCAATATAACGCAAAAGTATTGAGGCATGTTTTGCGAAACTTGTTTAGAATTTGTTATTAAAACATTTGGGGTCGCAATTGTGTTTTAAATGGTCATAAAAATGTCGTAATAGGTCGCGTGGCTGAGAGTTGACACGCAGACTATTCTTACAATCCACACGCACGTGATTTCGAGGAGTCGAAGAGTGGGGGTGACTCACAGCGACCATCGCACCTGGTTCCTGCACATCAGGGAGCTTCGGGAGACGGACAGAGGATGGTACATGTGTCAGATCAACACAGACCCCATGAAGTCACAGCTTGGATATTTAGATATTGTCGGTAAGTCACATTTACAACATATGTGTCGCAATAATCATAAAATTTAGTTAGGATTAGGTACGTATAGATGTTTAATTAATTTACCTATATAACTTCTAACAACATAAACAGTTCTTAAAAAATTCAATTCTAATAAATAGATTAAGATTTAGATTATTATGTTCCGAGTACTTACACAAAAAAGTTTCCGTATACCCGGTTAGGACAAATAAAAAGGATAATTAATTTAATTAAAGAAAATTAATCCAATACTACGAGATATTGAGCTATTTAACATGTAATGCAAGTACTAAATGAGTAGTAAATGAAGAGTAGAGAGTCGTACTTAGTTGTTGAAGATGACATTCTACGGGGGTCCTCATTGGTTTAGTGGTCGTAGGCATGACTGCTTCGCTAGAGATCCTGGGTTCGATTCCCGGGTCAAGCAATCTTGTTGGGTCTAACCCGTCGGGGACACTGTATTCCCTGTATGTTATTTACTTTGAAACCAGGAGAAGTACTAATATCGAGATGATTCAGACAGGAATTAGAAGAGATGATTTAGGAAGCAAAATTAGGTGTAGCGGCGATCAATGATGACGAAACTCTATGTACAGACAGCAACACTAATTGGGTACCCTTTACGCATAAAACGTGCTCTAACTGTCCGTAAAATAGTAGGTAATCAGCAACTAATGAATGGAGGGTACTGTAGTAGCAACAACAGTGATTGTTGTATGTTTGGTAGCTACGCAGTTTATGGAAATCTACTTATATGTAAACAGCATAAATAATAATATGACGTAATCATAAAAGCTTATAACTGTTTCATTAGCCTAGTAAGCTGAGCTCTATAGTTCAGCTTACTAGAAATCTCAATAATCTCTGGATTTTCCTATGAAATCCTCGGAAAGTAGCAGCTCGGACTTTCTGCCCATATAAAATAAAATGGGCTCGTCCCCTACTACATAGGAACTAAACATAGCGGTGAACTATATTCAACTTCTGTCTTATACAGGAAAAGAGGCGTGTAGGAATGTTATAAGGCTACTCTTTGTGAAAAGGGGTATACTAATTCGTTCAGTTGTCTGTACTTAAACACAACCTTTTGTCAGTGATGTATGTGTTTTATGTCTCCATCAGTACCTCCTGACATCCTCGATCGCGGCACGAGTACGGACCAGACTGCGCGGGAAGGTGCCTCCATAAATTTAACATGCGCTGCCACCGGATCACCGCATCCACAAATTACTTGGCGGCGAGAACATTCCAAACCCATTACTATATCGGACGGAATGCAAGGTAAATGTAAAAGCAAAGGCGACAATATATTATAATATGTATGTATTTAAATGAGCTTGTTGTGCAGCTAACATTATACATATTTCAAACGTTCCTCTCTAGCATTTTGATTCTAGTATCTTAGTACACACTTAAATATATCTTAGTCACACGTATAAACGCCCAGATGCAGAAAAATGCGTAAATGGCGTTCATATTGATTCATGTAGGTAAATGGCTGGTAAGACATAAGTATTTTTGAAATGTTAATTCTAACTCAACTCTACAGTGCATTTGTTACATAGATGACGTTGCAATTAGTTTTTTTTAAGCGTATCATATGCCCACAGCTGTACAAAAATTTCTCTTTATTCCTTATCTTCTGTTTTTAGTTACCGGTCATGCCTGTACAAGTGTATATTTAGTGTTTATTTGCATTAAATATTTTTAATTACTTGAGTTGTCTTTGGCTCGATTTGCATTAAGGCCCCAGTCTAGCTGTGCATAACAAACAAATTCAGTATATTGACAGTTCGCGGGCACGAAGCGGGCACGAACCCCGCGAGGCACCCTCTGTATCATCCTGTGATACGTAAATTACAAAGTGTAGAGCAGTGCTATGAAATGAAAGTTGCTCTACTTTACAAGATAAAATATTTCTATTTATTTTTAATGAAGGAAAAAATCGGCTGGCGGGCAGGATTCGAACCGGCGTCTTCTGATTCGGTACATCAGACGCTTTGACCACTAAGCTACCGCGAGCCCCAACCAACCGTAGTGTACCGTGGTGTACCGAACCAGAAGACGCAGGTTCGAATCCTGCCCGCCAGCAGATTTTTTTTCTTCATTAAAAATAACTTGTAATCTTAGTATGGAACATGCTTAAAAAAATACTAAAAGATATTTCTATTTAATTATAATGAACAACACTACTGTGGCCTGTGGGTTTATACCCTGAAAATCTGAAAAAAATATCTGTCGTTTGAAATAATTTAAGTACTTTATGATTTATGGAACAGTAGATATTGTTAGTCGAGGTTTTAATTTCGTTTTAACACACATGAAAAAGAAGGAGGTTGATTCACTATAAGATCAAGTTCCAGGAGATGGTTTGCTTTGGAGTAGACCTTTGTGTTTTATTTCTTGATCCAAACTGGTTAGAGGAAGAGCAAAATTCAGAGCGAGAAGTAAGAATTTTACATAGAATACACTTCCACGTCTGCTATAGCCGTCTGGCTATCATCAGAGGTGTGTAAACTCAGCTTTCAATGAGCTACATGAACCAGATCACACGGATTTGAACCGTTGAGCTTATAGCTCAGCAGCAAAATGACTAACCCACGGCTCAATCCAGCTCTTATTGTATTTGTAAATCCCTCCACAGATTAGTCTTGTAATTCTGTTACAAATTTCTTTTAAATTAAATGGGATTTTTGTTAGCCATATTTCATGTAAATCTATTCAGCCGTTCAAAAGCTACAGCTCATGTCCTAGTTGGGATTAGAAATGTTTAACACCAAAAAATCGATCAAAAGACTTTTCTCCTGGGCACATGAAGTGGGGTAAATGAAAAACCACGTGCAACGGTTATCTATAAATATACTCATCTATCCATCTATCTATTCAGCCGGTAAAACCCACTGCTGCGTCAGGGCCTCTTCTCTATTACGCCACTGCCATATTAACCGACAATCGGGGGGTGATCTGCCCTTCAATCGTTTACATCCAGCCAGTATATCATATGTCCATCTAGCTCGTGTATGTACACGTATAGGCACCACCACACCTTCACTTGGGGTCGGCGCATTGTTTTTTTCTTACGTACATCGTCGTCATTCTCACACTGTCTATTCATCTTTTCTTTGGTCTTCCTCTTCTACTATATCCATCCACATTTATGTTCATAACCTGTTTTGTAACTAGGCTCTCTACTTCTACGCATCATAATATGTCCATATATCGTAGATAGGCGGTCACTGCACAACTTTTCAGTACTTTTTACACTCACTTTCAAACTACGTCTTTCTCACTTTCGAACTATGGTCTAATGACCCGATAAAGGTAGCTGGGACAATGGTCCACTGCAGGACTAAGTACGGAAACTGAACACACAGGACTTCATCATCAGTGAGAACACAGGAGTGGGTTTTCAATGATGATGAAGGTCGCTGGGAGTCGTTGGAGGCAGGCGACATATAACCAGTCCTTGTGGAAGTCTATGGGTGAGGCCTTTGTTCCACATGCACAGTGGACTTCTTTTGGCTGATAATTATAATTATATTAGGATAGTAATTGTTCAATTTGTGTGATTCAAACCGGGGAGGGTCATAGGTAAATTTTGGGGTGTCGGACAAACTTGTTACCTAGTGGTAATAAGTTAACAGACCATAGTAACGAACTTGTTTCCTAATGATAAAAAGTTAACGGACCATAGTAACAAACTTGTTACCTAGTGGTAACAAGTTAATGAACCATAGTAACAGACTTGTTACTATCGCACTTTACTGCTAACAAAACAGTCTATGTCTATTATTAATGTAAAAAATGGCGTCGAGTTGTTTCTGTACCCAGGTGTTAACTGAAGAATCGGGACCATAAAGTTAGACGGACATCCAAGCGTTTAGGTGTCCAATAAATGCCTAAACACACCACATTTTTTAAAACAATCGATCGATTGAACTGCTTGTGGAATAATAACGCGCGTGACCGGGAAACGCGCGTCGGAAATTATTTCTGATAAATTGACATAAAAATAATGAAGTAGAGCAAGTTTCAATGCCCGATAGTACGCCAGCAAGGTTAGAGAGAGAGCGAAATTTAGAGCGAGAGGTACAAATTTGAATTTGACATAGAATCCACGTCCAACCGCTACGACCGACTGGCCGCCTCTGAAGAAATTGGCTTGAGATTTTCGTTTATAAACCGTGCCTGTTGAAAACACTATAAAAAATATTTGTGAAGCAGGTACACATTTTTTTTAAATTGGTTGTGTCATTTAATACACGTACTTTAAACTGGTCAAATGATTTCATCAATATTTTTAGTTTTTATTATGAAAAAAAACCGTTTGTTTTGGGACCAAAAACAGGAAAATTTGACGAAGTTATGACACTCGGATTAAGAAAACTAAAGGTATAATTAAAAATCTACTCAGCGCATTTTCAAGACGACTATCTTAAGCTAATTTTGCGCTGAGTAGATTTTTGAATTTATTCTTGATTACCCCGATTAACGTGCACAAACATGACTCTAAATGGCGTTGGGCGCGAGAGCGCCATCTTTGACGCCTGAATTATGTAACATAAACTAACCAGAGGAACGTGAAAAAAATACGTAGATAAAGCTAATATAACATATATTCTATCGCGATAAAAATATATGACACTATATCCTTCCTTTCCTTAAAAAAACGTTTCGAAAATGAGCTATTAATTTGACAACTGCCAAATTTTGCTAGACTGGGGCCTTAAGTGATTTGAGAAGTTTTGTGATCTAAATAATAGTCCACCAATTTGGACACCACACTGGTCTTTTGGGGTCGGTGGACTTCATAAAATATCTAAGGCATACAGGTTTCCTTATGATAATTTCCTTCTCCGTTTACGCGAATGAAAATTAACATGATTTCGGAAAGTCTACATTCTAGCCTTCCTTGATTTCAAACTCCTGACCTACGTCCGACAATTGGACTGCCAAATTGTCATAGCACTGGGCCATCAGTGCTTATTATGTATCCTCATTTTACATAGGTAACTTATACCTACTTAGTTTAGCATCTGAACATTGAACTGTTTACTTTGCCTCGTTACTTTAATTCTAAGAATCTCAATTCATAGATAACGTTATAATATTATACCTATATATACAGTTCTAGTCAAACTTATTGTCCGGGTTGAAGTTGGCACGAGCTATCTTTTGAGATAACTTTAACCCAACCGTAAAAATCAAAGAAATTAAAATGATTTATAACGACAGCGTACGACTTGAGCTTTCGTTTTTATTTATTACAATCCAGTATATTTCTTTCTTTGATTTTTACGGCTGGGTTAAAGTTATCTCGTGCCAACTTCAACCCGGACAATAAGTTTGGCGAGAACTGTAAGTATCTACTCGTAGCGGTTTGCAATAATATTCCAAGTACAAAGTTTGTTCTCTTGGAAGGTTACTTTAAATGACCTACTAAAGATTATTCATAGTTTGAGTGCTTGTTAATGTAAGACACCCACAGCCCGAGTTGTCCTCTACTGAAACCCACAGACTGACTATAGACACACAGATATGACTAGTCTATTGATATATATAGAACTCGGCAATATCTAGATGTAATTATTTCTAGTTCCCACACTTGTGCTAAATTTGGCCGTGGAGTGTGGGATCTTTACGAATTTCGCTGTATCAACCGCAGAAAACTAAACGTTCGCTTAATTCAGCAAAGCTAACTTAACTAAAGAAAGTCAGCTAAACTTTGTAAAGTTTAATATGCATAATGATTAGTTTGTATTATTGATTAGTTTATTAGTTTGATGCCTTATTGTAAATACGTATTTTATTATTATATTTAGGAATAGATTTTTAATTTAGTGGATTTATTTATATATTTATCTATATATATATATTTTTTTTATGTACAGTCAACAACGAAAGTCGATGAACACAAGCAATGTTTAAAAACATCAATGTACTAAAACTATTGAATAGATTTTGACTAAGGTAAAGCATATAATTGCCCTCAATTAAGAGAACTTAACTACCGTCTTGGGTCAGTAAATTCTGAATATTCAAGATGCTAAAGCATTTTGAAGATTTCATTTCCATTTTTCCATTTTTGTGCATAGAAGATTAAATAAATAAATAAATTTATTGTCTTACTTACATTGTAATATATGTATAGTTTTAGTTAATAGGAATGTATAATAATTATTTGTTTGTACTTAGATTGACCTCTATATATTTTTTTTTACTGAAGAATGTGTCATATTGGACATAAGTATCTTTCAGTTTCGTGTTATTGTTTTGATGTGTGACTAATTCTTCTGTCCATAGTGACGTCATTCGAAGGGCCAGTGTTGAATATAAGTCGAGTAACGAGGCAGCATGCGGGTGCATACCTCTGTATTGCGTCAAACGGGGTGCCGCCGACCGTCAGCAAAAGAATCATGCTCACTGTACAATGTAAGTAAGCTATTTGCTGGCAATAAATATTTTATTATTATTATTTCCTTTATTTATCTTTATACACATTATTTGTATTTTTAAATATTTTTATAAAAAACAGATAATATAAAAACATTTAAAAATATAAAAAATAGTTACTAGCCCATCGGTATCGGGAACAGAGTCCAAGCTACCGGAGTCTGGATTTGTGCCCGGTTGATGGCAATAGGCTCGCCCCCTATTATACGGGACCTAAACATACCAGCAATGTGGGTGTACATTAGTACACCTCTGCCTACCCCTTCGGAAAATACAGGCGTGATGGTATATGCGTGGTACATACATGGCGTAATTTGGATGCCCCTCGATAAAACTATTTAAATGTTACCTTTGGGCGTCACTTCTCCGGTCACCCTGGAAGTTAACAACACCTGCGCATTGACACAATATCGCGTGTTATATTATTACACAATCTTTGTCAAAATAGGGGGGCTAGACAAGTTGCATTTTGACATTCGAATCGACAAACAAAATGTACGTAAATGACATTAGTGACAGCCCGATTTGTCGAAAGCTTGTGTCATTTCCATACATTTTGTTGGTCGATTCGAATGTCAAAATGCAACTTGTCTACTCCCCCAGGTTTTAGCGGCCTCTTTGGTATACTATAAGACATTGCTCGTTATATAAGAAAAATTTAAAATGATTACATTTATTCACCCAGTCCCCCCGGTGATAACAATAAGGAATCAGTTGGTGGGTGCAGCGCTAGGCACCGAGCTGGTCCTGGAATGTGAGACCGAGGCGTATCCTAAACCAGTCAGCTACTGGAGCAGAGATAACGGCGAGATCGTCCCCGTCGGTGAGATTAAATTTCATTTTTATTTTTAACTAGTCTTTCCTCGCAACTCCTCTACAATATTTTTTTCAGGAACTGAATTATTTTGCGTATCAAAAAGTATCACTTTTTAAACACCATACACAATGACATAAAATGTCTTCTGTATACATATATAAAAGGGACCATACCACGGAACTGAACTATTAATACTCGTAGCTACCACTCACTTACGATTGTGAAGGAAAACATCGTGAGGAAACCTGCATGCCTGAGAGATTTTCTCGACGGCGTGTGAAGTCTGCCAACCCGCATTAGGACTACAGCCTAATCCCTCACATATTGAGAGGAGACCCGAGTCCAGCAGTGGGACGTTTAATGGGTTGATGATGACATAAAAAAAAACCATGACTGCCTGACTGACTCACTACTCTGTCAACACACAGCTCAAACAAATGAACGGATTGAGCTGAAATTTGGCACACAGATATTGTAATGAAGAAGGCGAGGCTAAGAACGGACTTTTGAAAATGTAACCCCTACAGTAGGGCGAGTGGAGCTGCGGGAAAAGTTAGTTATATACGTACAATAAGTAACACAGTGTACCTACTTAAATTTAGGTGTAAGTATCACATTTAATTTGTTTGTACAAATAAAATATGGTGACGAATTGTGAGACCCCCTCTTCCTTTAAAGTGTTTAAAATAAAGCGACATTTTAAGCTTATGGTATATTAGACATGCAGTTCGCGGTCATAAGTTAGTTAAGTACTTTAAAGATGGACTCAGATGTAGGATACAAGAAGCTTTATGATCAAAGGTTCCGTATTCAATCCCCAAGTCGGGCAGCGTAACTATGTTTTACGGTTGGATAACTCCAGCTTAGGGTTGCAACTGTGCTTGAATGGGCAATATTGCTCAGCAACATATTTTGATAAACAACAATATTAAAATTCGAAAATAATATTACACGAAATATGAAGTTAATGTTCATAATGCTTAAAATACCTACCATCACAGGTGTATCCCAGAGGGGTAAACAGAAGTGTGTACTGTCTACACTCTTAGTTCGTATTTTTAACGAGAATATACTATTATATACTCGTATATTTGATGAACGACATAATTAAACCGACCTATTTGAACTGCCTAATTAGTTTAGTGAGTGAAAATTAGTACACCTCTACCTAACTCTTTGGAAGACACAGCCGTGACCGTGACACAGACTACAGCCGTGATGATTCAATAAGATGGTTATATGCAATAAACAAAATTACTTCTTATTTCTACTAAGTTTTCTAGTTTGAAAAGCCTTATCATCATAAGCCACAGTTCTACAAAAGCCCACAAATCGACCTAATGTATCTTCACCCGCATCGGATTTACTGTGTAGACGAGCGCCTACGTCGGCGTTATTTTGCGTCCACCTAAATGTATATATACATTAGGTTTAGTACCCAATTATTATGAATACTTACCTAAATGTAACTACTATAAAACATAATGTGTGTACAAAACTTAATATAAAACCTAAATTATTAGTATATTGTGTATTCTGCCTTTATGTGGCACCGCTTGTTACCATTGTTGGAACAAAATTAACGAATCCTTTGTTTACTTTCACACTTTCATTACTTTTACATTTTCATTATGAGATAATGTTATGTTATATTATTTGTTATGCGTTGCGCTGCTACTGTGACGTCGCGTTTTGATTATAACTTTTTAATTGAAAGTTATTATCGTGGGAGCAGCAGAGAATTGCAGGCATGACATGACTAATGCTATGACTGGTGATCTTGTGCAGTGGTCCAGAAAATTACAAACATTGAACTAACGTATAAATTACTAAAAATAATACTATATGACAAATGAGTGGTTGGCATGCCACTCGACAGATTCGACGAAATAGATAATTATTCTTTAAAAGAAATCAAATCAAATCTTTGCCAAGTTACTGGAAAAATACATTTGACCGCGGCTGAGTTCAGATAAATATATTTTCTTAGAATCTTGGATTTACTCACTTAAATCTGAAAAGCGCCTACCGGGATTTTTGTAGAGATCAGATATGGTTTATCTATTTTGGTCCAACCTTTGACTGGCGTTTAGTGATCAAACGTTACGTTCTTTGTAAGATGAAACAAGAAAATGTATAGTCGATTTCGTCCCAAAATAATTCCGATGGCTATGAATACTCTATCGCCAACCTAACAGAGAAGTAGATCCCCAACTTATTTACCTTTTCAAAACAATGGATCAATAATGTGTGATCCTTTTGACCCCAAATACTGTTGTGGTAATGCGGAGACGGCAGATTTTAATGTAGGTATTGATATTATGACTGCAATAGGCAACGCAACTTAAATGTAGCTGGAAAGTCTTCCAAAGGTAATCTGTTCAAGATTTGAGCTCTGAACGGTAAATCGGAATAGCCGAAATGTGCAACGGTAATATTTGGACAGGCAGCGTGATTTTGTCAAAGTCTGAAATAGCTCTCAATTACAGACTTGGGTCGTAAGCTTTTAGGCAAACTCGTATAAATGGAGATTATAAAGCAGACGAAATTCAAAATGCATTCCTAATTTATGTCGGACTTGTGGACTGAAACTGTGGATTTTTGAGAAACTGATTTTGTAGAATGAGTCTTGTTATTATGCTTTTAGCCGTGTTATGGTTGAGTTTGTGTTAGCTTAAAATCTGGGCGAATATGATTAATGACTTTTATTTGTGACTTGTTTTATGGTGACTTAATATCACGCGCTAATAGACCACGTAAATGGAAGCTAAGTCTGAGTTTAGCGTATGGTAGATTACTTACCTATATACAACTTTACAGTGCAGGCGTAAATGCAGGTGTGAATTCGATCTAATATCATCGTATCAGCATTATAATCTGAGTTGATATCTCAAACAGAATACGTATTTAGTTTTATTTTTTGACGATGACGGCATAACTTTTCTAATTATAACGAATGTTGTTAAAGGATAGATATAGGTGAAGGAAGAAGAAGTGACCAACTAAAAAATGGACTGTGGTGTCTGTGGGAGAAAGAATATGGCTACGGAGGAAGTCAATGACGAACGTTGTGTGGCAACAGTAGAGTCAAACGCGTTCAAGTCAAAACAAGTTTAACCTCACTGCTTTTCGAAGCTTCTGTATTGTACTTACGATTTGTCTACTAGGCGGCATTTCTGCTTAGATTCACATCGATACTGAGCATTGCGGCTACTATTGTCAGCTTAAGAATGTCTGTTATTATCAGTTATTATTATAGAAACTCTTTATTTTTTCAATTCTGGAAATGTATACGGTTGGTTTACGAGGCAAATATCTTTGATTTAATCATTGATTTTTCTGATTATTCGTTTGTTCATCAAGCTGTATCCTATACAAATTAATGTCTATTCGTTCTCGTCAGAAAAATTGTGCAAGTTGACAAGAAAATTGTTATTTAACTAGCCAATAAGACAAATTTAATTTTTCAATATTTACGACGAGACAGTAATGTACATGTACTACAATTTAATGTCCTAAACACAAGATGTGAACGTTATTTTCGAAATTGACGTGTATACGCCAAATTTCGTGTTTTATTAAAAGGAATGGACCATAAATATTTCCACTTTAGCTGTAAGTACTTCACTGAGCCACGTATCCACGCTGTATTTTACATATAATGGAATTATTTCTTTGAAATTGGTCTCCTACGTTTTTTTTGGATTCCCAAATGTTACGCCACATTTTATGGAAGTCAAAATATTAGGTTATTCTTTAGGTCTTGCCACTCTTTAAAAAAAGGTTATTTTGTTTTATATTATTTTGTGCAATTGGTGCAGGTACTGCAGGTGACAGACTCGGGTCGCCTACGAGATAAAGAATTATACCTACTGATGATAAACATAATTTTAGAATTTTATTATTAAATTTAATGTTAGGTGATTGCCTGGTATGCCATATCGGGCACATTCCATTTCAAAGTCTATGTCTATTCTATTTGTGTTCTAGTTCTTGGGGACATTTATAGTATCTGCACTTATCATAGTTCACCGAATACGTTCATAAATTGTCGGAAGCAAATTGTTATTAAAAATTGGATGCCGATAAATTTTTGTAAAGACTTAGATAATTATTATGGTTTCTTTCTTCTTCGACTGCTTCTTCTTCTACATCGGCCTACAACTGTATCTACTTACACAGTATTTTGTTGTTTAGGGATTGTAATTAAAATTATTTAGACTTGCGGCCTAATAAATGTACCGATGAAAAGTGCTAACCAACCTGTATTACGTAAAATTTCAGCAACAACCTTTTTCAAATAACATCATATTGTATTTTTGTGTAATGTGTTAAATACATTTTCATGTTCAGGGGGAGGTTTGGAGCCGCACAAGATAGATGGATCATATCGATCAGTGCTGAAGCTCGCGATCCGAAGGGTCACAAGTTCCGATTACGGGACCTACAAATGTGTTTCTAAAAATTCTCTTGGTGACACTGAGGGCACCATCAAGCTGTATCGTAAGTATATGTGTACGTCTAATTGCTTATTAATTATAACTTTAAAGACCTGTTTTACCACCTCCTGATAAGTTTCCGTTAAATTATTTGGCGGATATTTTTTTAATTTTGTTCCATTTGCGAATTTATCCGGCGGTTAGCAGCTATCCAGAGGTGATGATTCAGGCCCATAGTCACCGATATTGTCAACCATTTTATTGTTATGTATGGGAAATGTCACTATATTTATATTTTACAGGAAACTTTGTTTATTCGTATTTTATATTCGTAAATTATCGCTTTTCAACAGCTATGCCTCTGCCCCCGATGGAGAATAAAAATGGTATGAAAAATATGATAACAAAGCATATCTAAATTATATATTTAAATTATGTTTGTATTAATGTATCCTACTTTTGTTTCGACAGTTGTCCAGAGGTTAAACATCATAGCTGATAAATCATCGGAAAGTACGCCCTTCGGCACCCAAGGTACGCATTAACTGCCGGTCAACAACTATTTGAATGTAATGTCCAGCGATTACAGCCGAACTCACGGTTCAGTTTACAATTTAAATATTTTGTTTTTAATTGTCATGTAAAGGTTAATGGCTTTCCCGCGTACCTACACGATAAATACATATTTTTGTACAGAAACGTGTGGTGGGATCGTAAGTATCGTGACACATTGTACGCGGATTGGGCGGGTTGGGGAGGCGGGCGAAGCTTAAACATGAAAAAGCAGTCAAAATATTTTGTAACTTCTACAGTGATTTTTAATCCGATTTTGCACGGCCGGCTTAAAGAAAATTATGTTACTTACTATCTATCCACTTTTCGTATTATGTTATTTTTAACTACCTTGTAAAGCCTTTGCCTAAAATTATCGTTGTTTTGAGATGTATTTTTTTGATACTACTACTGATTAATAATTTACATATAGGTTAAAACAAATATCAATGGTTAACTATTCACTAAAACATCAATATCGTCTTCTTTTGCTTCTACATTTTGTTTATTATCTGTTAATTATGACAACAAAAGTTCTCATAGAATACTGTTTTGTTTTTATAAGATTTAATAAAATGTTCTATGATTACAGAAACTTATTCTAAAATAATTAGGTCTATCAGAAATCTGTTCGCTTGTTAATTAGTAAAATGTTTTCAGATTTCAGGTTACAAGATTACAACAGTGCGGTCTCAAAAGATGAGAGTTTCCATGGTTTTTTGTTCTCATTAGTAATTTTAATCAAGATAGCAACATCTTGGGGTGATGTTCCTCTTTAAGTAAATAAATAACCAATACCTTTTCGTACGGTACAATGACTTAGATGGGAGTATCCTTTGATGTTTTATGTTTATTTTCTATAATAGCCTGAAGTTTTTGTTCATACATTTTAATTGCTGTTACGTGGTATAGTGGTTTAGGTATTTATTTTCAGATCAATATGAAAATAGCTAGTTATTGTATAAGTTCAAATGTATGTTAACGTCTGAATATAAATACGTTTAAAACCAATAGTAATTAAACATATTATAAGTGGAGATCGGTATAACAATTGGTTTTTATTGAAGAGATTTTTCATCACCATACCTACATAAATTGTTTTGGTCGAAAACAAAATGCAAACAGAAAGAAATCCAATCACGAAATACTAGTTACACTAAGTGTTGCAATACTACACAAATGTAATTGGTAAATCCGATAGCTAGCTTGAATTAATTGCCCAATTTTGCCCGGGAGGTGCAACTGCTGATGTGAGTAAAACACGATGATCAAACAAACGCTTTCTATACATGTATTTGGTATTATTTGAACTGGTTAATCCGCTTTGGGGTCAATTGGCAAGGTAGATAATAATTTCGCTGAACAGGACTTCACTTTGACGTGTAATTAACGAAATTTCGGGGAACAATTCTGTTTCAACATTCAATAAAGTAATTTAGTACCGCTGATTATGAAGCAATAAGATCTAATCAAAACAAGTTGATCGCACTATTTAGACCATCAAAAAAAAATACATACTGAAAGTCAACAAAATTTTATTCGATCTTATTACTCTCCATCGATCTTATATCGATTACATATCGATTTGGTTAAGCTAACTTCCGACCATCTGTGACTAGTTAATTCGAGTTAGAATTGGTTTGAATAGAGACCTAGCCTTGTCATTTTAATTGATATTAGTAAAATCAATAAAAAGTAATTTAATGTCAAATCAAACTGTTAATCATTACACTTAAATTGGGTAACTTTAGTTAATGTGATCTTAAAAAGATTTTGTATAATATTGCTTTATTTTCGTTGGAATGACTTTATCGTTTCACATACATTTCATGCAGATTTTGCACATGTTGTGTGTAATTATTTTTAAAGCAATAGTTACAATTGTCCGATCCTAAGTATCTTTATAAATAGGAAAATGCCAAAAGGCAATGTTCCATTTAAGTCGTTCTCTTTACAATATCGATATTTTGGGTGTACCCCAAGGTTCTTATGTGGGGCCGATTCAATTTACATTTGAAAAATTAACACTTAAAGCCTAAATGTAAATTTGTTGATACTAATTTAAGTACATAATTAATCTCTAATCAAAACTTATCATCTAACACAAATCACGAATGTTTTCAAAATATTAGGGAACAGTGGTGGAACCTCTGGTGGAATTTATATCAAAATTACGATTATTATGAATATTGCAATAGCGAAAAGAGAATACATACATACGGTTAATTAAAATATATGAGCTAAGCTATTCAAAGGGTTGGTAACTTAGATTAAAACTTTTCAACAGGAACGCAAAGCTACCCAGATTTGCTGTAATGAACCAAAACATATAAAATATTGGCTAATATACATACTGTTATGTTGTTAGATGTATAAAATATATTTGGATGTGTAATTAAATTAATTTAATTGAACAATTTGTAATAGGTTATAATGAAACATATCTTTTAGATCTCGGCATAGGCAAATTGTATGTGTAAGTAATCTAGGCAAATATTGATTTTGTCAGAATAATGAAAGTATTAATAAATATAGACTGAGTTTCATGAAAAATAGGCTTGTATATATAAAAGAAAAATGGTAAGATGTAGGTAATATGTAAGTTATTTATGCTTAAATTTAAACGGGAAATCTGTTAAAGGCAGTCAATTACAAGGGCATTATGACAAGTAAATACAAAATCAGTTGGCTTTTATGGCTTTTATATAAGAAAAGTAATTTGCCGATGTTATAAAACATACCAATGCGACATCAAAATTGCTAACCAAAGGTGATGGAAATACAAATTGTACGCATTTCTTCACCAGATCTGCCTTCGTCTTTATTGACATCTGTGTTTTATATGTGCATATCGGTGTAAATAATTGTAATGTTTGCATAAAACCCTGTTTTAGCCCTAGTGTCAAAAATAATGTTGTAACGCGGACCACTGTCGCTTTCAGTAAAAATAAATAAATGACTATTAATTTATTTTAGCCTTTTTTTATTTAACCTGCTACATTTAAGCAAATTTGTTTATAGAATATGTTAGGTTAGACTAGAAAAAACAAACTTCGAGCAGCAACCGAAAACGTCGTAAAATCGAACCCAGATCCTGCCGCTTCGTAGCCAACCTTACGGCTACTCAGCCAAATAATGTTTTGTACTCTGTAAAAACATTAATTCGATTTAATGGTAATTTCAGTCAACAATATCAGTGTTTGACATTATAAAATCACATTAAGTTATGACGATACTGTAAGCACACACTCGATAAAACTCAAAGAAAAGGATCTCAAAAGCCTATCTTACGTAGAGATCCAATCGCTCAAGTAGACTATCTACGTCACGATCCCTTTGAGAACGGTTCAAACGGGTCACTTTTGTCATTAAAAGAGCATCATAATATGTTTAGCTGGAACGTATTTTATCACATAATAAGTGTTTGTATAACGACTTTAATTGTGTATAGGTATAAAAAGGAATCTATAGTAATATTATAAAGAGAAAAGATTTGATTGTTTGTTTAGGAATTGTTTGTTTGTGAATAGGCTCCGAAACTACTGGACCGACTTGAAAAATTCTTTCAGTGTTACATAGCCCATTTATGGGGGAAGGCTATAGGCTATATATCAACACGCTACAACTAAAAGCAGTGGAATAGTAATGACAAAACGGGGGAAAGATTACAAGACCACGCGGGCGAAGCCCTGGCGGAAAGCTAGTCTGTATATAAAAAGGAAAACTGACTGACTAATTTATTAATGTACAGTTCAAATCACTGAACGGATTGGTCTGAAATACACAGATTTCGTTATTATGACGTTGACCTCTTTCTAATATGTGACGGTAAAATTGAAAATACCGTTAGATTATTATAATTTACTAGCTTTCTGCAGCGGCTTCGCCCGCTTTCTCCCATACATTTTACCGGGATAAAAAGACCACTCTGACCGTGTATACCATTCATTCTTGTTCCGCAGTCTTGCTTAGGTCTTTTTCAAGCTCTTCGGTGGTTGATGGTTTTGGCAGTTTTTGGTGAGTTTTGGATCCCATGGCCATGAATAGGGCAAGGAAAGTTTTAGTCGTTACGAGTTCGACATAACCTGCTGCCTACGCCTACCTAAGTGATCCAAGAAGATTTTTTGCGACAGTAAAAAGGTCTTTCACAATAATAATAAATTGTTACCATCATCATGCTATGCTTGAACACATACCATCACGCTTGTATTCCCCGAAGGAGTAGGCAGAGGCGTACTAATGTACACCCACGTTTCGCCGATATGTTTAGGTCTCATGTAAATGTAATAGGGGGCGAGCCTATTGCCATTATCCAGGCACAAATCCAGACTCCGAGCTGCTACTGGGAATTTTACAGAAAACCCAAAAATCGACCCGGGGATCAAACCCAGGACTGTAGCAGTACGCAGGTAGTAGTCGCGTTTGGGACCACTAGACCAAAGAGGCAGGAGAACAGCTATGCTTGAAAACGGATTAAAATTTTATATAGAAGATATAAATTACTACTAGTAAATGTGATTTATACTTGTCGAAGCTGATTCAAAACAGCATCGGAAGATATTTTGCTTTTCCAATAAATACCTACTGTAAGTTAACAGTTGTCAGACATAGTAGAAATAATAATTTAAATGCTATCAATAAATTCAATTAATATTTTTTTCAATTATATGAATAAGTATTTTGAGAGGTCAAACTATTATTATATAATAATATAATGTAAAATTTTATATGTATATAATAGTTTAGAGGCTCTCCAAGTTCTCAGTATCAAACATCACAGTATCAGTTACAAGAAACCATTAAAATAAAGCCACTTTCCACATTTTGTTGTCACAGTATATTTTCTTTTGCATTTCAATTTAAAGCAAGAAAAGACTCAGACGTTCCAGATAATTTAATGATAAAAAACATTTTTATAGCAACAATTTTCTAAACATTTTTGAGCCGAGAGTTGTTCTATAAAATGAGAATTCTATAGAACAACTCTCGGCTCGGTATTCTTATACCAATTAGTAGATAATATTCTGTTAAACGTACAATCAATAAGGTATCGTGAATACTAATATATAAGGGTTACATAAGAGACTGCCTGAAGGAAAGTAATTAATTCTACGTTTATCCAATTTCGATTTCAAAGCGCTATGCTTCTATGTGAATTGATTTATGTCTTAAGCAGATCTGTTTATAGTGGTATTAATACTATACTATCTAATCCACATCTTTACTAATGTGATGAACTCGTAAGTAATTCCGTTTGTCTGTCTGTCCGTTACCTTTTTACGTTTAAACCGTTGAACAGATATCGGCAAATATAGCAAGGAAATAATGTATTTTGAGTATCGATATTATGTTACCGTTTCTTTCAAAAAGTCCTTTGGGAAACAAGTGAAGCCGCGTGTTACAGCTAGTTAGCCAATAGCGCAAAGGTACGGAGATGAAGATAGTGCTCTCTGCAATAATACTTTTGGGAATATCTGCTATAAATACAGAATACTTAACAACGCTAACATTGGGATACTAACCAATCTGATTTGGGTCTTGCGAGAATTTATGACGATGACTGTACTTGATAGTGTTTTGATTTAAATATTAGTTACATTACGAAACCAACTGAGTTTGAGTAAGATATATTATTCAGTTGATATTATGTGCTTTGTGCACCGTTGTTCAAATAGTTTCACAACTGAAAGTGAAAAGGCTATTATTTAGGAAAAAGCTAATAGAGTTCATTAACAAATACTGAAATTGGTTCAAAAACAAGTTAAAACCATTTACGCTAGAAAGAGATATTACTATACTAAGTTGGGACGTAACATGACAGTGCGCCTTAAAAAAATATAATATACATACTAACACCCTATACAAAACCCTCTAAATCCCTACAAAAGTTTTTAAGACGTACCTACGTCATATTTTTAGCAAATTCTACACCAGTCATCTACCCTATTGGTTCATCTGTAGGTATGACGTTGTCTTGCCTCACGTGACTCGCCTGTCCCCGGAAGAAAACACCTGGCGCAGTATTATTACTTTACCATGGGCACGTTCGTGTGGCAAGGTGCCCAGAGCTTGCCTCGCCGTTCAATAAGAATGCCTATTCTTGTGCTTAAAGCACTGTACCGTGGCGCCATAAATTATATTATTACAAGAGGTTGACTCAAAAATACTTCTATGCAGGTGTTTCCAATCAAATAAATAAGTCGCCAGCTTATAAAATACTAGATTTTATTTTGAATCAGGATTTTTCTCTTTATTTTCACTAGTAATTTAACTTTTTGCCGTCAAATGGGAACATAAATATAATGAGGTACCTTATTTCCAACTAAAGACAATTTAAATAAAGCTTTGCCTTACTTTAACTTTTGAAAATTGAAAACAATTTGTAGTACTTAGTATTACTACATACATAAGCTTCTTCCCTATAGGTAGGTAGAAACTAGAAGAACTACTAGAAGCGAGCATTAGGATAATATTAACAAAAAAGTACGCAAATGAAAAAGCCAAAAGGATGAATTATTTCCCTCATGAAACAAACAAATATTGGTCTGATCCACGGATAGTTTTTCCGGGCCCGAGTGTTTGTGCATCCGATATTTGTGTTTGTTAAGTCTCCCGCGTACGACTAGAGATGGGCCATTCTGTAATTGGGAATATATTCATTTGGGCATATGAATGCCCAAAATGTCCGAATATATTTCCAACTAGCTTTCCGCCAGCGGCTTCGCCCGCGTTGCCATTTATATTTTACCCAATGTATATAAAAACTTGACTTGAATTATTAATACTAAAACTTTCCTCGAGAACCACTCTATCCATTGGTGAAAACAGCATGAAAATCGCTGCAGTAGTTTTTGACCTTATCGCGAACACACAGACAGACGTGGCGGAGGACTTTGTTTTATAAATGTAGTGATTACAATGCCAGGCGAACTGCACATCTTTACGTACGACACAGAACATCAACAAATCATAGTGCTGGCTATGGTCTTACTGTCAATAACCAGTCTTTGTGGAAGTCTATAGGAGAGGCCTATGTTCAGTAGTGTACCTGTGGTGGCACATATATGATGAATAATTATGATAATGATGGTGAGAAAACTGCAAATATTGTTTTGTACTGTCGAACTGTAAGTGTGTATTAGTACACCTCTGCCTAACTCCTTGGGGAATACAGGCGTAATGGTATGTATGTTGTAAATGACAGTATATATCTTAAAAATGTGTTTATTATTATCTCATTATTCAATCTCGGCTCTCTGTGTATAGGTTGAGAGTGTCAGCGTGAATCCTCATCATACAGTCTCCTTATAGAGACGTGTATTACTGCAAGCACAACTTAATACATCCATGGATTATACAGGGTGATGCTAAACATCACTTACGATTGTGTGTTGACACTGCTCTGAAACGTGAACTGTTACTATTTGTAAGTTGAAATCATTCAGTCATCAATAACTTTTTTCTGCCTCATTGGTCTGGTCGCAAGCACGGCTGCTGAGTGTGGGGTACCGAGTACGATTCTCAGGTCGAGCAAAATGTTCTATTCTATTAAACTACATAGTAAAATTAATGATAATAGCCTTGTCTCCCTTATATAATACCGTCGAACCACAGGTCGAACTGTGGGTTGTACAACTGTACATATCATAGAATTGATGGCCGCTGGGGCAAAAAATTCTCGAGTGGAGACCACACACCAGCAACCGCAGCGTAGGATAGCCGTCAGCGAGATGGACCAATAGCTGTTGGATGCAGGCTTTTGGAAGTCTATGGAGGAGGCCTTCAATCAGCAGTGGACCTCTTAATTGACATAATGAATCTACAACCTACCTGGAAAGTAAACATCGATCGACAAAAATATTTATAAACAAATACCCGATGCACTAGTTGCTGAACATAATGAAATTGAAACTAGATAAGTGGTATTAGCATTAGCATCAGTATCCACCAGAACCCAAGAAGAACAATTTCAGTTTATACACAAGCTAATGCAACAGTTAATTAACTATATAAAGTTGAGCGGCCTTATATATCCAATTAACTTAAAAGGATTTACTAACAGATATAATACGAGTAATTACTATATTAAAGTTCTTGATGTATGAACACGGAAGAAGCAATATAAGTAATAAGTACAAAAATTGTAGGAAGCGGTCTGGAGTTCTGCCTACGCCTCTGAAAGATAGGCGTGAGGATATGTATAATATTTTGGTTTATCATTTAAGTAGTTTATTGTTTCATTAGGTAACTAGTGTTGCTGTGAAAGGTTCCATTTTGTTAAGAGGAAAGTAGGATCTTACATCTAAGCACACGTATGAAAATATTAAAAAAAAAATGTGTTTATCTATGAAATTCTCCGTAGTAGCTCGGAGTTTAGATTTGTGCCCGATTAATAGCATTATGGTAAGGCATTGTGGTATGTTATGTTTTTCCAAATTTCCCTTTGAGATTAGTAAACCCGCCTATTTTCAGCATTATCCTCAAAAATTTATAGGAATTATATTTTTATCAGCAGTGACATAGGTGGTACTGCGATTTTAGATGATAAAATCATTACGATGTGGGTTAGTATAAACTAATACAAAGTCTTCAATACCACTTATCTTCTTCTTCCTCCTACCCTTTTCCCAACCATGTTAGGGTCGGCTTCCAGTCTAACCAGAATGCGGCTGAATATCAGTATTTTACACGGAGCGACTGCCATCAGACCTCCGCAACCCAATTTCTGGGCAATACCGATACCACTTATATTGATAATATCACGAAGCCCTGTTTTTATTTTATTTTTGCAGGGACTTTCTATCTTCATTTACAGACAGAAAAAATGTTGACAAAACAACTTTCATCTCAATTAATATCATATCACTTATATGAAAACATTCTTAGTATAGTTTATTTACGTCTTGTTATAGTCTACCTGAATGCAACAATATTTTTCAACGTATAAACCTACTCGTGGCGAGCGGTAGTTTGTGTTATGACGTTGTAAATGTACTTATATGTATTGTTGCGATGCCCGAGGGTAATATTGTTCACTAACTTAGCCATTAGAAAACTTATTTTTGCCCTTAGATTATAATAATAGCAAGAGAAAATCACAAGAGATATCAAGTAACTTTATCGTTGTTTGTTTGCTGAATTGTTTAGTAAAGTTATGAGGGTTTATTTATTTTAATATAACATAATATATACATACTTAGTAGTTTAAAATTTTTGATCGGTTCGACCATATTTTGAGGTAAAAATCATTAGATCATAAATGTGCCTTTGTGTAAGAAGGATTATGGATTTATATACTTAAGTAGATATTTGATTTACTCAAAATAATATGATATAGTTAATACCTATGCAATGTTTCGGCACACACAATACCTATCCTACCACAAAACAATAAATATTCATACTGTTAACATTTTCGACTTCACACATTTAGGGTTTGACACAAACGTTGCATGAAGTGCAAGGTAATACAGAGGAATTATGTAACATCATGCGAGCTCGAATGTTAATCCGGTCGGGATAACATTGGGCTCATTAAACCAAACCCCGGATTATCAACTTGGAATTGCTCGACCGAGCAATATGAATATTGTAACGTAAAAAGCAATGAAAACTCGTTTTAAACCCTCCTGTATTTCACTTCCCATAAAAACTTGGGATTCGTGAAATATATTAGGGAAAAAAAGGTCTACACGCTCGATCATTAAAGGTAAATTGCTCTGTTTTATATCCGTTGAAATGTAAAGTTGAAAATGTTTGAATGGGTCGCTTGAGTTGACACAACTCTTCCGACTAGCCGTCACGTACTGCGCTTTTGTAACGAAGTATAGCTTCAACTTTTCTTAACACTTTAATTTTAATTATGTATATCCAAGACGCTGCACTTGAAGTCGAGAAATGTTTGAAAGAAAGTGTTTCAAGAACTTTAAATGTTCCGAATGAGGCCACAAAGAATTTAAGGCGCCTCATTATCGCGCTAAAGTAGGTCGTGAAGTAGGAAGGGAAATACGCGTGTTATATATATTATATACTGACCAAATACACCCAGAGACCAGAGTACATAAGTGTAGATGAACAATCTTGCCGTAGAGGTATATTCATCATGATGGTCGACAGGTCAAGCATAATGTATAAGTTATCTATGAATGTTTAGAACTGATTAAACTTCAAAATATACCTATCGCCGATCGATTCGATTTTGTCATAAATTACGTACAATTTTACGTTTGAAGTTATTTGTTAGTACCTGCTGATTCTAGTTGTAGATCGGTATAGATTTATTAGGTATTCTTTTAAAAAAATATCTTTGTATGGACTGATTACTCCTACTCTTCCTCCTAGCCTTTTCCCAACCATGTTTGGGTCGGCTTCCAGTCTAACCAGGATGCGGCTGAATATAAGTATTTTACACGGAGCGACTGCCATCAGACCTCCGCAACCCAATTTCTAGGCAATAACGATATTCGAAGGAAAGACTGGTTGTCAGGCTTTTTAGGCTTCTGACTACCACTAACGATTGTCATAGGTGTTCGTATGACAACCGGGACCGACGGCTTTACGTGCTCTCCGAGGCACGGAGGGGTCTCGATATGTTAACAATGGTCACCCATCCACAGACTGACCGCGGCAAGTGTAGCTTAACCTTGCAGATCGGTTGATCATCGTAGTTATAACTTGGCCACGAGCCCCTCTGACTGATTGCTCCTACTGAATTGCAGAAATTTGGTAGAAGTGTAAGTTGTGTAAGGAAACTTGAAGGCGTAGGTATGTCTGGTAAGTCCACGAATCCGAAAGACACATTGTTGTTACTGCTTTATGCGCCACGAGTCGCGGCAAGTTCGACTTCTATCGGGTCAAATATTTGTATGACCTCTAGATTACTCCCAAAAAAATCTAAATTCAAAACCAAGTTTCACGCACCACTGCTTTCTTCGACATTAAATGTTGAAAAGCTAAATGCCCAATTCGGTGTAAAACAAAGTCGGTGTTCAGTTCACCCTAACATTGAGTACTGACCATTGAACACGTTACTAGATGAGTCACTCCTAACAAATGTACTCGGTGAATTGGTTCGCGAACTTGAACAAGTACGCGAATCCCTTTTTGTCTAGGTTTACGTGGTGCATGGTACTGAAATAGCTTAGGTACTTTTAGTTAGATTTGTTTGTGGCTTGTGTATTCTATGTCTGCAATGGCTTAGCTAGCGAGGTCGTGTATTCTTTGGAGTTTGTATAAGTGTGCAATGTCATGGCCTTTGCGCACAAACCTACGTAAGTAGGTACATAAAAGTATCGGAACGATGATCAGGTCGCAAAATCTGTTTTATATATGTTCAGTATTTCTCTATATTGAGCAGTATAAGTACTGTGTAAAATAATATTTTATGAACTGGAGCAGTACCTATACTATGTAAAATAATATTTTATGAATCGACGAAAAAGGTGAATCTGTTTTTATATGTACAGGATGGAGTCGATGTTACGAATTAAATAAATCTTAAGAGCATACAGTTGTCGCCAAACTTATTGTCCGGGTTGAAGTTGGGGCTAGCTAAATTTAACCCGGCCGTAAAAATCGGAGAAAGAAAAATATTAGATTGTAATAAATAAAAACGAAAGCTCAAGTCGTAATCTGTCGTTTTAAATTATTCTTATCCAATATTTTTCTTTCTCCGATTTTTACGGCCGGGTTAAAGTTAGCTCGTGTTAACTTCAACCCGGACAATACGTTTGGCGCGAACTGTATCTATTTGTTTAGACTAACACTAAAACAGGTAATTGGTAATTGTAACTATTTGTAACCAAAAAGTAAATAAAAGAACTTCAAATACATATTAAAACGATTAGCTGACTGAATTTTACGGGATATTTTATGTTTTGATGTTTTAATTTCTATTTTAAAGTTCTTTTTAAAGGGCTGTGTTCTGTTTCATTTAATGTCGTAACTTTGTCTCCACCCTTTATGACAGTTTTTCTGCGGATTCAACACTGGAGGGATGAATAAAATTATGTAAGCTGAGGATGTTTCATTTACTTCAAATGAACTGCGCAGTTAAGTGTATGGAAAGAACGGAAGGAGAAATGATTAATTTATGGTGTGAAATATTTAAGCGTGAGAAAAGAAAGTCATAAATTTGCGGTATGATGGTGAAAATCTATCTCCAGGGGCTCACTCCGTCACGTCACTTGATACTGTTGACTGTTAATTCTTATAAAATGTAAAACAGGCATCGGGGACAATAATAATCCTCACCTTACCACGTCTAGGGGCGTGCACCTCAACCATGAGTTCTATCGAATGTCTTTCGATAGGTTTTTTACGCATCGAAACGCTGTAATCTCATAGCAGATTTTAGTTCCTTGCGTAACCGCTAGAGGCACTGCGAGGATTTTCCATACAAATATTTTACGGCGTCGTTAGCGAGTCGCTAGTGAGAAAAAAATCGATGGTCGAGGCACTGTTTCGAAGCCTCTGGATAACCGCTAACTGCCGAATTAAAATTTAACGGGAACTGATCAGTAAGCTGTGAAACAGGCTCTAATACAACTAAGAAATTTTTGGAAAGAAAAAAACAATCTTCTTAGGTATAACCTGCCGCCTCACTAAGTGGCCTAAGGCCCACCTGGCCAATCCATGAGGGTTTCTGCATCAGATTCTAAAAAATGCATGCAATCTATCTCCTAAGCAATATAAAAATGTTAGGACCTATCGGCCGCTAACCGCTGGATAAAAAAATGGCACATGTGTATGAAATTAGCAGGTATAAAATAGAAGGTGGAAATAGGCCCTGAGTCAAGAAAACGCAGGGTTTAAACCCGTACTTAGACAAATGCTAAATACGTCTACAATAAAAATAAAGTGATACAAAGATTTTTTATAAAATTGGTAGTGCATCAATTTTATAAAAAAATGGTAGTGCACCAATTCTATAAAAAATTGGTAGTGCACCAATTTTATCAAAAAATCCTAAAGTGACTTGACGTGACACCGTGACTTCAAAAGCAGAGACAGAAGAATCAGCACAACCAGCTGTTATCATACCCCTAAAATGTTCCCTACATGAATAAGAAACAAAATAAATGACTACGGATTCTATAAACATAAATTTACCGTAATTAAACCCTCGAAATGACAATCATTAGTTCATTAATCTATAAACGGCAGTGCTTGTCGTGTAAATCGTGCCAAGTGTATCATTTAAGGCGGTCGAAAGCGAACAATAGGCGGTAATCAATAAGAGCCGCCGGGTGAGCCATTGTGTCCCTAATGTGTGGGAATTAGCTATTTACTGCTTGACGAAGACAAATTATATCCCCACTTCGATTAATTACAGAGCTTAACTGCGTTGTCGATATTAACATATGAACTGTACTCCCGGCTTTAACGCCTTGGACATCGCAGGCCAATGTAACAGCTACAAAGATCAGAAAGGATACAAGTAGGTAGTACAATTTGTTTTTTTATGAAAATAGGTATAGGTGGTATGTACAGTCAACAAACAAGATAGATGTACAGGCAGACATATTTGTTTTGACAAAGATTATAAAAAAGGAAAGATTTGATTGTTTCTTTGTTTGTTTGTATTGAATAGGCTGCGACTTTGTTTTATACTATGTAGTGAAGAGGAATGATTTGATTGTTTGTTTGTATTGAATAGGCCGAAACTACTGGACCGATTTGAAAAAATCTTTCAGTGTTAGATATTTAGATATTTATTTATCAGGACTATTAGGGGCGCAGTGGCAATGAAAAATGTTGCAAAAACGGGGGAAAAAGTTATTAAGACAACACGGGCGAAGCCGCTGGCGGGAAGCTAGTAATGTATAAAGCAAAATGTGTCAAAACGCAGGTGTTGTTAGCTGCCCATATAACAAACCCTTTGATAGATAAAAAACATTTTTTGGTATATCTAATCTTTGCCGAAACAAATATTGCCATTTGCCTCTATACTTATTTCTTTTGTTGACTGTATCTGTTTAAACTTTTGATGTTATTGATTGATGTTATTGATGGGTCTCATCATCATCCTCCTAGCCTTTTTCCAAACCATGTTGGGGTCGGCTTCCAGTCTAACCAGATGCGGCTGAATATCAGTATTTTACGGAACGACTGCCATCAGACCTCCGCAACCCAATGTCTGGGCAATACCGATATTCGAAGGATAGACTGGTTGTCAGGCTTTTTATTTGGGCTTCTGACTACCACTAACGATTATCACATCGATAGGTGTTCGTATGATAACCGCGACCGACGGCTTTACATGCTCTCTGAGGCACGGCGGGGTCTCGATGTGTTAATAATGGTCACCCATCCACAGACTGACCTCGGCAAGCGTAGCTTAACCTTGCAGATTCGGTTGATCAGCGTAGTTATAGCTTAGCCACGAGCCCCTCCTCCTCATTCTCAGATAGAGCAATGTGTTAAAATAATCTTAGTAAAGCTCGGATTTTTTTACATGGGACCTAAACATAGGCGGTGAGTAGTGGATTCGCCAATATGTTGGCTATGGAGCTTAGTGGCTCAGAGGACAAATTTAGAAAAAGAATTTTCTAAACTTTTATACTAGGTACTACTACAGTAATGAGGCAGTATATAAAATTATTTACGTGTTAACTCAGATAACATCGGTTAAAACCTAACAACACGACACAAAAGAAACTTAGTCACTACTGAAGTAACTATAGTTTTTTAAGATAAGAATTATTTCTTTTTTATGAAATTCTGCATGAATGAACATAGGTTGAACAGCCTGAAATATTGAAATACAATAATAGGCATGCTACCGCAAGTAATTCAAGGATTTTGACCGAAGAGTCAGCTGCTTGAGTGGCGTATTGTGTATTTTGGAGCCGGCCTGATGCTGCTTGTGAAACCGATAGTTTGATGCTGTCAGTTTTACTATCTTGCACCCACAACTTTTTTGTGGATTGATTAGGTGCAATAAAATTTAAACAAAAGAAATAGGATGAATTTTCGAATGATGATATCTATCGTAGTATATACGTAGTATCGTATATAATCATAAAATAATATATTATAAAAAAGGGCCTAGCCCGGTAAAAGGTCTCTGCCCAGATCTAGATGGGGGTTTATATCGGAAATAGATACGTGTATCATCCATATTTCTTTATATTATATAACATTCTACACTCAAATCTTTTATTGTTAATCTGGACTTTATTATTACATTTATATCTACTTAAATAACATAAATAAAACATTTACATAAAAGAAAAATAATAAACACCTACAGAGGAAAAAAAAAAAAAAAACCGTTACACTAAGCGTCGAAGAATTCCTCCGCATCACTGTCGTCTGGCAACGTGCCCAGAAGACTGGCAGCATTGCCACGTTGAATGGCAATGCTTATACGTTCCCCTAGAAACAAGCCAGCCCTCTGGTCACGTGAAGAGTCGACCAGTCTCCTTGAAATTTCTTTAAAAAGGAGACGAGCACTCGGACCCCACGAACCGAGCGTTTCGACTCCAAACGGCTCAAATACATAACTACCAGATAAGTTAGTATACTTGCGCCGTTTGAGAGTCTCCGCAGCAGCAGCAGCAGCGCCAGCGCAGCCAGCTGAGCTTGAAAGATGGGATGGAGCAAGGGTGTCAACACAAGTTGCATCCCACACCAAAGGCCTACCCATTTTCCATGGCAAAAGCGTCATACCATCTGGTCTCTTACCATCGTCACGTACCAAGCCATTAGGTTCTAAAACAGCTGGTACGCCGGCGGTGGCAAGAGCGCGATGGAGAATGTCGTTAATGCTGGCATGTCGCGCTATGCGGCCTGCACTCCTGCAACACGACAGACCGTGATGTCCGAGGCTGCCGACAGCTTCACCACAGTGACACCGATGCGGAGCAACACAAGGAGCGCCTAGACGAAGACACGTAGCGAGCCGAAAAGTTGTGTCATCCAACATAGTCCCTATGTTGGACGACGGAAGTGCCAGAAGCCAGAGACCCGATTCCCATTCACCCACAGCCATCAGACGAGCACGCTCGGCAGTATTGACTGACGTATGTAGAAGTTCTTTCCGCGTCAAACTGCAAAGCGGCTCGTCCCACAGCCTCTGGGAAGATGGGATCAAAGGTAAAACCGTACTCGGACAAGCCATTTTCCATACGTTCATAGCATCAGACATGAACGGTACTTCAAAGTCAACCCGAGATGGTCCTAAGATATCTCTGGTCAACTTATCAGTACCGTGGACTGAGGATATAAACGCAGGTAAACTAATACTTGAAATTTTGCGGATGCCCAGGCCACCCAAACGAATGGGAAGCGATGCTTGAAGCCAAGCTCGGTCATCCAGTGCCACGTTTAAAAGAGAAGACAGAAAATTTCGTATGATTCGATCAACTTTTTCCAAAAGATGTGGGTACATCCACAAATGTGAAGAACGGAGAAAATACGTAAATTTTGGTCCAAAACAACAAAATCTAATAATAGTAAAAGCCGAATGTATATTAATTTTGAAAAGTCTTTCCGAAATGTCATTAAAATTTTGTATTTTTTCTTCGATGAAATACGGAAAAGATTCATCGAAGATTGGGGACCCTAGCAGATGAAGACTACTTTTTTCAACAATTTTGATGTCAGGAGCGATTTCATTAAATTTTTGTAAAGTCACTTGTCTGTCAGTAGTGTCTGGTAAAAAGATTTCGCACTTAGATGGATTGAGGTCAAGGCCAATAGAATTGAATTTATGTTTTAAAAATTTTAAATCTTCCAAAACTGTGTCTGCATCACCTCCTAGAGTCCCGTCATCTAAGTACCACAAGTTGAATTTTGAATTTAGTTCCTTAATAATAGGATTTATTGCTAAACTAAAGATGACTGGTCCGAGAGGGTCACCTTGTTGACAACCGACAGCAGATTCTAAAAGATGGTCCTTATATAATAATTTAGAGGGGTGTCTATAACACTGCCAAAGAAAACTGTAAATTTTGGGTATTTCTTTTTTGACTTCTGTCAACAAAGTGTCCCTATTTACGGAATTAAAGGCGTTCTTTATGTCAACCTTAAGGATGACCTCATCTTTTTTATATTTCAAAAAAGTTGATAGGGCGTGTACGGCAGCCTCACAGCCCCCTTTGGCGCCAAAACCTAGTTGTAAGGGCTGGAATTTTTGCTGAAGTAGATCACTATAAAAAGCACAACAAATTTTGGCTGCCGTACGCCGGTAAGTACACCCTACGGCGATGGGACGAATGCCGCCATCCCTCTTGCGCAGAGCACATAAATTGGCTCCGTACAAGACGTCGATGACGGCCTCGTGCACATTACCGGAGAGCATTAAGTTAATCAGAGCTGTCAGCTCCTTCAAAAGCGACTCACCAGCTTCCCCGGCGCTTGAACCCGTTAAATCTTTGAGATGCTGGGGTGTCAAGCCGTCGAGTCCACCAGCAGATCCATTTCGGAAAGAGCTGACGGCTGTGACCAATTGGCGAGCTGTAATTTGAAGGGAATCAGGATCAGGGTCGGGGGGACCAGGGAAATCGAGGTCATCCACTGGAGACGGGTGCTTACTCTCTAGAGCTGTAAGAGTCTCAGGAGAGTATGGTGCGACCACGTCGCTACTAAAAATTACCCTGGCAGCTCCACTTATGTCACCTTCACTTAATTTGGATTCCACATGGTGCAGTATACCTTTGTATAGTCGCGGTGCAGGCAATTTTGGGTCAAAAGTTAAAGAAGAGTTACAGTTTTCTTTAATTTGGGTTGTCAAAGATTTTTTACTAGCCAAATTTTTTTGCACATGCAGAATCCTGTAAGGGAAGGTGAGTAACTATTCCCAAGCATTTTGTGAGTTCTCCCGGGTGGCGAGGCGAACACATCGCGCTAAACTCAGTGCAACTAAAGGCCTCGCCCCGCGGGGAACTCTCTTTAAAACAGGAGTTGAATTTTTTAATTTTGATAACTTTTGCCAGATTGGTTGAACAGAGGTGGTATTTATTGGTGATGATAAATTTAAAACCGTCCCGAGGTTAGAAAGTACATCGCGGGGTTGGGCTTTATGCACCTTGCCACAATGCACTTTCAAACCTCGTTCACCTTTAAAAAAACGGGCTTGGGAACAGTGAGGACATCTTACCAGATTATCCAGCGAGGTCAAAGGTTGACTGGCACTGCTTCCCGGGTCGTTACTGCCATCATCTATCATACTATTTACACTTTAAATAAAAACACAATACAAAAACACAATAAACACGAAACACAATAAATAAAAAACTGACAGTAAACAATATTGACGGTGTCACCACGTCGTCGCCGCCGTCGCGCAGCCGCGTTGCGGAGCCCCGGCATCTTCACGACTTATCGACTTGCATGGGCCTGCAGCAGGCCGCCACGGGTGGCTTTTAAGCTATATGGAGGAATATACTTTTCCAAGAATTTTCTGCGGTCAACTAAAGTGCACATGTGATAGTTTTTCAGCCTTTGTGTGTAGCTTGGGAGCTTTTTTGCCAAATAATCACCGTAAGAAAGATGGTATAGGAATCGTCTCTGTACGCTCTCTAGGCGCTTGTTCACGCTTTCATAATTTTGTAGTAATTTTCTTATTTAAATTATATTCAAATAAAATTTTTGACACGAGATGTCAAAGATCAACCAACAACTTCTTCAATATAATATAATATATTATATCTTTTACAAATTAATGTTAGAAGGTTTTGGTCATTAATAAAAATCGTGACTCAACTTTTTGAGAACGAGTTTCCATGGTAGGCCGCTGTAAACCCAATCAAATCTTTGTGTTTGTGTTCCAATTGTGTGTGTTTTGTAATAACTTGGACGTTCGGCAATTAAGGCTCGTTATGATCTCGCTCCAGTACCGATACACCGCTCTCAATTGTTTATCACTGTGGAGCTTAATTAAAAGCAGTTACTACTAGTTAATATATATTCCAGTGATTTTATCCATCCAAGCAATTATGGATTTATGACATGCTAGCTTTTTACCGCAGCTTCGCTCGCGCCAAGTTTGAACCCCGTTTTCATTGTTATTTTATTACTTGGGGCCGAGGCAAATCCATCAAATCAAAGATCATGAAAATCGGTCAAGCAGTTCTCGAGTTATAAGTGTTGTAACAAACCCAACTTTGTTTTACATATAAAGATTTCGACATGGTACAGCTTTATATAAATGCAGTAATAGTTTGAGATGGCATCGAGGCCGACGATTTGAATTTTAATACATATGTGAAACATTACGCCGTGGTGTCCTTATTCGTTCTAAAGAAGAAGTTTTAACAGTGTCTTATTTAATGTACTTTACTCAACAACAGGTCGGTCCACAAGGGACTCTGTTTATCGAACTTATTACTTATTTCAAATTATTAAAGAATACTTTTGGCATTTAAATTTAAATAGGGTCAAAATAAAATTGTAATAGCAAAGGTAACGGTCCTTATTGCGAAATGTCAATTGAAATAGCAACTTTGAGCATAAACTTTTTGTTATTAGACTCCGTTGTTCCGTTTGTTGTTCTGCAACTTTTGTCTTGTTAAATGTTAAGGCCATAAATCAAAATTCAAGCGAAATAATCTCTCCGCTGGGTCGAAACAACTTAACAATATTGAGTACAACTGTACAAGTACAACAGATACTCGAAAAACAATAACATTCTCTAAAAAATCTTTCACACCTTTACCCGGAGACGTTGGGCAGAGGTGTATTGATGTAAACTCGTCGATATGTTTTAGATTTGATATAATTAAATCGTACGCTATGCTACTGGAAGACTCCTCTTTTCTGTACTTGCACTTCACTTCTAGTTAATTTCGCTTAACAATGTCGTGAAACTGTAATTGGCTAAGAGATAATTGTCATCATGTCACTATCACTGAACAGCTTTTATGCAGACACAAAGATGTTGGTAATATTACCACAACAACATTTTGCTCTTCATTGATAGTGAAGTGAAATCTTAAACGCATGTAAATTAGTATTAAGCTGTTGAGTTTCCTTATAAATAAATAAACAAGACTGGTAAAAAAAAAACCGCACATAAAAACGTATAAAATCCGTTCCTAGAAAATTTTGATTTTCTAGGAAAAATCTATTACTCGCCCCATATTACATGGGACCTCAACATATCAGACTGTGGGTGTATCTGTACAGTGTACGTCTGTACGCCTTTGGGCAATACAGTCGTGCTGGGTGATATATGTAACGCTCATTAATCAGTGAAGAACTATTGTACGCTTAACATTTGAATAAATGAACATTTTATTAAATACATTCTTCTTTATGTTTTTATATTATCTACTCTAGACCTACCTGTCTAAAGGAAAGGAATTGAGCCTTTCATTCCCAATCTCAGGTTGAATCTAAGTTTTACTTTACAAAAACCTTCAGAGATCACAGATTACACGCCTGATTATTAAACCTTAGAAGGGCGTGGGAGTAATACAAGGTGTTTTCCCAATTTTTGTATGTTTGTTGGCGAGCCATAAATTTGTTTCATAATAAATAATGCCCACCTTCTTTGTTACATCCCTAAGCTTCCAGGAAATTATATAACACAGATATTTAGTAGATATATTATCTGATAATCTGTTGTTGGATACTATGTTGTTATTTGTATATGGTATTTTGATATACTCGTAATCATCCTCCTCGTAGCCTTTTCTCAACTATGTTGTTTGATTGGTTGCGGCTGAATATCAGTATTGAACATGAACATGACATAACTTCCGTAACCCAGTTTCTGGGCAAAACTGATTTCCTTAACGTATACGGTTGTTAGGTTATACAGGCACAGAATAAATAATAACAAAATGGCCAGTCTCCGCCCCTCCCTATCGTCAGATACCTCAGGTCCTCGCGCAACTTCTGCCGGTGTTTTTGCCGGACTGCCACGCACGCACGCACACATTTGCACGTGTACAAACGTAATTTTGACAAGTTTGACATTTAGTGTGCAGCGGTATCGGAAAGTTTGTATGGAGTGTCACAGGTGTGTTACAGGCTTCCGACTACTGTACTATACAACTTGGACTGACAACACTATAATGTACATACAGGCTAATTTGCTAATAATGACTTATCCATAGACTGACCGCGGCAAGCGCAGCTTTACCTTGCTGAATTACTTAGCCAGAGTTTTTTTACAAATGCTAAGTATCAAGTACAGTTCCTTTTTTTTACAAATACTATCAAGTTCCTGCACGTAGTTTTATTCTGTTCGAAACAATTCAAATAGCCGATTTCCTTTAGCTACATTCATGAGTTAACGTATTTCGAAGAAGCAAAGCTCAACTTATGGAAATCCCCTTAGAATAAGTTCGGTAGTTTTCTAAACACTTCCTTTCATAGTACTGCAACGGTCATAGGTACTTGTGAGTGGCTGAATTGTGACAGTTATCGACTCGGGACTCATAAAAAGAGATTGCTTCCACTCCGCCGACGTTTTATTGACTTATTAACATTGATATCAGATCGTAACACTTGATTCTTTGATCTTGGCCAAATATTTTTTTACTTCAAAAGTAATTTGTTTTACTTATAACACGGTTAGTTTAGCAATAAGTAGCAATGACGAAGTGTGAGTTTTGTTTTAGTTTTGGCACGCAAAAAACTTTAGCAATGGTTTTTTGTTATGTGAAGGTGTTTCAGCAGAGGTGTACTAATGTGCACCCACAGTTCACCAGTATGTTTAGGTCTTATGTAATAGGGGGCGAGCCTATTGCCATCAACCGGGCACAAATCTAGACTCCGAGCAACATATCTTTAGCAACCCTAAATTCCCAGAAGCAACTGGGGATTTCACAGAAAAACCAAACAACACGTTGCTTTACCCGGGAATCAAACCCATGATCTCTAACGTAGCAGTCGCGCTCGGGAACCGCTAGACCAACAAGGCAGTGTAAAATATAAATGAAAAATCATTTCGCAACACCAATCGAAATTTATAATGAGCTATTATGAAAGAGGTCTGGTAGAGGAACCCACCTTCCATTTAGATACCTACATAAAAAATATACGGACGAATTGAGAACACTCTTTTTTTGTCAGTGAAAAAACGATTTCTTTTTATGTCTGTATACAGTTATTCAACTTTATAGTAGGTAGGTAGATACGGTGTCTGAAAGACTTTAACATTATACAGTTCCGAATAAATAGAGTTATTTGTACCACAGAAACAACAATCTGATCGTGATACAAGTTTTCGTCTGTAATTTTCCAGTTCCTTCAAAATGTTTGAAAGGCTGTTTACCTTTTGGAAATGATTTCATTTGATACAAAAAGAATAGGAAAAAAAAACTTTACAGTAAATGTTTGATTTTATCTAATAAACCACTTTATACTCGCACAATCACACTTTCGTGCAAACTTAATTGGCCATAATCGTATTTACATAGAATAACTGATCGTTTTACAGTGCCCGCATACTTTAAAATGAAGTCTGAAAGCTGAATTTCGAACAAAAAACGTTTAATAGCGAAGTGCACCGATACGTACGGGGAAAAGAAATTGTATGCAAAATAAGCTGGCCAAGTAATTTGAGCCTTTCGTGAAAATATGTGCGGATATTCATTCCGTCGGTTATACATTACATAGGTACTTATTTTTATGATAATGTGAGGCATCCGTCTCCGTAAATATGTTATGCATATTTTCTATGGGCAATAAAATATGGCCACATTTTAAGTAAATACCTATACAAATCTCAAATACTTACAAGATCTTGTATTACGTAACTGTCGACAATTATGTAGGTATTTGAAGAACACAATTCAAATTCAACATGTAATTTGGTTTAAGCACTACATAATTGTATTTTTGCCCAAGAGGATCACCTTTTCAGCTGTTGAAATTTTATTTAAAGAACCGTTGAATATTTAACTTTTTTCACGATAACTGCCTCATTAGTCTAGTGGTCGTAAGCATGACTGCCACACTAGAGGTCCTGGGTTCGATATCCAGATCGAGGTATTTCTATGAAATTGGCATGAACAGCTCGAAGTTTGGATTTGTCCCGGAGGCTCGCCCCCAACATATATGGGACTTGAACTTACACTGTAGATTACTATACAGGCCTACTGCCTAAAAGTTTTACCTATATAATAATGGTATGTTGATTCTATGAAAACAGAAATACTTAAAGCGGAAAATTCGGGGTAAATGAATGAAATAAAAATGAAACAAATAGGATAACCTATCGACGGTCGGGAGTTAATCGTGCGTGTTTAAACAAACAAATCGTCGACTGAGGGACGGCGGCGGCGGCGGCGGCGGCGGGCAAGTGTGGGGGTGTGCGTGCTAGCAGGAATTGTGGCATCCTTCTCACTATTACGAACATTTACGTACACCTTTCTTTATTTTAATCTTCGTGACGTTTATAATCAAATATCAACGCCTTATATTGCAAAACTTTTTGGATATACATACTTACACAGCTTCTCAGTGGTCATCAATTACGAATGCCTGCGCCGCGCCAACTAGCCTATCAATTAAAACATTGACTTGTAAAAGTATCATTTCAATATCATTTATCAATAAATGATAGTTGGTAAAGAATAGTAAACAAACACGTGGTTATGTCAGCAACTATCGAAAAATTAATTTTACCTAATGGTTTTTGGATTTTTATTGTTGTTTTGCTGTAAGTATAATGCAAATAGGTTGCTAAAACGTATCTACGATTTTCCTCGTTTAAGTTTGATAGTATGTTTTGACCACCTACAAAGTATCTTTGGAGTCGTAGCTAAAAACCTAAGTTTACACTCTTCCAGAATTTATTCCATGTCAGAGCATGTTTAGAGTCAGTAGCAGCTCTTTGTAGCGAGTCGGAAAGTCGGCAAAGTTTGCGAATGCCCGTTAGCAGTAAGTATATGATAGGGCAATTTGCCTTGCTGCGGTAGTAATAAGGTTATCTATTACGATTTTCTTGTATGTGTATGCTAGTGAATTTTAAGTAACTTGTATAATGTAGGAAATATTGTATAGGGACAGAATTTAGTTGAACTTTCCAATGTCATAGTTTTTGCAGTTTATGTATCTTAGTGTCTTGTTGTCAGATGTTTAGGTGCAGTTTTGAACTATGTATACTTAACTCTAGAACTGGCATAAAGTTTAGAACTGAGCACGTGCCTGTATCTGTGCAAGAATGTATGAAAACTAACCCAAATACATTGTAGTCTTAGTTGTAAATAGGGAGTAATTTAGCTTTATTCCACAATTAATGTCCATAAAGATTTCTTTCCAGATTTTATTGGGAGTCTTTAACAATTTTAAGGGTAGGCCGTTAAGTGTTAGTTGTGAGGGTAACATCGTAAAATTATTTATTTATACGACCCAATTTCGTCGGTATGCTGGTCGACAAAAGTATTTCGGGGCTTATCGAGACCGAATCAAGGGTCAATGCTTCAGCGCACACTTGGTGCTGGACAATATTATGCCGTATGCTAGCAACATAACTGTACTTTGTAATACATGTAGATACGAGATTCAATTGTCTGCACATTTAGCGTCTTCGGCTTATGGCTGAGCGGCCTCTACGCCACTTGACTGGATTAGGATTCATCCCACCTACTAACACATATTATATATAGCTCTAGCAGTGATCTTCTGTTGATTTCTTGCTGGAGGAGCTAGGTTGACATATTAACTCATTATTAAAATCACACAAGGTTTAAAAAATCATGTGTAAAATACTAAGTAAAGACAATAAATTGCATAAAATTCACATTGTACTAATCGCTTGCAATAAAAGTCAACCCTCCACAACCGCCAACACATTAAATATTAAATACATTCAAAATAGGGGGTGTGTTCATTAGATATGAATACAAATATTTATCAAAAAGCCCGTGTGCCGTAAATGGATGTCGCATAAAGCGGTCCACATAACAAGGCATATAATGAGCCGTAACGTTCGATCGCAGGCTTGGAAATAGCTAGGTGAGCTTTCGTGTTACAATATTACTCTGAATTTGTATTACCTATATTTTTGCTCTATCAATTAGCTGTGATATAACCGTATTATAGTTTACGTCGTTCGGCTTTTATGACAACCCTAGGTGAATATTTGAGTTTGGATACATGTACCCACTTAGTAGATTAAGGGTTAGAAGAAATGAAATACAGTGAATGGAACCTAAGATAAAATAAAAAGATTTGAGTTTTCGTCGGAAGGATATACACTAATCTAGAACGTATATAGTTTTAGGGTAAGTGTGTTTTTCGTTTGTCCTATTAATTTAGTAAATGAAGCTTGTGATTGAAAGGTTTTCAAAATGAACGTTTTTATCTTTTATACCTTCCTTTCCTCTTTTATTTTAATTTTTATTGAATAAAACAGAAAGTAGTAACATTGTAAAACAATATTGCATATTTCCAACATTTAACTCTGAATTAGCATCAATTTTATTTCAGTTTCAGTTCATTACACATTCACTTCATTTCCATGCGGCAATGTGTGTATAAAGTTTTTATGCCTGTGACAATGAAATTTTGGCATTAGACCAGCTAGAAATATTTGTAATCACACATGCATATTCATTCCATTTTAGCGTGGCGAACACACTAAATTTCTGATATTTTGGGCGGTGTTTGTTACCGTAATAAACGGCGCTTCTTCAAGCAAATGAAGTAATGAATATTCATTAAAGAAAGCTTATACGAGACTGTGAGAATACCTATTGCTTTTCGCTTACCTCCGCGTTCACAAATAGCTCGGAGACACACTGACATGGTTCTTGTTTTACCTATTTAACCGCTGGCTGCTAATACGCGCGACAGTGTGGTGTGTGCTTTCTATAAATATCTCGATCTTATCTTTCTATTGTTCTACAGGTAAATAACGTAATGTTAATGATACATGTTTTCCTACTAAACGTAAAAAAGCAAGTTATTATTTCCTATTCCTTGCTTTTTATTGCAGACATGTTTGAAAAGCGCAGACTTAAAGCTAAAACTTACTTTGAAATTACAACTCAGTTGCAAAGTTCGTTTTGTATGTGACTAGCACACAATTCATATGGGATTTCTTACTCATGAAACATGTGTAGACAAAGGTGGAAATATACTGCAGAAATAATAGAAGATCGTCTGTTCCCCGTTTAAAATTCTATATTCGGTTCTACAGTTCCATTTAAGGCTTTCCAATTAAGATAAAACGGGAGACTGACTTGCAGATTTGACAGTATTTAGCACTGAAGGTAAATTTAAAGTTGTACTTCGATAGGTACAATTACGATTTATTAATTGAAGGCTGTGGAATCTCCAGACGAATAGAGCCAATTCCAGAAAATTGGTGAACGAATGAACGATCCGTTGGCGCCTAGCCACGAAATATTTTCAAATAGTGTTAGAATTAACATTTTTAAAGAAGATTTTATGTTATCGTCAAACACAATATTAGGTTCCTTGTAATATTACTTTTTTAAACAATATAAGTATACTGAAGACGACGAATAACGATGTATGCCGTTCATGTAGATGGAATAGATTTATTCAGTCTCGGGTCACGGGACTTTCTCAGGCAAAGCTGTGTTTTTCTTCTACCTTGTCTGTGTACAACCTTTCACACTTCTCTGTAAACTCCTTACACGTCGCGACCTTCAGTTTCTCCTAAACGTCCAAAGCTGTGTTATATAAATGCATTTTAGAAGACATCAAACGAAATGAACTATCTTACGTGTATTTTATGATTTTTAAGAAATAGGCTGATATTCAAAGGCGAAACTCAGTATGAACTTAGGCTTCTGTATGTCAAATTGTAATACAAATTTGACAGTTAATACGTAATGGAACAATCAGATAGGTACAAATGGGCCCAGGAATATAGAATTATGATTTATATTGGCAAACAGTCCTGCTAATATAAATCCGAATTCGATTCGATCGATGGCTTTGAAACTAGATAGGTAATAAGCGAATAGCAATAACAAAACAGTATCTAAATTAATAACCCCAAAGTGGATAATACTTATCTAACAAATATTGTGGTAATGTAACTCATACAAAATAAATCTGACAATCAGAAATACATTACCGCGGCAAATTAATATGATTTCGCCCATTTCTCTAAGGATGATAGGTAAAAAGTGAGTTCCCGGTAAATGTGATGATTCCTGTTCCATTAGGCATCAGTTACGATTCGTTCTTGGTCACGCGATGTCAGCATTATCAAGGTGAGCATGTTGTTTTCTGTTTAGGCAGTTTTTTTGTTTTTGGTAAGGGGGAGGTTGTTAGAGGATGGTACTTCTAATGCTTTGTATTTATATTCATCTTGACTATAATTTGCTTGGAATGTTATATTCGAATATTTATTAATAGAAAGCCAAAGGTTTTTTTTGGCAACGAGGACAATTACCATCTTTAACATATCGATTCTACTTTAGTTAAGAGTCAAGTGCTATTGAGTTTTTCTATGAAATTCTTAAGCTGAGATTCAGAGAAGAGACTCAGCATGAACTTACGCTCCCGTATGTCAATTTGTCATACAAATTTGACATACGGAAGCATAAGTTCATGTCAGCCTTAGTAGCAATTCGGAGTTTGGATAATACCCGGTTAGTAAATAATAATAATAATAATCATTTATTTCCGTTAAACAATTTGCTATTACATTTCCTTAGGTACTAAAATTTAATTATATCTATTTCATTTAATATAAGGAAATTTTGACTAGTGGTCTCCACACTAGGACTAGCCTGTCTCGTGGAGACTTTGAGATCGAATTAACAAATGTGTTCTTGAGGAGTCGATAGGTACTGTATGATTATACAAAGAAAAATATTAAAAAGACTAAGTAAATAAAATTTGGTTTAGTGCTAATAGGATCCCTATGAAATGGGACCTAAATATACCGGCGAACTGCGGCTGTATATTAGTACATCTCTGCCTAAGTAAAAAAAGTTTTAACAGAATAGTCATAAACGCTAGAAATTAGGGATTGATGTAATTATCTAATTATGATATTTCCAGCTGATTGCTGTTATTACCTTACTTACTGACATTATAGATGGAATGGATGGATGAATTGGAATAAGTGCCGTCTGTTATCCTATAAGGTAGTTTATTGTTTTATTTTTGTTTTTTTCTGGGCACTCAAATATCCTCTAATTAAGACCAAGAGATTATTACATTTACTTGTTTGTATGTGTATGTGTGTTCGTGTTGGTATGAAAGCGTTTGTATCGTACAAAAAGGGTCGAATTTTATGAACAAAATCAGTGTAGTAAGAGTAATAAAGATAGGTTTGATTGGAAGGTGAGACGGGCACTCAAACTTTGTACGTGGTCTGCACATCTTGAGAGAGCATTATATGTATATATGTAAACACGAAAGTATTTTATATAATATAAAATGAATGTTATATACCTACATACGAGAATTATATCGTATTTAAGCAGGCTTATAATTATGGTGTACACATATCTATATACTAATAACATCAATTACATAATAATGCTAATCTGTTAAACAATATCCTAATGATTATGATTAATATGGTTTGAATAATAATATTAATGTTCATTTGCTTGTTTCTGCGGGACGCTACAATTTCTTAACAAAATTTAACTATTCTACAGTAAAATTACTCAATGTCATAGAGAAATTTAAATTATTACTTATATTTAAGTACTTTCAGCGAAAGGACAAACTTATGAATTTATTGCGCTGAAAATCTGGTGGTAGATGGTCAGATGCGTAGCAACCGCAACCGGCGCGTGTGTAGGTATGATAAGATAAATATAAACGTGAACGAAACAAAAGAACTATGTAAGAATCCTAGTAGTTCCGTAATTTCTGTCTAGTCCTATAGTAAAAGCGTGAATAAGACGTATAGTCTAGAAAATTAGTTTGTATCATTGCTGAGGGTCGTGATTCTCCCATGGAATTATTTTATAGTTGACAATCTTGCGCCACCTGTGCCTGTCTTTAGTGACGTGAAGTTCCTCGTAACTCAATCACATTTTATGTCGACTACGACTCAAAAATACAATGTCATTAGAAAAATATTCAATACTATTACTTAAACTCAAAATATCTCACCACGAAATAAATTTAACCTGTGTTAACATACTTTAATAACTAATTAATATTAATCCCGGTGTTTGCAGAATGATTTTATAAGCAGGTATTATAAATTAACATTTAATTACAAGTAATTTTGGTTTAACGATAATTATTCCCAATTCCAGTTTTAATATGAGTTCGTAATAAAACGTTTTCGTAGTGATTAGCTTACATATGATTTAATTAATTACTTGGTTAACTGTGATGGTATTTATGACAATATTAAAACCTCTTAGACTACAGTACTAGGTAGTACCTATTATAGTAATAGCACAGTTAGTACTATTTTATAGTCATCCATATCTTATGTTACAACAAGAAGCATTATAAGTCAAAGTCCATATTAGTGATCTATTTAAAGCGTTTGATTACGTAATCCACGGATTCTAGACATATAGGTAAACCTCACTGATCATCTGATCAGATACAGGTGAATCTGATCTTGACATACAATCAAACTTTTATGAGATATTTGTAATCTCGCGTCAAATATAACAATATAAAGAAATACTCTTTAAATCCGATAGTATTTAGGCGTACCTAGCTATCGTCGTAATCATTACGTCTCGACGACCCGTTAAGCCACTTATTATGACGGCATCGTAATAGTTTTGTCGTCCCTTATCTTGTTCTGAGAGAGATAATTTAATGACTTAATTATGTCGTGGCAAGGTTTAATCTTAGGCCCATTTCTATTCTAAGTATATTACTACAAATAATTACTACGTAATCATTGATGTCTTTGTATAAAATTTACAAAACTAATTTGAGTTTGACATTGTAGTATTGAAAGTACCTAATTTTCATATTTATAGATCAAATTCATTACGCGTAGGCAACTGTCATTGTTTGGTTATAGAATAATTGATTACACATGCAAAACACATGAAACAAGAGAATCACACTGACGAGCCATGACAAAATCCGTGTAAACCAACAATTAATTCTGTATGTCCGCTGGGTGGCAAAGTAAATCTCTGACCATTTCCATATTCCAATTAACAAAGAATTCGTAACGAACTCCATGCCAATTTACAGCAAACTATTGTGCTAACCTCCCGCAAGTTAGCTCCCGTGGCTCCGCAATTGTTTCGATGTTATCTCGCCGGGCCGAAGTTACCCCGCAGCCCACGGTAATGTGCTTAAGTGAACGATGTTACCCCAGCGAATTCACCCAGTTCTACCCGCAATTTGATGTTTTGTAATGTGTTTTATTAATACTTTTTTCTGCGGCGATAATTTTGTTTGGTGGTGGGTGGTGCTGAATGAATTTCCTGTCTGAAACTTTAATGTTTTGCTTTTGTGAGTTTGTTACTCACGTAGTATTTTTGATATACTGATAAATGAGTTTCTTTATTCTTCTTTCTTAAGTACCTAATGCTCAATTTTCATCTCAATTCATATTGTCTGCAAGTTGAATCTGTATAAACTCAGCAATAAGTCATTTAGAGATATAAGTTGTTTTTATTAAGCCACGAATAGGTAATCTCCTAACATCATCATCATATTAGATAATAGAGGTCCACTGCTGAAAAAGTAACGATTCCCAGCAACCTTTACTAGGTCGTCGGCCATCTCGTTGGAGGCCCTCCTACACTACGCTTTCCAATGGGATGACTTAAGAATCTTTCTGCCCCAGCGGCCATCAGTTCTACGAGCGAAGTGCCCACTGCCACTTCAGCTTGCTAAATATCATAACGGCTAAGTAAAAAATCAGAAATACACTTTTTGTTGTAATAAAGTTTGACTAGTTGAAATGTAGTATTCAATTCATATTTCATCGAGGTAATACGAGAACTTTATTTTATATCTAGGTGAACTGAGGATTGGCCAGAGCGTGCAATATAAAAGTATTCGATGCCAGATGAAAATTGCCCGAATTTTAGGAATTTGATTCAATCTGCATGTAAAAATCTGAACGTTAACAATTTTATCCCACTGCAGTATATGTGTGTACAATTACATAGTGTATCAGAGCCTGCTATCACAACCTACAACTGTTCAAATGTTTATAAGGTATTAATGAAAGCCTTACGTGTTAGGTGTTCCTGGTTGATTTTCTCGGTTCCATTCTCTGGTCGTTTCCATTTCAGTATTGGCTTTTCATACAAATTCCCACTGGCGGAACATAGTTTGGATTTGTGTCCGTTTAATGAACAACCCTAATAATACTTTCTCGCCAATTCTCATAAATGATGAGGATTTATATAATGCTCATTTGTGAGGATGTAAGCGAATGGAAGAAAAATATTGAGCCATAATTATACCTACGGTTAAAATATAATTAACTTTTTTAGTAAAAACTTTGGCGCACGTGTTTAGAGGCACCCATAGACTGTCATATATTATGCGAATATTATTGTCTAATACTATTTGAATTCCAATGTTTGTTTCAGTATTTGTCTCATATTTGGTCATCACAGTCTAATTAGACAGTATCCATACAAATCGGTAATTTCTTCAGAGTCTATTATGATGACTAGGAGGGGCCTATGTCCAGCAGCAGACGAATATAGGCTGATGATGGTAAATAAATAAAACAAATATTTTGACTGTACGAGGTACTAGTAGCAGGTTAGATTGCGTGTCAATCAAGAAATACTTTAAATATATGACTGACGAAAACAAAAAGTATGTAATTATACTGACATTTAATATTAAGTTGGTGATTACGACTTACAGTAGAGGTGGTGGCCTTATAGGAAGAAGCTATTTAACTAATTGAATCTTAATAACATACCAATACGTCTGTAATTATGAACGGTAAGGCAGCTGTATGCTGACATTACATGTCATTGACAAAATACCCATACAATACAATACAATTTCCTCAGGATATTTCCAGTATGGATAAGATAAGCCTTAGGCATTGACCTTTATATTTCTTTGTAAACAGCATTTAATCAAGAGCACTTTATTAACAGAATGATATCTGTTTTATAATTGAGTTCATGTAAATCTGTCATAATAATTGGATACGGGTCGGCATCGTGAAATGTTCTAAATGTCTTTGTTGGAGGAGATGTCAGCCTTCAGACAAGTTGGCAGTTGACTGAACACTTACATTTATCTTTTCTTAAAGACAAGGGACGTGGACCCGACATGGTTAAGCATTCCTTAATTTTAATGGATATAAGTTAACTTATTTACTGCGGGAGTAAACTCGTGTGCCTGTTTCATAAGAACGTTTTTGAGGTCACAAGGTGCTATGGAATTTCAGAATAGCTACCACATATTTAGCGTGTAATAATATGTACTATGCATGGAACTAAATAAAGCTTTATTATTATTTTATTATTATTTAGCGTGTTCCGTAAAACCTAAGTAAACTGCAGATACTTTAGTCGTAATAAAATATAACAACAGTTTCACCCGAATTGCTGGATAACGGGTTTTATACTACTTATTTTACAAGCGCTGGAATACAATTAAAAGTATATTGAAAGGATTACTTTTCAATTTACAGTCAAAATGTAGGTACCTACTGTCGGGTTATCGGGTTTTTATAAATCTGTTACCATTGTTCTGAATATGTGAGCCAGTTGTCCATGAGTTATAGTTATTTATATTATATGGTAGGTAGGTATATAATAACAATTCTTTTTTACTCATTTGTTGTTTTGTTGCTTGACAAAAACGATATAGTCTACACTTGCTTAAAATGTGATTACTTGGCCAACTCCTTATCACATAGGGTCTTCAAAAGTAGGACAACACAAAAGTATTTGAAGATAAAAATATATGACATTATATTTCTATTTCTAATCAATAATAATGATTTCTTAACTCCACTTTTCTTTTTAAATAATAAATAATAAACCCTGGACATTTTTACACAGCACCATCCAGTCCCAAACTAAGCAGAGCTTGTACTATGGGTACTAGACAATGGATATAATACTTATGTACTTTTTTTTGTAAATACATACTTATAATATATAAGAAACACCCAGACAAACACAAACACTTAAGTTCATCACATAAATGTTTGTGTCTTGTGGGAATCGAACCCACGACCTCGTGATCAGCAGTCCGGTACTCGAACCACTAGACCACAGTCGTCGTTTTTTTGTTTCATAATTCGTCAAACATTGCATTTCCTAAATGTATTACTAAACTGCAATCCTGGCACACACATATACGAAATAAAATATATTTTATTCGATACTCTCTTGTGTTCACATTTTATCTACCTGTATTCATTTTTATGGTAGGTATACTTAAATTATTTTTGCTGGCTTATTTTTTTAGTAAAAGGAAACATGACGCGTGTTATTTGAAATACATGTTTGTGTAGGTTCATAACATTTTTTGTTATTACAACCTCTAAAATATAAAATTGAAATATTTTTATGTAAAATAAAATGTAGGTGGGCATACAAGGCTTTTTAAAAATATGCATGGTAGTAATAATTGACATTGTTTTCGAATATGACTTGTACTTTACTTGTATTCTTGGAAAAGGTAATGCTGCCAGAGGGCAATTCGGAGGGCTGCTGTCATTCTACCGATATACATCAATAGGTATATCGATCTTTAATTACCAGTATCATCGATGTAACCGAGGCTTAATACTGATAATGAAAAATATTCTTAAAATGAAAGATACTATAACTAAAACTCGACTATAAAAAACTTATGTGAAACTAGTTGTATTTCACATAACAGAACTATTGAAGTTTAAAAGAATGGCTATTGAAGTTTTAACTTGACTAGGCTCTATCTATCATCTACTCGTGAATAAACTGGTGAGCTCTCAACTGCTTTATTAACGCATTTTTACAGTTTCGTTTTATTTATTGCATATTTCGCGGATATTGGTGTCGGTTACACATTTACCTTAGTTTTTAGATTTGTCATGTCATACCTCAATTACAATGTGTAGCTGTTTTATGTCCCAATAAAGTAAAAAAAAAAACAGGTACAGATCTTTCTCCTTTGGAGAGGCGCACCAATAATCGTCTTTTTATCGTAGTGCTTAAATGCTTCGTGACAGGTTAAGCTATCATGCGACTATAGCGACTTCAACTCTTTTTCTCAAATATTGAGATTACGTGAAAATGTGTACGTCTAATTTCAAGTGAGAGGCATTTGTAAGTTATCCGCTTGATATTATCTATATTACTAAATTTCAAGGCGTCTCATCCGGATCGCAATATGACGCTTGTTTTGTCATCCGTAGCGTGGCGAGGGCCGGATTTTAAATTAACATTTCAAAATTTTCCGTTTTATTACACCTAGTAATGGTTCTCGTATCAACCGAACAATTTGTATTTCAAGAAACAATACGTTTTTGATGTTCATTTTGACAAACAAGCCAAGTCCACAGTACTGTTGAGCCCAGAAAAATTGTGGACTATTCAATTGTGGACAAATGTCTTTGCCCATCAATGTCCTAATTTCGATCAACTTTCTCTGATGAATGTTATTCAATCACTTTGATGAAAGTGACACTGGACGTAGGAAGTTGACAAATGGCCTACCACCCTAATATCTAAGTAATATATTCCAAGAAACACTTCAAGAAAAATTATGTACCGAACAAATTGATTAACCGAGTTGAAGTTCAATTAAGGAAACAATTAATTTGCGGATCGAATACAAAGTATCTTTAGAGAAAGTTCTGGAAGATTACAATTCGAACTTAAAGGGAACATTCGATAGCTGTCGGAACATTATTGTTCATTGTTTGCTTGTAGGTAGCTTCGAGTTTTAAAGTAAAACAACAGTAATAAAAGGTTATTATTGTTCTTCTAGAACAGACAAAAAAAAGTTTGCGAAAAGAGTTTTGTTTGGGTTACAGAAATCGATTTTTATTGCTAGTTTAATTAGGAACTAACTACATATAAGCTAGTTATACAGAAACGCTAGAAGAGATTTCCTTTTAAAATGAGTACCATACCTAACGTAGCCTTCCGAATTATCACTGCTGGATATAGGCGTCTCTTATGTAGTTCTAATCTTCACGCTCTTGTGCTAGTCTCATCCATGTTCGCCCTACGATGGTAACAATGTCATCCGACAATAAATATTGACTTAAAACCACAATACAATAAAAACATTTTCACAGAACTCTTGATTCAACGTTCTTAATAAACAAAATCTGTATTGAATCAGTTTGTTGATAATTAAATAAAACAATGCTGTGCACCGCTTAATCCGGCCCCGGGCTGACGTAGGTATTTGTATTTCAACTGCGATATTAATACGAGAGTTGCACCTGAGCTGTGGCGCGTGCCGGCTGTAAATAAATCTATCGTAGCTGTCATACACCGTTCAGAAGTACGCGACTTAGGGTTACCGTGAGATATGCCGTCTAGTCACGTTACAACTTCGAAGGTGAAAATTTGAGGAGACGGTTTTGTTGTTGGCGCGCTTTGATAAAATGTACTTTGTACAAGTGTAGTAAGTAGTTGTCGTTCGTTGTCTTCTGCCCCAGATTCCGTCGCAATATAGAGTTTTTTTTTGATAGTCAAGTAATAATATTCTTCTTATAAAATACAGCTACTCATTAGGTCCATAGAAAGCACGGTATGTTCTCTTAACTCTCACTCATATTCTACATTAATTGAAAGAACACTTGTGTTTTATGTGCGACTCAGCTATATAGCTGAGTGAGAGCACCCAAGCTATATGTATATATAGCTTGGGCGCTCTCAGTATATTATGAAATGCCGCTTCAAAGTTATACTAGGAAATGTGTGTTATTGTTATTCTACATTATACGAGAAAAGCTTTATAACGCTTTAATTACTAACAAAATATTTTCTTTTCCAAAACGAAAGCTTTGTAACAAAGAGATTACTTATTTCCTGGAAGGCACATAATATGTGTAGGTAAGCAATCATAAAAGTAGGTAGGTAATTTCCGTGACTACGAGTCGAAATAAAACTACTTTTTACGGATTCATTTCAATGTCAAAGTAATATTACCTAATTCTTCTACTAATACTAATCAAATCAGTTGTTTAAAAAGAGAATGCAAAATATTGTGTGTATTACTTGCTTCTCAAAAGCCGGGAGGGTGATGCTGATGATGTGAGAAGGCTCCAGTGGATTTCGAAGTCGTGGATAAACTTTTGAGATGGTAGAAATCTGTTACTAAGTTTTATATCAACGCATTGCCAAATATGTTGCTGCGAAGCAATAATATTATGCTAACATTATTATTTTCTATTTGTAGCCTGTGAAATTACTAGGCAAATAAGGCCTTACAACTGTGGTCTCAAGACAACAACGCTTGGGTGTCTGAAGTCTTTGTATCAAATATCAAGCGGGCTGGTTAATATTATTTAAAAAAACTCACTTGGATTTGTCACACTGGGTGATGGTGTCTTCAAACACTACACAGGCTCCGAAACACAATCACTAGTAAGGTCAAAGGAGTATCTGACAACACACGAGTTCACGGCAATTCCTCTATCCAGCGCCTGAAGACAAGTAGCAATTTATTTTTTTTAAGTCGACAAGTCGGACTGTCACTAATGTCATTTCCATACATTTTGTTTCTATTCGTTTGTCGATTCGAATGTTGAATTGCAACTTGTTGGTTTTTACGCACACTGCACTAGAATAACTTTAACTTTGACGACGTCTGCGGTCTAGTGGTTCGAGTACCGGATTGCTGATCACGAGGTCGTGGGTTCGATTCCCACAGGACAGAAATATTTATGTGATGATGAATATAAGTATTTGTGTTTGTCTGGGTGTTTCCTATTTATAATAAGTATGTATTAACAAAAAAAAGTATGTAAGTATTATATCCATTGTCTAGTACCCATAGTACAAGCTCTGCTTAGTTTGGGACTAGACGGTGCTGTGTAAAAATGTCCCCAAAATATTATATATTATTATTATATTATTATACTAGATACATAATTCACTAATCTGTGGTAGTATACAACATTTAAATCAAAACTCGCAGCTCGAATTAACTTTTGGTCAACAAATTTCGAAACTACCCGCAATTCCAGCAAACTATCGCTTTAAGTGCGTTCAGAAATACCAACATATTAAACGGTATATTATTTAGTGACTAAATTGTTTATCTATTATTATTCAATGTTATAATTTATTTTGCCATTTAACTATAGCAATATTTTTGCTTTAACAAAAAAATATATATATCGTTCGCCGTATGCAGCAGTACAGCGTGAAACGGAACACCCGTTTTTGTGTGACAGTTTTATGAGAAACGTAGATGTTCAGAAACACGTATAAAATATAAGAACATGGCAGTACTCTTTACCTCTGTACCTCGTATAAAAGAATTTTCGTTAAAGCACTGGAAGAGATTGTCTAATAAATCACCGTCTGTAATAAAATTAAATAAATGTAACTTAAAAATATTGAATAGATAGTGACATTTTCCGCTCAATATATATTTATGGTGTTAAACTTTTCATACTTGACTTTCTTATTTCGCTAGAGCAAAAAAGTCTGTAATATACCTGAGTAAAACCAGGCCAAAATTGCAACAATTTATGAGGACGATTCTACTATTCTTGCCGTTTATTTCTAAAGCTTTTTATTTAATTGAATACAAAAGTTAAACGGCCCGAGTAACTGTATTCTCGGGTGAATATTTGCAAAGTCTATTTTCTCTGAAAGTAAGCATTCACAGCCAGCATTTTCCTTTCTTAATTAATTGTAAATTACATGACTATAGCTGTGTTAATTCGCTAATTTTGGTATTAAATAAACTGATGTTTCGGTTGTAATTAATTGGGGAACGATCTGCTTGTTGAGTTAGGATATTCAATTCAACTTCTTGGTCCTGTGACGACTTATATTAAAATAATTTAATAATTATAGTCTTTAAATATCAAATTATGTCATTATTATAAGTAACTTGTATGTACCTACGTAGATTAAATATTGTTTACTGTTGGTGAGTTTATAGTTAGCCAAATTTCTTATTTATCTAAAATGAAAAATATATTTTATTGCAATTGTTTTTAAAAATGAATTCTATTTTTACCCGACTGCTGAAGGAGGGTTATGTGTTTGACGTGTATGTATGTATGTATGTCCGTTCCTATGTCTGCTCGTAACTACTCAACGGCTCAACCGATTTAGACAAATGGTACCATAAAATTCAAAATCGCGGATTTTATACGCACTAATGTGCGAGCTGATTTTTAGTTGTATCAATTTTCATTTTAAATTATCATTTAGGATCTTTCTAGTGATCTATGATGATTTATAAACTAATAAAACGTAGAAAATAATTATCAATTATTATATTAAATAAAAAACCCGACTGCGTAAAAAGTACTAATTAAAAATCTAAAAACAAGCCCTGTGATGTTGGAAAATATATTGCAGGTGGGCCAAGCTATTCGTTCATAAACTAAATTGTTTCTTTGCTTGTCCCGCCTGCAATATATTTTCCAACATAACAGCTTGTTTTTAGATTTTTAGTTAGTACTTTTTATTACTAAAATAATACAGGGCAATTACTTCTTACGATTCTACGTAAAAACTACCGTTAATTTACTATCTAATTTTGTAGCTAGGGTAGTTTTTATTGCAAATTAAATATTTTTTGTTGTTTGTGCTACCTACAGTTAATAAGAGAGATAGGTACATAAACAGGCAGCGACTCGTCTGCGTCTGCTTTTGTTTTTAATCATGTTACTAGAAAATTTTTGAGCATGAATGTGGCTGTATATGAAGGAAGGACACCAAAGAAAAGATTGATAGAATATGCGAGAAAAGATATGGCCACAAAGGAGTTGAATGATGACCTGACGTCTAATAGAGATGCATGAAAAAAAAAAACATTCTGCGCCGACACCAAGCGAATTGAGTTGAGAGCAGGAATATGATGATTCAAAAGAATGAGTGGAATTTCGGTTACAGTTGTAATACTTTCTAGCTTTAGGCACTTGTCTGCTTGCCAACGAGTACCAAGTAGAAAAAATGTACCTACTTTGTAGATACCGACATAATAATGAGTTGGCGACCAACGAAATGTTAACATAACTTTTTTTTATATCTTACATAGGCATAGAAGACACCCAAATTATAAGCTTCGGGGAATAAGGATTCCGGCAGTGAGTTCGAGTGAGAGAGAGTGAGAGTGAGCAGTTCGCACTATATATGTGGAGGCAAAACGTTTAGTGCGGGATTTAGGCGCTTCCACCATGGAGCGATGGCTCCTTGCCATAGCCCTGCTTGTCCGATAGTATAACTATGAATTAAACGCCTAATTTTGGGTTCTGTGGTAAAATTGGGAACAAAACCAGATATGTTCATATGTCTGTCTGTCCGCCTGCAGGTATATGACAGTCGTTTTAAACATAGCTTAAAATGGTAACAAAATAGACGACATAAGTTACGTAAGTATGGTGATAAATATTATGCTTTGTTCATTTAAATTATAGTGTAGGAAATATTTCAACACGTCTTTGCAAAATATGAAAACTATGCTTGAAAGATCCTATACGATCTTACTCAATTGTTGCTGCCTTGAAAGGGTGGGAAGATAATTCAATCGAGCTTCTTCGTCCTACTTCTAAATAAGGTTACAAATTTTCATGAAATAACCGAGATAAAATGAATATTGAAAAAAATGGGTTTCACTTAAAAAATAAATTTAAAAATAAAACCTAGCAAGCATATATGTAACTATAGTTAACTAAAACATTGATATCAATTCCATCGACACCCTCGCCACATGTGTCATAGCGGGACTGTACGGAAATTAAATGTTTTGTATACGACATTAAACATTATTTATGTTTATAGTCTAGCATTCTATTTTGTGATGCACCGTATTTTCGTTTCGGGTGTGGAAAAGATAATATGAATAATACCGAGCCGATAATCCGATTATGTTATTACTAACTTTTATCAGGCACAAATATATTGCTATGCTTGAGGTCCTGGGTGCGATTCCCAGGTCGAGCAAAGTGCTATTGGATTTTTCTATCAAACTCTGAGTTTGGATTTTTTGGTAATGGCAATAGGGTCGCTCTCTATTAAATGGGATCTAAAAAAGACGACAGGTGTACAACTTTGCCTAAGCCTTCGGGGATACAGGGTTTTAACAATAATAAGTCTCATAATGTCTAGTAATAGTACGAGATCCCACCGCTCAAATCGGTATGTATCTGTTTTTTGGATAAGACTATTTTTTAATAAATCTTACGTGATAGTAGAATAGATTACACCAGGGTTGCCTGGCCAAATTTGGCCGCAACTACCTTTAATTATAAATATTCTACTCGAGTTTTGGAGAAAAAATGTAGTCACATGTTTTTTTAATGAATCCAACGTCATTTGAAAGAGAATAGTGTAGTGAGTGGAAAAAGCCATGGTTGCCAGCTCTCAGTCGGCCGCAACTTAAGGGTTGCCCAGGTTTAAACAGGTACTCCACTGTTGATAATTTGCAGTCATCTGTTTTTTTAGTAAGTTATATATCAATTTAAAGGTTATTTTTTTCTCTACATTATAACATAGGGTTGCCTGAAAAATAATGGCCGCAAGTAGAGGTTGCCATCATTTGAATTAATTTATTCCACTTGATGAGGGAGCGAAAAACAAGAATAAAAACGAACAACAAAACATACCATCACGCCTGTATTCCCCGAAGGGTTCGACAGAGGTGTACTAATGTACACCAACAGTTCGCTGGTACTATCCAAGAACACTGCTCGACCCGGGAATCGAACCCAGGAGCTCTAGCGTAGTAGTCGCGCTTGGGACTACTAGACCAACGAGGCAGTCTAAACAAATCAAAAAATAATATACAGGGTGGCCGGAGAAGTGACGTTCAAAGAGAAAATTTAGATTCCTCTAATCAAGGGGTATCCAAAACACCCCCATGTATGTTTCGCGATTTTCAGTTGCTTAGAAGATACAATGATTTTGATTATTTTTTTAATAATTTCCACCTGACATTGGTTTTGTGTTTTTTCTTTTATTGTTCTATGATTATAAATGTTTTTTTTATGGTAAGGGATAACTATAATGTCAACTACTTCCCCTAAAATATTGTACACCTAGGCCTAATGGATCATGAAAAAATTGAGGTTAAAGTTCAAATTTTCTGCTTAAGGGTTTCAATCACAAAAGATTGACTCTTATTTTTTTGTTTGTTTGAATAGTGCAAGGGTTTAGGAGTATTTTTAAAACCTGCCACATATCTTGAAAATAAAAATACATTTAAAAAATCTAGAGATGAATCGGGATTTATTTCCTGTAAATTGCATTTAAAGTAACAAAAGAGTAACTTTTTTTATGAAAACTAGAATAATATTTTAACAAAAAAAATCCACCATCATACACCACCATTCTACAGAACATCCACAGTTCACTAGTATGTTTAGGTCACGTAATAGGCGAGCCTATTGCCATTAACCGGGTGTAAATGTTAATTTCGAGGTATTACTGCAAATTGCATGAAAAAACCTAATAAGACTGCCCGAACTGGGAATCATACTCCGAACCTTTAGCGTAAGAGTCGCGCTAACGACGACTTAACTAATTTAGTAATGTAGTATTTTTTTTTAAAGAACGAAATAATTCGCTGTCCACCACGCTGTTTTGGCATCAAACCTATAGATTTTTTTGTTTGGGGTATGAAAATTTAAAGAAATATTGTTCCAGTTTCCATAAAAAAGTTACTCCTTTGTCACTGAATGCAATTTACATGAAATTAATCCTGACCTCTACATTTTTTAAATGTATTTTTATTATATAGCACTATTCAAACAATGAAATAAAACTACTTTTTACGGATTTTATCGCGTTATATTGATATTATTTTAATCCCGACGTTTCGGACCCTTTACAGCGTCCATGGTCACGGGTGACTAAGGTGGTAGGCGTCTTGACGTTTCAATTACTAACAGCTACCCTACATTTTTGTTAATTGTTGGCAATCCGATTCACGCAGAACGAGCTCACCGTATCCTTCGGTCTTGCAGTATTTGGCTTGGATTTAGATTTAATTGAATCTATAATAGGGTTCCAAGCAGGTGGTAAGACCCAGCCATCTTCTCTATTGAAATTTGGATGTTTTTTAATTTCAATAGCCTCACGAATCATCCTGGGTAGGAATCGGTTTTCTTTTGCGAGGATTTGTGGTTGATCAAATCTGATGTAATGCCGGGCCTTGTCAAGGGTGTGTTCACAAATTGCAGACTTTCCAGAACGGCGGTGTTTGACATCAGCGATGTGTTCTTTTACGCGGGTCCCTATGCTTCGTTTAGTTTGGCCTATGTAAGAGAGACCACAGTCACAATCAAGCTTGTATACTCCTGCATCTTGTAGAGGTATGTGACACTTTACAGGTGGTAAAAACTGACTGATCTTCTTCAGCGGCTTGAAGTAAGTTTTAATTGAAGCACGCTTCAAGATGTAGCCAATCTTGTCAGTGACCCCTCTCACATATGGTAGTACTGCAGGTAAGCGCTCGACTGTGGCACGTTTCACGCGGTTTCTGTGACGAAGGTGCGGTATTCGGAGCTTGTTGTCTTGCAGTACTTGCTTGACATGTTGAAGCTCCGCAGCCAGGTGTTGCTCGTCACAGATCCCACGTGCTCTCTGAAACAATGATTTACCGACGGTAGATAACTGTGTTGGGTGGTGGTGTGATTCACCATTTAGGTATTTGTCTGTATGGGTTTTCTTACGATACACAGTGTGACTCAAGGTGTTATTATGATTACGAATAACCAAAACATCTAAGAAAGCTAAAGATTTATTTGCCTCCGACTCCATAGTAAATTGAATTTTAGAGTTTAAGGAGTTGAGATGGTTTAGGAATGCTGTCACTTTGTTAGATGGAAGTATAGTGAAAGTATCATCTACGTACCGCTTGTAGAACTTTGGTGTTACAGGAGCAGATTGTAGGGCCATCTCCTCAAAATCTTCCATGAAAATATCAGTTATTTGAATTGGCTGTTGTAATAACTTTTTGCTTGCCTGGTATAAGATCTTAGCGCTTCCTCGTATGTCATTTCTTGGAGATATTAATAATATTAATATAATTCAAAACACGCGATCCGATTTACATTATATTAACTTAGATATCGAGAATTCATCCAGGGAATTAGAAATAGATTTATCTACATTTGATTTTAATAATTGCATGAAAATATTAGATGAGCGTGAGTCATCAAAATACAACGAATGCAAGCATAGACAAATAACTAAATACCATAAACTAACGTCAAAATCAAATGTCAATGTCACTAAAGAAAACGGGTCGCATCTGTCATCTGAGAACCAATCACGCGCAGTTGTCAATCTATCAAAACATAACCTGGATGAAAATACGGTTCAAGTTTTAGAAAAAGGCCTAAATTTTGCAATAACACCTCGAAAAATACCGGTAGAAAACATAATTTGCAATGTGGAAGAGTGCCTGCGTAATAATAATGTAAATAAGCAGGATTCGGAGGCGATACGTCAGGACATATCGTCGGTGTTACGACGTAGCAAACCGCCCAAACTAAATCTTACTAAAAATCAATTTAATTCGCTAAAAAACCTTCGCGACAGGCCGGAATTAACTATTCTACGTGCAGATAAAGGCAATGCCACGGTGGTAATGGATACGTCAGATTACAATAACAAAATACAAGAGCTTTTATCGGATGTAAGTACATACAAACTTGTGAAGACCGATCCGACAACAAAAACACTAAAATTAACTAGTGATTTGATAAAAAAGCACTCCGACACATTGAAACTCGACGTAAAATATCTAATTCCTAGTTGTGCAAAACCACCAAAACTGTATGGGTTGCCTAAGATACACAAACCTAATGCTCCGCTGCGACCAATAGTAAGCCAAATCGACTCCCCAACCTACAGATTGGCACAATGTCTAGGTAAAGTACTCTCACCACTAAGAGGAAATACAGCAGCATATGTGAAGGACTCATACCATTTTGTTAGTGAAATAAAACACCTACAACTCACTGATGATGAAACTATGGTCAGTTTTGATGTTCAGTCATTATTTACATGCTTACCTGTGGAAGACTGCATCAGAATTGTGTCTAAGAAATTATTAGAGAACAACATGCCTATTGAGTATGCTGAACTACTTAAACATTGCCTAACATCTGGCTATCTGTTGTGGAATAATCAATTCTACACGCAAGTAGATGGAGTAGCAATGGGCTCTCCTGTATCTCCCATAATTGCTGATATTTTCATGGAAGATTTTGAGGAGATGGCCCTACAATCTGCTCCTGTAACACCAAAGTTCTACAAGCGGTACGTAGATGATACTTTCACTATACTTCCATCTAACAAAGTGACAGCATTCCTAAACCATCTCAACTCCTTAAACTCTAAAATTCAATTTACTATGGAGTCGGAGGCAAATAAATCTTTAGCTTTCTTAGATGTTTTGGTTATTCGTAATCATAATAACACCTTGAGTCACACTGTGTATCGTAAGAAAACCCATACAGACAAATACCTAAATGGTGAATCACACCACCACCCAACACAGTTATCTACCGTCGGTAAATCATTGTTTCAGAGAGCACGTGGGATCTGTGACGAGCAACACCTGGCTGCGGAGCTTCAACATGTCAAGCAAGTACTGCACGACAACAAGCTCCGAATACCGCACCTTCGTCACAGAAACCGCGTGAAACGTGCCACAGTCGAGCGCTTACCTGCAGTACTACCATATGTGAGAGGGGTCACTGACAAGATTGGCTACATCTTGAAGCGTGCTTCAATTAAAACTTACTTCAAGCCGCTGAAGAAGATCAGTCAGTTTTTACCACCTGTAAAGTGTCACATACCTCTACAAGATGCAGGAGTATACAAGCTTGATTGTGACTGTGGTCTCTCTTACATAGGCCAAACTAAACGAAGCATAGGGACCCGCGTAAAAGAACACATCGCTGATGTCAAACACCGCCGTTCTGGAAAGTCTGCAATTTGTGAACACACCCTTGACAAGGCCCGGCATTACATCAGATTTGATCAACCACAAATCCTCGCAAAAGAAAACCGATTCCTACCCAGGATGATTCGTGAGGCTATTGAAATTAAAAAACATCCAAATTTCAATAGAGAAGATGGCTGGGTCTTACCACCTGCTTGGAACCCTATTATAGATTCAATTAAATCTAAATCCAAGCCAAATACTGCAAGACCGAAGGATACGGTGAGCTCGTTCTGCGTGAATCGGATTGCCAACAATTAACAAAAATGTAGGGTAGCTGTTAGTAATTGAAACGTCAAGACGCCTACCACCTTAGTCACCCGTGACCATGGACGCTGTAAAGGGTCCGAAACGTCGGGATTAAAATAATATCAATATAACGCGATAAAATCCGTAAAAAGTAGTTTTATTTCAATGTCTAGTATTCGCGTAAGTGTCAGAAATCAGTATGTTAGCCAGTACGGACTGTTTATTGCTAATAAAATACGCCGGTTGGAGGATCTCAAGACTAAGCGTGCAAGATTTACAACATCCTTAAATTTCTTGAAGAGATGCAGAGACACCAGCATTATTCCTACGTGTGCAAAAATATCTCCAAGAAATGACATACGAGGAAGCGCTAAGATCTTATACCAGGCAAGCAAAAAGTTATTACAACAGCTAATTCAAAACACGCGATCCGATTTACATTATATTAACTTAGATATCGAGAATTCATCCAGGGAATTAGAAATAGATTTATCTACATTTGATTTTAATAATTGCATGAAAATATTAGATGAGCGTGAATCATCAAAATACAACGAATGCAAGCATAGACAAATAACTAAATACCATAAACTAACGTCAAAATCAAATGTCAATGTCACTAAAGAAAACGGGTCGCATCTGTCATCTGAGAACCAATCACGCGCAGTTGTCAATCTATCAAAACATAACCTGGATGAAAATACGGTTCAAGTTTTAGAAAAAGGCCTAAATTTTGCAATAACACCTCGAAAAATACCGGTAGAAAACATAATTTGCAATGTGGAAGAGTGCCTGCGTAATAATAATGTAAATAAGCAGGATTCGGAGGCGATACGTCAGGACATATCGTCGGTGTTACGACGTAGCAAACCGCCCAAACTAAATCTTACTAAAAATCAATTTAATTCGCTAAAAAACCTTCGCGACAGGCCGGAATTAACTATTCTACGTGCAGATAAAGGCAATGCCACGGTGGTAATGGATACGTCAGATTACAATAACAAAATACAAGAGCTTTTATCGGATGTAAGTACATACAAACTTGTGAAGACCGATCCGACAACAAAAACACTAAAATTAACTAGTGATTTGATAAAAAAGCACTCCGACACATTGAAACTCGACGTAAAATATCTAATTCCTAGTTGTGCAAAACCACCAAAACTGTATGGGTTGCCTAAGATACACAAACCTAATGCTCCGCTGCGACCAATAGTAAGCCAAATCGACTCCCCAACCTACAGATTGGCACAATGTCTAGGTAAAGTACTCTCACCACTAAGAGGAAATACAGCAGCATATGTGAAGGACTCATACCATTTTGTTAGTGAAATAAAACACCTACAACTCACTGATGATGAAACTATGGTCAGTTTTGATGTTCAGTCATTATTTACATGCTTACCTGTGGAAGACTGCATCAGAATTGTGTCTAAGAAATTATTAGAGAACAACATGCCTATTGAGTATGCTGAACTACTTAAACATTGCCTAACATCTGGCTATCTGTTGTGGAATAATCAATTCTACACGCAAGTAGATGGAGTAGCAATGGGCTCTCCTGTATCTCCCATAATTGCTGATATTTTCATGGAAGATTTTGAGGAGATGGCCCTACAATCTGCTCCTGTAACACCAAAGTTCTACAAGCGGTACGTAGATGATACTTTCACTATACTTCCATCTAACAAAGTGACAGCATTCCTAAACCATCTCAACTCCTTAAACTCTAAAATTCAATTTACTATGGAGTCGGAGGCAAATAAATCTTTAGCTTTCTTAGATGTTTTGGTTATTCGTAATCATAATAACACCTTGAGTCACACTGTGTATCGTAAGAAAACCCATACAGACAAATACCTAAATGGTGAATCACACCACCACCCAACACAGTTATCTACCGTCGGTAAATCATTGTTTCAGAGAGCACGTGGGATCTGTGACGAGCAACACCTGGCTGCGGAGCTTCAACATGTCAAGCAAGTACTGCACGACAACAAGCTCCGAATACCGCACCTTCGTCACAGAAACCGCGTGAAACGTGCCACAGTCGAGCGCTTACCTGCAGTACTACCATATGTGAGAGGGGTCACTGACAAGATTGGCTACATCTTGAAGCGTGCTTCAATTAAAACTTACTTCAAGCCGCTGAAGAAGATCAGTCAGTTTTTACCACCTGTAAAGTGTCACATACCTCTACAAGATGCAGGAGTATACAAGCTTGATTGTGACTGTGGTCTCTCTTACATAGGCCAAACTAAACGAAGCATAGGGACCCGCGTAAAAGAACACATCGCTGATGTCAAACACCGCCGTTCTGGAAAGTCTGCAATTTGTGAACACACCCTTGACAAGGCCCGGCATTACATCAGATTTGATCAACCACAAATCCTCGCAAAAGAAAACCGATTCCTACCCAGGATGATTCGTGAGGCTATTGAAATTAAAAAACATCCAAATTTCAATAGAGAAGATGGCTGGGTCTTACCACCTGCTTGGAACCCTATTATAGATTCAATTAAATCTAAATCCAAGCCAAATACTGCAAGACCGAAGGATACGGTGAGCTCGTTCTGCGTGAATCGGATTGCCAACAATTAACAAAAATGTAGGGTAGCTGTTAGTAATTGAAACGTCAAGACGCCTACCACCTTAGTCACCCGTGACCATGGACGCTGTAAAGGGTCCGAAACGTCGGGATTAAAATAATATCAATATAACGCGATAAAATCCGTAAAAAGTAGTTTTATTTCAATGTCTAGTATTCGCGTAAGTGTCAGAAATCAGTATACTATTCAAACAAACATAAAAATAAGAGTCAATCTTTTGTGACTGAAACCCTTAAGCAGAAAATTTGAACTTTAACCTCAATTTTTTCATGATCCATTAGGCCTAGGTGTACAATATTTTAGGGGAAGTAGATGACATTATAGTTATCCCTTACCATAAAAAAAAACATTTATAATCATACAACAATAAAAGAAAAAACACAAAACCAATGTCAGGTGGAAATTATTAAAAAAATAATCAAAATCATTGTATCTTCTAAGCAACTGAAAATCGCGAAACATACATGGGGGTGTTTTGGATACCCCTTGATTAGAGGAATCTAAATTTTCCCTTTGAACGTCACTTCTCCGGCCACCCTGTATATTATTTTTTGATTTGATTAGACTGCCTCGTTGGTCTAGTAGTCCCAAGCGCGACTACTACGCTAGAGCTCCTGGGTTCGATTCCCGGGTCGAGCAAAGTGTTCTTGGATAGTACCAGCGAACTGTTGGTGTACATTAGTACACCTCTGTCGAACCCTTCGGGGAATACAGGCGTGATGGTATGTTTTGTTGTTCGTTTTTATTCTTGTTTTTCGCTCCCTCATCAAGTGGAATAAATTAATTCAAATGATGGCAACCCCTACTTGCGGCCATTATTTTTCAGGCAACCCTATGTTATAATGTAGAGAAAAAAATAACCTTTAAATTGATATATAACTTACTAAAAAAACAGATGACTGCAAATTATCAACAGTGGAGTACCTGTTTAAACCTGGCAACCCTTAAGTTGCGGCCGACTGAGAGCTGGCAACCATGGCTTTTTCCACTCACTACACTATTCTCTTTCAAATGACGTTGGATTCATCAAAAAAACATGTAACTACATTTTTTCTCCAAAACTCGAGAACAATATTTATAATTAATGGTAGATGCGGCCAAATTTGGCCAGGCAACCCTGGTGTAATCAATTCTACTATCAAGTAAGATTTATTAAAAAATAGTCTTATCCAAAAAACAGATACATACCGATTTGAGCGGTGGGATCTTAGGCTATAAGCTTAAATTACTGTAAGTAAATATGGAATGCATTAAAATTTGTGCTGGGGCAGAAAGGTTCTACATAGGGGAGCGCATCCCAACGAGAGGCCTCCAACGAGATGGACCGACGACCTGGTGAAGGTCGCTGGGAGTCAGTCCCGGTGGAAGCCTCTTATATTAGTGATCATTTTTAGTATAGGTATTGTTAAAACTGACCCGAAGCCCACACACCAGGGATGCATATCTCTTACGCATGGTCAACATTTTTTTGTGCGTCCACGAACATTCTTGTGGCACTACAGAACTAGGGTAACTCCACCAGTACAATACGATCAGTGCGTTGTTATGTTTGAACGTTGAGTATTTCCATAGATTAAACTAAATTTCGAACATTTTTGAAATCAGTCTTTAAAATAGGGATACGAATAATAAATATCATTGCTTATTTTTGTTCTTCTATTTTTGGTTATTGATCCCATGAATTTAACATATTTAATTCAATTCAATTCTTTATTGCATTCCATAATATATTGCATTCAATATAATATAATTAGTCCTAGTATCTGAGAAGTTTATGTTAAAGGGTAATCCCGTTATCAATTACGCAGCTTTATATCAGTGCTTAATGTTATATACCTTGTCGAATTTACGCCTAGTATTAGATTTGTAAAGCTGATTCAAATTAAGCGATCTCTAATTCAATAGCTAACCGATAACGCCGATTACGATAACTGACTTATTAACTGTGGATTTGGAGAACTTTAGAAAAGCGATTACCGTAATTACAAATAATTTTACGATACCGATTAGATTAGTAACATTTATATCGTATTTCTGTGGGCCAAAGTAGCATGAAAATAAAGAAATTTATTATTATTTTATATTATCATGATTAGCAATCCGGTACTCGAACCACTAGACCACAAACGTCGTCAACACTAACAAAACTGCAGTAAAACTGACTATGAAACGAATTCCTTTAAATTAAGTCAATTTTATAAATTTTAATCATGATATTAGTAGATTTTTTACATTAAAAGTCGTCTCATATGTAACAAATCTCAAGTTTACCTGCAATGGGTCCAAATTATACGTATATTAGTGCCAAAATGCTAATTAACACGGCGAAAACGAGGGCTAGGGAAATGAGCACCCGCCGTCGCCAGGAATCATGAAGAGAGCGGTCCCATTAACTTTTATTATTCGTCGTTTTAAAGCGTGTCGTCCAAATTAGTTGGCCCTATTCGCAGAACATCTTCCTCGCGCTCACAGCCACCCTCATTACAGAAATGGCACTCGAAATTAATTAATTTATTGTTGACGACCAGATTATGAGTTATTTCTTCCGTTTACTTGATTCAAAATATGTTTTGGTAATTGAAATCTACAATTAATTTATTGAATGATAACGTTATTTTATTGAGTGGTATTTATATTAAATGGACCATTTAAATTAGTTGATAGAATTCCGAGATATGGTAAGTAACTTTCCAAGTCATTGCCCTACCTACGCCAATAAGGGTGTTTCTTTTTGGAGGTTGATTGCGCTGGATTTTAGCTTGTCGCGGACGATGCAAGGCAGGTTACCGAGGTGCGATTTTTTATCGTACTTACCCTCGCCCTGATTGGCCCCAGCCGCTTACGATACATAAGGATTTTCTGCACTATAAAAAGTAAATTTTATATAATAATTAGTACATTAACTAACCTACAATTATGACCCCAAATGCTGAGCAAAGGGAAGCCTTTTCTCAGCATTTGAAATTGCATTGACATTTCCTTTCTATCCGCTGATGTCTAACTGAAGAAAGTCTGTCTGGAAAGGGTCCGAGAAAGTAGTAACCTATGCACATATTTTATTAATTAAAGACTTACCTTTACAACAAGAATACAAGATTACAATCACAGCTAGACGATATTAGATCAATCTCTGCAAGTTCAGTAATCTCGAAGTATTCCAAGTCTCGCATAAAGCATTCCTTGGGACCGATTGCTAACTGGGGCAATATCGCGCCATCTTAGAACACATACCTATATCTCCGCAAAGCGATTCATTTAATTGATTGGTTTAATTTATATACTCTAAATTATCTTTATCAATATCTGTGTTTGAATATTCTGTGCATCTTGAGGTTTTTAATTCAATTTCAGTTTGGGGGAACCCAAATTCTCAGAGTTACTTTATTAAATTTAGGCCCAACTTCCTATTTCCTTTGAAGTCTTGTGCCTTTAACGCGTTTGACTAATAGTTGTATAAATATTGGGTCATCTAGCGCTCTCCTTCATATAATGCATTACCTCTTTATATTCATTTTCAATCATAAAAATGTAGGTAATGCTTGCTGATATAGCGAATTATTCAGATTTAGCTGCTTAAGACTGCGATATACGCCGTTGACCTTGCTCGAGTGGGCGTTCCCGATGAAAGCACCGCGCGCGCTGCCACACCCCCTGGCACTGACTACGCGTTGCACTCACACATTGACTGGGCGCCCGACTGCCGTTTAGACTAGGGTTGTCTACATTTTTCGGCCGATTAAATAAATAATTTTAAATATTATAGTTTTTTATACGGAATGATAAAAAGGTTTCTTTGCTTGTTATTATTATCAGTGTTAGACTTTCAGATAATATATGATATCAATTGACAGTTTAAAGGCATGGCATAAAATGTTTTGGAGTTCTTTAAAAAAACACTTGTATTGAATTTATAATACCTCTACTGATAGAAATGTTTTCGTTGAATAATATTTTTTCTATAAGAAATTTAGATATGATACTGAAGGAACCTTTTGCTTATTATTTATTTATTGCACGGAAAACTTACAGCTAATAACCTAACCTAAATTAAACATTTAGAAAACCCCCGACACGAAATGTAATTTGCCATTTTACGGTGTCGGCCATCTTGGATTTGAAATTTATCATAGTGTATAGTGTTCTCCTAGTTAAACCCTTTCATTTGATACCCATATTGAGGGAGTTGTGAAAAAATATTTAATCCGCTATTTTATAGCGGCGGCCATCTTGGACCGATTTTCATCAAACATAGCTAAGAACACTCCCGACTAATACACCTTTCAAATAAAAAAAACAAAATCAAAATCGGTCCATCCGTTCGGGAGCTACGATGCCACAGACACACACACACACACACACACACACACACACACACACACACACACACACACACAGACACACACACACACACACACACACACACACACACACACACACACACACACACACACACACACACACACACACACACACACACACACACACACACACACACACACACACACACACACACACACACACACACACACACACACACACACACACACACACACACACACACACACACACACACACACACACACACACACACACACACACACACACACACACACACACACACACACACACACACACACACACACACACACACACACACACACACACACACACACACACACACACACACACACACACACACACACTCACACACACACACACACACACACACACACACACACACACACACACACACACACACACACACACACACACACACACACACACACACACACACACACACACACACACACACACAGAGACACGTCAAACTTATAACTCCCCGGCGTCGGGGGTTAATTAAAAGCTAAGTAGCAGCAACTTGGTCAGCTGATAGCCGATAACAAGTTTTTGCTTATAGATATATTTTGTTTTTTCTAACTAATTATAAAAAACAAAACAACCTAAAACTTCAGTTCAGTGCGGGACGAGACACTAAGCTAAATGGACCTGCGACACTTTTCTTTGTAAATCGAAGTACTTACTCGTAGTTTCGTAATACTTGCATCGATTTTTAGTAATCATATAATGGGGTTATTTTTGTGTGTCTGTATACATAATAATATTTAATATTAGCGTGTATTGGTGAAAATAAATTATTTAAATAGTAGTCGTTATTGTAATTGTAATAAAGTAATTCTGTGCGTTATAATTATGTTTATTTATATTATCAAAATTGATGACAAAAGAAAATGTAAAAAACATAATTCGAAATTAAAGACTCAAGAGGACAATACAAAGGGTAAAATGGTAAATGCGTACGTTTCTAATCTATATATTTTTAAGATTTTATAACAATAGGCATAACATAGGCATTAATTGTATTATTAATGTATTTAATTATTGTTATATTATTATTGTATTACAGGATATTATTATTGTAGCTATGGATAAGTTATCTGAAATAAATGAATTTAATTTAATTTAATTTTATAGGCTAACTCATATAGTGTGCGTAGACCATACTTCTTATATTTATACACTTGCCTATAGTTACAGTAAATCTAATTTACCTAGCTATCTGTCAATATTGCCGGAGGCCGTAGGTACAGCTGGCATCGCGTGCCCCGTGGAGGTATATTATAATGTATAAAGGATATTTTTTATACAATGCGCAATTTTTTTCAAAATAAATGTCAATTTCATAATCAACACCCCTAGAAACCTCGAAATTGATACCCATGTCATATTAATGAAAAAATAATAATATCCGCCATCTTGGATTTCAAAATAAATGGCAATTTTGTAATCAACACGCCAAGAAACCTCGAAATTGATACCCATGTCACAGTTATGAAAAAATAATGTTCGCCATCTTGGATTTCAAAATAAAGGGCAATTTTGTAATTAGCACACCAAGAATCCTCGAAATTGATACCCATGTCACATTTATGAAAAAAAATGTCCGCCATCTTGGATTTCAAAATAAATGGCAATTTCATAATCAACACCCCAAGAAACCTCGAAATTGATACCCATGTCATATTAATGAAAAAATTATGATGTCCGCCATCTTGAATTTCAAAATAAATGGCAATTTCATAATCAACACCCCAAGAAACCGCGAAATTGATACCCATGTAATATTAATGAAAAAATTATGATGTCCGCCATCTTGAATTTCAAAATAAATGGCAATTTCATAATCAACACCCCAAGAAACCTCGAAATAGATACATACCCATGTCATATTAATGAAAAAATAATAATGTCCGCCATCTTGGATTTCAAAATAAATGGCAATTTCGTAATCAACACACCAAGAAACCTCGAAATTGATACCCATGTCACAGTTTTGGAAAAAAAATGTCCGCCATCTTGGATTTCAAAATAAATGTCAATTTCGTAATCAACACCTCAAGAAACCTCGAAATTGATACCCATGTCAATTATTATGACAAAAAAAATGATGTCCACCATCTTGGATTTAAAAAAAATGGCAATTTCGTAATCAACACCCCAAAAAACCTCGAAATTGATACCCATATCATTTAATTAAAAAAATAAATAGGTTCGCCATCTTGAATTTAATTTAAAAATTATTTTACATTATAAAGTTAAAATCAATCAATATGTAAAATATATAATTTAAAAAATAATTGCATATTAACACGCAAGGTAACATTGTACTTGAACTTAGTTAAAAATTAAAATAGTATCCCGAGCTGCTAAAATTTTGTTTTGTAGCTAGCACCGTGCTCACCCTATCAAAACATTGTAAGATTTACACACACTGATAAACCCTTTATACTACTACTAATACACAAAAGTATCGAGTGTGTAGCTCCATTTTGCGGAAAAAAGTGGCACAGGTCCGTTCAGCACGGCGCCTCATCCCGCACTAAAGTATTGGGCGACAGAGGGGCTGCTCAGGGAACTTGCGAGTATCGATTACGTAAAAAAATCACATAAAATAATTTAAAAAGTTTTTCAAAAGAGTGAGCCGAGAGTACTCTCGGCATAGTACTATTTAATATTCTGATGGATTAAAAAAAATCCTACAGTTCATAGTTTAAAAGAAAAAAGGTTGTAACGAAGAAAACGGAGGCTACTTTGGTCATTTATTTTTAATACTTCAAATGTTTTTTTTAAAAATCTGGCCCGAGACGCACTTGCTCTGTATCGTGTAGATTAACATATATTTTTTTTGGATTTTTTCCGATAAAGATTAGGGAGAAAAAACGTTTTAATGTACCCCCAAAACACGCAATCCACGTATGTCGCCGCCTTAAACTATTTGCTAGTATATGTTTGCCAAACTCTTTTAAATCAAACACTACATCACGTACTTAGACAATTAAAATTTTCGTTTTTATTCATTTAATTATTTCTCAAGACATTTGGTACTGGTGATTTAAAATCACCAGTACCAAAAACCAATTTCTACTAGGGACGTTAAAATTAAATTCAAGCTACTATAAGACGCAATTATCAAAAACAAAAATACTGAAAATCAATATTTAATAAACACGTGTATATTTAACCTACTTTGCCTTTTAATATTATATAAGAACTGATAAAACCGCAACAACGTAGGCCCAAACCGCAACGTAAACCCTTCATCGTCGGAACATCTAACTCGACTGCGTGTGGTTGCGTGCTGCATGCTATTAGGTGAACGTTCGAACGATTGTCAGGCGAATGAATGACTGAAGCAATCATATCAACAACTCTATCATATCTATGAACACACAATGCAAACACCGTCAGGGCTGCAATTTAAAAAAAAATGCAAATATTTTTGGGGACATTTAACTAAGCAGAGCTTGTACTATGGGTACTAGACAATGGATATAATACTTATATACTTTTTTTTGTAAAAACATACTTATTATACATAGGAAACACCCAGACAAACACAAATACTTATATTCATCACATAAATATTTGTGTCCTGTGGGAAATAAACCCTCGTGATCAGCAGTCCGGAACTCGAACCACTAGACCACAGACGTCGTCAAATTCTCAAGGATTCGTTATTTTCTGTTTATCTTCAGTCGTGGGTGATTGCTTCTTGGTTATTTTTTTTGTAATATTTTAGCATTTTGAATCGATGGAAATGGAAAATCATTTATTTGGAAATGTGCTGGATGAAAAGGTTCTCGAGTGGAGACTACCAGAAACGCAGCGTAGGTTGATCTCATCGATGGACGGCATATTAGTATAGCCGGTTCTTGCCCTCCCCTTAGATTTTCATAAGAACCAAAGAATCATACCAGAGAACATTATCTGAATCTGGCATGAAAAAGTCTAGCAACATCGGGTCACTGAGTTGCTTCACGTGAAATACTAATAATAGTCAGCTGCATTTGCTTAGACTTGCAGTCGACCCCGATAAAGTTGGAAACAGGCTAGGATAAACGCAGAACGGAGGCGCAGTGATAAACACCACTCATTTTCGTAACTCCATTCGGTCTCAATAGAATAATTATAAATTATTGCCATTAGATTATAGCCATCCGTATGACATCCAGGACCGATGGCTTTACACGATCGAGGCATGGATAGGTTCTAAAATAAATTTATAATCTAACGGGAACATGTGACAATCAATCTTCCGGGCTTCCTTTCGAGTACTATCGTAACGTAAAGGAAAGAAATGTTAGCTTGACTATCTAAGATTTAGTCAGAATAATCCCTCTTAGAATTATTTACATATTGATGAGTAGAAGCGGTCCTGCGGTCGGATCAGATCAATCATTTACAAGTACAAAATTTAATCAAATAAGTTCGTGAAGTTTGAATTGTAAATATCGAAAAAGAACAAGCTTCAGTGCTTCGTGCCCTTCAGTTAAGCATGACTAGTTTATTCTCAAGCTAATACAAGTTTCGCATAATCGACCATCGAAAAGTTTGATAAGTTAAAATTCAGTCGAAGTCAAGTGGCTCTTCTCTTTAACAAGATCTCAAGAAGGCATTCCCATTTCATCCACAAAGGACATCTTATGCAATATAAAAAGGTAACAGTTTTTCTGTAAATATAGAACTTTGTATGTATTTTAATGTAAATGTAACAGGTTTAAGCGTGAAGAAATAACAGACTACTTTTGCACGTATATCATTAATACTTAAGACTGATTTACACGGAGCAATTTAATTGCCTATTGAATGCAATAAATTGAAGCAATAATAATAATTGTACCGTCTGAACAGTGTTTAAACGATGCAATTTATTTATTGCTTCAATTTTATTGTATGCAACAGGCAAGCGACTTGTGTAAATGGGCCATTATGGTTATTTATCAATATCTCATCAAGTATTGCAAATATATCAGCATATAGTACCTAACTATATAAAAAATCTCTTGTGTGTTTCAAGTTTTTGATTACAGTGTCACGTCTTTTTTTGCATTCAGACCTAACGTTGGCACCATATGGACTAGTTAGACTAATTACACGGTCTAATTGGTTTGTCTGTCCATCTGTAACTGCGGCTCCGTGGGACACTCTAGTTAATTAGTGTCCTAACCGATCCCAATGTGATTTATTTAACGTTTAAAGAGTTTTAAATTTAGAATTAAAACTTTATCTCGAAGAGAATTTTACTGTACAAGGATTTGTATCTTAGCCGTATTTAAAGGTGCTATGTTTAGTATCGGCGTCATGGCTATTTTTAACCGACTTCAAAAAAGGAGGAGGTTCTTAATTCGACTGTATGATTTTTTTGAGGCGGTGCCAAACTACTAATTTAATTTAAATATGACTTTCGTTGATTTTCTGTTTGGCACCGCCTCCAAATTTGTTAGAAATCATAATGTAAATACCTATGTACCTGTTATTTTTGGTGTAGGTGTTTTTTTGGACGTGGTTTGTTTTTTTTTAATGAAGTCGGTTTGTTTTTTTATGAAGTCGATATTAACACAAATCACGGCACAATAATATAAAATTTATCCTGAACTACAATTAATGCAATACAATAATAATAGACGTGTCTTAATAATAATCAAGCCTTTAATTTTTTTCGATACCTAAAAACTTCTCAACGATACGAAACTGTAGACTTTGTCCGACTTTTAGCGACTGAAAATCACACAATATGATGTTTCACTCTATGGTAAGTTGGTTGTTCTATTGTCGGGGTAATGGTAATCGCTATTCTTCGCTTATTGAGATAAGCGAAGAATAGCGAGACCTGCATTGGTTCACCCCAAGCCAACATGTTCTCAAAATACGCTTGAAAATCGATGCGTTTATGTCAGTCTCACTTAGTAAACTGTTTCCTGATAAAACTTATCTAAACTTGTTTATTTATTTATCAGAAAACCTATTCCATACGTGCATACACTCACGCCTTCTATCTAAAGGGGTAGGCAGAAAATAGACACTACGATTCTTGCATTATTCTTCTTTCTTCAGCAAGCTGCAAAACACTTATTATTTAACTTCTTTTTAATTAAATTATGTTACAATAAAAGCTTTATTTTCTCGCTTAATTGTAAAATGTTAGTCAAGAAGTCTCATTCTATTTAAATAAATAAGTTACGTAGAATACAACAGCGCTTCTCTTTATCATTCAAATTAGAATAACTATACACAGTTCTTTGATATAGTGACTTATTTTATGCTCTGGTTCCTTCGCAGACGCTGCAACTGTATTTCAAAAGGATTCGTTCAGATTTGCGACAGTGTTAACACACGTCAGCGACAAAAAGTCGCAAGCACAAAATTATTGTACTTCAAATGTACTGCCATCCAGTGCCCGTCATGACAAGACCTCCGTGCACCAACTTATGAGGGATGATGACGCCATCAGAGAACCGTGTGAACGTTCAGTTTTCGCCAAACTTATTGTCCGGGTTGAAGTTGGCACGAGCTAACTTTAACCCGGCCGTAAAAACCGGAGAAAGAAAAATATTGGATAAAAATTATATCAAGCGACAGCCTACGACTTAAGCTTTCGTTTTTATTTATTATAATCCTATATTTTTGCTTCTCCGATTTTACGGCCGGGTTAAAGTTAGCTCGTGCCAACTTCAACCCGGACAATAAGTTTGGGGTGAACTGTACATAATAATGCAAGTGTTCATAGGTCCTTTAAAATGTGCGGCGGCCAGTCAGAGATCAAAATGACGCCGAGTGCAAAAAGTCCGCAGTTCCATTTACATGTACTTACGAAAACGTGTGTATGTACCTGACGTATGATCAAAGCTACGGAGCGTGTGAATGTGTGAATGGTTAATCCACCACTAGCACGTCGTGGCCGACCACATCACAAACACACGCATTTTGGCTTCGACAGCGCAACTTCCAGTAGTTTTAATGATATAAATACTGGCTGATATTATTTTTCCCGTCGCCCGTCTGAATCAACATTCAGTGAAAACTTTATTCGTCAACTAAATTCATCAAATTTATGTGTTGAACGCACCTGAGATTTCTATTCTGTATATGGAGGCCTCTGTTCATATTATTATGATTGTTTGTTTTTTCATGCATCATCCTGAAAGCAATTTGGGACAAGCTGCCTTGAGGGTCTTTTCAACTACGTAGGTATGGTTTAACTCCTACTGTCGTAAATTGTAACGACTCTGCATTGTAATTTTAACTGTAGGTAACATTTTTAAAATTATGTTGTTTATTTTAATGATCGTTGACAATGCGGTTATTGAAATAACCGCAGCGTCTTATAATTAGGTCATTTAAAAAAAAACAGTAGTGTCATTTTTTGTTTTATATATTTCACAACACTTTTTTTTATTAGCCATTGCTATCCCACTGCTGGCCAAAGGCCTCAACAACACAACACTTATTCTTTATTTATACCTGTGCCTAACTTTTTTTTCGGAAATGTACTCGGGTGCGCTCACAAAAACTCATCAATGTTTTATCGTAATCGGATGAATGCTATAGGAAAGCAAAAAAACGGACAAATATTTATTTCATATATTCAATTTTCACTCAATTACTGTGTCCATGTGTGTATCTGTCGTCATCGCTATTTCGTTTTGAGCAATACTTTCGGGTCGAAATTTTGGCTTTGACGACTAACATCACTATCTCGGCTTTAGCCATACGACAAAATTATGTCACTACTATATTATAGCAGTAGAAAAGCACGGAGAAAAGTCATCACTGTCGGAGCAATTTCGCAACACATGACGTAATGCTTAGGTATCGTTGTCTATAAGTTCCATTACCCCTTTGGTTGGTACACCTCCGGCCCTCCGCCACGCTAGGCAAGTCACGCGATGTTCACATTACAACGCTGAAAGATTTCGTTTCCACTTACAAAATCACTTTGTATCTTATGTTCTTTGACTTTTCTTTGGAATCTCAGTTTTATTCGCTAGATAAGTATTTTCATTCTACTTTCCAGTTTCAAGATGCTTTTAAATTTTAAATGGATCGTACACTAGTTGCAGTTAAAAATATTACTTGGCCTATATTTTTTAATTGATAGTGAGTGAGATGTTTCTGTTGAAATTGAAAACGGCAACTGTGTGGCTTATAGCCTTTAGGAGTCGTAACCATAGAGTATGCATGTGGATTTCATACGGTAGTATAAAGGTAAAGTATAAATAAAGACATTTAAAGACTGCCTCGTTGGTCTAGTGGTCCCAAGCGCGATTCCTACGGTAGAGGTCTTGGGTTCGAATACCGGGTTGAGCAAAGTGTTGGTGGGTTTTTCTGCGAAATTCCCAGTAGCAGCTCGGAGAATAGGCTCGCCACCTATTGCCATCACTAGGTACCTAAACATACCAGCAAAACGTCTGCCTACCCCTTCGGGGAATACAGGCGTGATGGTATGTATATATGTAAAGTTCTCCCATTTTGAAAGGAGAGGACTATTAAGTACGGGTATCCAGCAGTGGGGCAGTGAGTGAGTGATGAGTTGATGATGGTAATTTACAGTGCTCGGTTTAGAAGGTCGAGACGAAAGTACGAAATGTACTTACGTGTAGAGCAAGACGGCAGCACACCGGTAAGTGCCGGTAATTGATATGGTAACCGACATGAGACGGTAAACCGTTCACTTTTACAATAACTGCAATTGTTACTTTTGAAGCTGATGTCAACTACTACTAGTTTAAATAAAATAGAAATTTTCTTAATTAATGTACGCATGCGCCTTTGTAATCTATTAGGTAGCTGTTCCCTGCAGTGTTACTATCTAAAATAAAAATAGCCAAAATTTCTCCTTATAACATTAGCTATCCGCGAGTGAAAGTCCCGTAAAAATCGGTCCAGCCGTTTCAGAGATTAGCTGGAGCAAACAGACAGACCAAAATTTTCTCTAGTCTTAAGTAAAATGGTCTACCCGTTCATCTTACAATGCTAATGGGCACACAGTAAATGATTATACCACAGTCATGCATTTAAGTTCATTTACACGATGCTGTGTTGCCTCAGCCAAATACCGTGTTGTAGGTAGGTACCGTTTGTACCTACAGTTTTTATTATTCAACTTATTGCATTCAACAGGTAATTCGATTGTTCCTAGTTGTTGTAGCCGTAGTACGTTAACGTTAACGTTTTTTTTCAACTAGACCATTATAATAGGCAATTTGAAACTCGGAATAAAATATTAGAAAATAGAAAGAAAATGAATTCTGAAAACAGTTTTGATCTTTGAAAAGTCAGAAACTTTACTGCTATAAGTAGGTCTTATAAGAGCCGGTAAGAAACTACATTCAATCGCTGTTGAAAATATTGTACTATGATAAGTAAGATTTATTTAATAAATATTAAAATGGAAGAGATTTCTATAGAAATAAGCAGTACCTTTGTACTATAGTCCAAATTATTTTTTAACTTTCTGGTTCAGGTTGTACATAAATAAATAAATAAATGGAAAAAGATTGCACTGCCAACTTAGAGCGGTACCATCAGACGATACGATAATATTGGAGTGGCACTCATGCATGTTCGCCGCATGCGGCACAAAGTCTTTACGTCATTAAGTCGACACGGCCAGCGGTGCCGAGTAACAAGCTGTGAAACGCCTCCGTTACATTTTAGCCACAATATTCGGAACTTATGACGTCTGTCCAGGCGAAGTATATCTGCGTCAGCTTGACGTCTACTGCAAGCCAGATACAATTTCACGCTGTGCCAACTTGCAAAATTCGTTGGAAATTCTAATTTCATACAGAATACGGATAGTGTAGCTTGTATTTAGCAGATACGTCACACGTCCGGTTGGATAACACCCACCCGTTACACTAAGTGGAGAGCTAGTACACGGAACTTAAACTAATTGTTTGTACCTTGGAATTGTACTCGTAGTCTGATTTAGTTTTATTTACATCGTCACGTAAGAGTAAGTTTAGAAAGAAATAGAAACCTGATCTATGTCGATGATTCTAGATCACCACCGGTAATCTTTCTGCTAGGCTAGTGATATAAAAATAAACACTTCGACACATTGAGGCTCAAAGAGATTAAGATATCCTGAACCCCTTAAAGTTATTACTTTAAGTCGTAAAGGACTTCTAGACATACCAACGTATATCTATAAGCCCAGACCACTCACAACCTACCCATTAAAATTCAAGTAATTACGCCAAATCTACTTAAGCAAGTCTTTGTTAAGAAATTAGAGAACACCTAACAATTCAGAGTTAACACCTTCAGAGAACAAGCTTAAATTGAACATTGGAAATTTCACTGGAAATGTCTCATTAAAAATGCTAAAGCTGGCAAAGAAAAGTGGATAATCTGTTTGGCGTCCGGCGAATATTAAAGAAGCCGACCAGTCCGGAAGGTCGTTTGATGAGATCAAAGGAGTTCCACGGTTTTACTGATAGACCTTTGCATTTTGATGGAGTTCCAAATTCTCTCTTGTCTATGGGTTTTGATATAGGGTCCTGATAGACAATACTGTCTATCCGTTTTGTTTGAGCTGTCGTTTTATTTAGTTCCGGGATTGTGATGTAATCAAAAGCGGTTTATACTCTCTTTGAACGTGGATGAATCATCTTATGTTCTTTATTGTTAGTGGCATTTCAGGGAAGAACCTTCAACCATTGTCTCTTTCAGAGAATATCATAAATAGTGGCTATGGGTTCCAGTCAAGTTATTTGACTGATCAATTGATTAATTAACTGACATATTTGTGGTTTGTATAGAAAAGATAATTGTGATAAAAACTTTTTGTAGCAATAAGTTTGCCTAGGTGTGGTCGTTCTTTAATGAAAATATTTAAAATATATGCTAAATTGCAGTAAATATTCATATGAGGGCTGATTAATAAAGCGATATCATGCATTGCGTACTCCCTAAGAAGTTATTTATATTTATGTCCATAAGGAAAACAAAAAAATGCCTCACATATTTTGAGAACTATTGTAAGCCATTCTAGTAAAACTAAAAGGCCACAGAGGGACTAAACACGGGTAGTAAAATATTTCCTAGCGTACAAATTTTCTCCAACGTGGATGCTCTAGTTATATATACTTCATGGTACTAGAGTCTGGTACCATGAAATATATAACTCAATATGTAAACATCGTTCCTGTTCCAAAGAGCACAATTGCTGATCATATTCGGGTGTAAAAGGCCTCGAGAAAACGCAACCCCTTTTACATATTAGTTATTTTCTTCTATCATTAAAGCCCTTGCACATACCGGCATCCAATTTTCTTTGTAGTCATTTAGTAAGTTTGCTAAATCTTTTTCATAAGAATACAAAGTGATTGAACTCTGTTTTTGCATTACAGTTCTTGGCTCCTGCACTTTTGATTGAGATTTTGTGCATTGAGTGTACATTGCTGCAGTAGTAAGAAGCGGGGCCGAGGATTTCTTTGGTCAAAGGGAAATGTAGTGTAGGGTGCAAGGAATTGTCGCTATTCTTCCGCAGTGTGGGGCATGCCGGGCACGCCTCCCGCCGCCAAGGCACCATGAGGGTTGTTCCGGGAACTTTCTAATAGTTTCCCAGAGTTCATTGTACGGTACAATTTGACTTGTTTTAAGTTTTTATTTCTAAGACTCGATTCGTAGTTTTAAAAGTTTACCAGTATTTAATTTCAAATTAGTTTTCGCAGCCAATTTCCTTTGCGAGATTATTATTTTCGTGACACTATACATATATATCGTGTTATATATAAAATAACATTATGATAACCAATAATTATCAATCGATATACTAAAATACAATTATGTGTGACGCTCTCCAGAGAGTCTCTGTTACTTTAATTCGACAAATTGTTACGCAGCTACGGCTACGAAGCATCTACGGCTACGAAGCAGCTACAGCTACGAAGCTGCTACAGCTACAAAGTTGCAACGGCTACAAAACAGCTAAAGCTACGAAGGAGCTACGGCTACTAAGCAGCTACAGCTAAGAAGTAGCTACGGCTACGAAGCAGCAGCTACGGCTACGAAGCAGCTACAGCTACGAAGCAACTACGGCTACGAAGCAGCAGCTACGGCTACGAAGCAACTATGGCTACGAAGCAGCAGCTACGGCTACGAAGCAACTATGGCTACGAAGCAGCAGCTACGGCTACGAAGCAACTACGGCTACGAAGCAGCAGCTACAGCTACGAAGCAACTACGGCTACGAAGCAGCAGCTACGGCTACGAAGCAACTACGGCTACGAAGCAGCAGCTACGGCTACGAAGCAGCTACAGTTATGAATCAGCTACGGCTACGAAGCAGCAGCTACGGCTACGAAGCAACTACGGCTACGAAGCAGCAGCTACGGCTACGAAGCAGCTACAGTTATGAATCAGCTACGGCTACGAAGCAGCAGCTACGGCTACGAAGCAACTACGGCTACGAAGCAGCAGCTACAGCTACGAAGCAGCTACAGTTATGAATCAGCTACGGCTACGAAGCAGCTACGGCTACGAAGCAGCTACGGCTACGAAGCAGCAGCTACGGCTACGAAGCAGCAGCTACGGCTACGAAGCAGCTACAGCTACGAATCAGCTACGGCTACGGAGCAGCTACAGCTAAAAAAATGCTACGGTGTTGAACGTACATCGTAATTACATACATTATTTTGATTTAAATAGAACATAACATACCATCATGCTTGTTTTTCCCGAAGGGTTAGTCAGAAGTCTACTGCTTTACACCCACAGTTTTCTGTTCTGTTTAAGTCCAATTTAATTGAGGGTGAGCCTGTTGCTACGAATCTAAACTCCGAGTTGTTACTGAGAATTTTATAAAATATCCAATAACATTTTGCTCTACCTGGGAATTTAACCATGGACCTCAAGCTAACGAGGCATGTCCTGCCATAATGGTCTAGCGATCGCAACCGCGGCTTCTGAGCAAGAAGACCCAGGAGTCCATTCCCAGGTCGAGCAAAGTGTTATTGACTGCTACTATGATATAGATCTACGTCTGTGATTATATGTTATATATGAAAATTGCTACATAAATATATTCTTTTAGAATCTTGTATATTTCTGACAAAAAAAAACTGGCCTGGTCTCGTATCCGCTCGAATTCGCAAATTACATAATAGTTACGTCATGATACAGAATATATATATATATATATTTGTATGTTAGTGGGGCAGAAAACGAAGAAGAACTACCTCAGTTCCTATAATTACTTAATTAATTCGAGGATGCCTATATTTCTTTACAAAGTATTCAGGAGAAACGTGGGTGAAGTTATGTAATAACATTAATTAATAATTATTGTTATACATATATAATACACAGATGTGTATATCGTGTATATATTTTATATATTAATATATTCTATGTTATATTGAGCTAAAATAGGTGAAGGAAAAAATCAATAAGTTTCTATTTTCTCATTAGAAAATTCCAACAACATTAGAACTTCTAGGAATCAATGGAAGTTAATCATTTACTTGAATCGGTGACGTATTGGTTTCTAGGTATGGACTAGAGTAAAAATAATATGTCAATGATTGAAAGATTATGTCGTTAAAAGTCAAAAAACGCGTTATATACTATAATTATCGCGTATTTTTTTAACTTTGCAATATTTTTTTTATTCTAGCTACCTATGAACCACATAGTTTTGGATGTATTCAAGATCAAAGTCTCATTCCATTATTATTTACTAAACTTTGTAATGCTGTTATTTGCTAAACTTTCTTCGAAAAAATACTATTGATATTTAGCAAATAAGGTTTTTTAAATTACAAAACGCTACAAACATAACACCAATATGCGGTGGATTTTTTTTCTAGCTATTAAGTGGTCCTATCAATGGGTCTTGTTTGATGTACAGTATGAGTCTCATTAAGGTAAGTTTACATCGTGTATATCGTCGCGCCTTAAGTAGCCGGTTGAACGTGTAATGAGGCGGTAAGAGTCACAAGCTTCACGGAATATTCGCTTAAAAAATATATTTGTGTGCAACCTACAGCTAATAATACTTAGTCGGCGCGACGGCCCACCAAGGCTTTTTAGGTTCGGCCCGCGAAGGCTTTCTACGTCCTTGTGTAGTTTGATATATTGGAATGCTTGGGATGCGAAGGAGAGCAGTGTGGTACTCACAATAAAAATAAAAACACATTCGAGGCAACGTCTAACGTAGGACGAAGCTCAAAAGAATATTAAATATTCGTAATGTTTCATTACCTATAAGACCATACTCAGCATATAATTAAAAAGTTATCAAATTATTAAGTATCAAATCTGGCTGAGTGTTCGATAGAATTTTGTTGCTCAAACACAATACTTCGCTAATGATGCGCCGTACTACATGTACCTAATAATTATTATATCAAGGCCAAACATTGGTTTACAAGTCTGGTAATTATTGTACATAAAGAAAAACTATGACACAAAGTAGAACGTGAACAAACCACCTCTATTAAGACGTAGGCAGACGTGGGTAGTCAAATCATTATCCTAATTGCTACTTATTTATGATGCCTAAACAAATATATGGACATTTCTTGTGAGGCGAGACATGTATTATTCATAGGAAAGTAGACGTAGATGGATCTTAAGTTGGAAAGAAAAGATTTGTTGGGTACATTGCACAGATTAATGGTCGAGAACCACACTATCGCGTCTCACACTGTTTAAAATTGAATGTAACGGTTTTGGTAACGTATTGCTATTGCTTTACAATGGAAAATTATTCCTATATTTTTTGTTCGGGCTTTTTGAACAGGCTACATTTTAGTTTGTGCAGATTCTGTCATTGGTTGTTACTTTTAATTTATATACCTCGTTCTTTTTTAGGGTTCTGTATCTTAAAAGAAAAAACTACCCTCCGATCACTTCGTTGTCGTCTGTCTGTTGGTCTGTCCCCACGCTTTTTCTAGAGGACGCGTGGAGGTCTATACCAAGTTGAAATTAATATCGAATACGTAGGTTTACAGTGCCGTGGAACTGTAAAAAAGCTATCTGGTTTTTAAAAGTAAAAAACCAAGCAGCTGTTAGCAACGGCTTCTTTTTCTTCTTAGCATGTCGATGGCAAACATTGTGGGCTTACACTTAGCAACGGCATGAGTACAGCCGAAGATCGCCGAAGACGCTGATAAAGTAGGACTGATGATGATGATGATGTTCATATTTTTTGGCTCTATAGAACTCTATGGAAGCTCTAATTGGCACACCTTATCCAATGAATACTGTAAGCAACGTAGGCTACTGAACCTATAATTAAATCAATTAAGTAGACCTCTAAAGTTTTGACATAAATAAAACTAGAAACTTCTCTAGAATGCTCAAAAATATTCAAAGCATATCATGAAATCTAAACAATGTTTTGTTATAACACAATAATATTAGGTTTGAACCTGAAAATAGATTCAAAATAAATGTGCAGCCACTGCGAAAGCGAATACTTCAACTGAAACTTTAATTTGTATATAATTATATTTCAAAAGTAACTTTAATTTATTTTCACTATGATCAAACAGATGACGAAACTATACGAGCAAGTAATGACAAATGGAATTGTTATATATATATATCTACATAATTTATAACTATTCTGGAATAGTTATAACTGACCGCTATTTCACTCGCATTTTATTGACAAAAGTTGACTCTGTGTCCTTCCTTAGGATGCGATCTAGGTATATCTTTCGTAAATGTTATCGAAATCTGTTCAGCGCTTTAGATCTGAAAATGTAACAAATAGATAGAGGGATACTTGCCCATCTAAAATAATAAAAAGCCTATTTTATCACCTTCTGATAAGTTGCCTTTAAATTACCTGGCAGATAATTTCATACAAGTTTTGTTCCATTTTTGAATTTATTCGTGGTTAGCGACTTTCCAGAGATGATGAAAAAGGTCCTAAGTATGATTTGATGATATAGATACTAGCTACCTGCGATTATAATTTTAGCGTCTCTTAGAGCCTCCTAAGGGCTATCTCGGTTCAAAGATTCAATAAAAATTACTATACCTTAAAACTTTCCTTGAAGACATGACATGACAGTCAAGTATTTTTTGTAAAAAAATACCGTCAATCCACATTACACAATTACGATACTGTGTAAGAGAGTATAATATGTGTTATTATATTGAATACCTTGGGGCATTGACCTAACATTGCATAAAACCCAGCGGTATTTGCATCACTACACAACACTTCATTACTAATTTAAAGATTAGGGGGTACTTCAAACCGACCGCTTCAATTCGAGACAGGTAGAGCTTTGAGCTATTAATCTTATATAAGCGCTTAAACTATTAAAGTTTTCGTCGGATAAGCTCCGAAACTAACAGTTTAGACACGGACAGCTGTTGATCCCTTGAAATCCATTAACATTTAAAACATTTAAATTAAACATTCGTACTTTTCATCTTAAGTGACTTGGTTCATCTTCGTTCGTTTCAAATGAAATATAATTAATTAAAGGTGAAGCGTGACTACTTGGAGTAGAGTAATACTAGTATATTATTGTGTAGGTAACCTTAGGAAAGTAATAAGCGGTTTTTACTTACCATAGTGATTATGTTTAAATTTGAAAGATGCGGTTTTAAGCACATAACTTTATAATTATCGTAACAGTTTGTATTTGAAATCTCGAACTTTCTATATAAATTACGTATGAAAGACGATCACTTGACAGAGCCGTTATCAATCGACTCCCCTGTTTTCTTTGTTGTGCTCTTATTTTCCAGGAGAACATTTGAAAATCCACCAGAGATGTATACAGGCGAAGCTGCGCAAATGTCGCTCTTCTTTTCATGTCATTGGAAAATATTTTCAGGTTGTCACCTTAATGGTGCATGGCACATTACACTATATTCTCCATGTTTGGGTCTGTCGAGGTGATGGCGGTTTTGATGACATTATCTACGGACCCTCGACGCACGAGTCCAACTTAAGAACTTAACTGCTATATTTATGTATCTTCGCGGTAACAAATCGATACTTAATGTTTCACCGCTGCATCGATGACGTAGTAAATTCGCAGAAAAAGCTGACTTTACGGAAAACAACAAAGCGTGGAAACGTTCGCTTTACTTACCGATTGGCTGGCTATAACAATGCGCATTATTTAACTGTAGATATTTCCATTGTTTTTAAGCAATATTACAACTGAAAATAATATGCGTTTATACAAGGCTTTGTTATTATAGTTTAACTTTAGACTGATAGACTATATTTATTTTTACTATAACTTTTTTTTATTTGAATATCACTCATGTTTAAATAAGAAAATAGAGAACAAAATAGAACAGTGCAAATCTATAACAACTAACTGAAACATATTTGTCTGTGAGGGACTTTTTTATTGGGTTTTAATATAAAATTCCGAATAGCAAAATTCGGACCTCGATAATGCTAATAAGGCTTGTTATGTATTACGTGGAACCTAAAATATTTCGGCGAACTGTGGGTATACCTCTACCTAACCTTTTGCGGGAAAAAGGCAGGTCAGTTTAATAGTATTTACCTAACATTCATCATATTCAACCCATTAATTGTCCCACTGTTGGGCACGGGTCTCCTCTCAGCATGAGAGGGATTAGGTCATAGTCCACCACGCTGGCCTAATGCGGGTTGGCAGATACACAGTCACATGCCGTCGACAAAATCTCTCAGGCATGCAGGTTTCCTCACGATGTTTTACTTCACCGTTAAAGTGAGTGACCCACATGATTTAGAAAAGTCAGAGGTGCGTGCCTTAGTTTCGAACTCGAGACCTTTGACTTGGCAGTCCAGTGGTCATAACTCTAGGTAATCACTGCTTACCTAACATTGGATTTAATAAAATAATTATTGGTTTAGAATCTTCGAAGATATGAGGTAAGTACCTAAGTAAAAGTGTTTTCTATTTTACAATTCTCTGAAGTCAAAAATAAAGGGTTTGAAACCTCCTTAGGTTGGAAGTCGGCTAAAAAGTAAGGACTCTTTAACCAGTTCAGAAAGTTTTTCTAAAGGAAATGCCTTATAAACGGTGGGCATTGTAAGCATACCCTTTACAAAGTAAAACTGTCTTTTCACAAGCTACTTGAAGGTTTCTTTGTACCACAACTCTTTTAATATAATAAATTATTCCTTTTTTTTCAACAGGCTTTTGTGTGTGACATAGTGTCTTTTAAGATTTATTGTTGTCGTGAGTAAAATGATAAGTAGTTTCGGTTTCCGGGTAGGAAGTAAAGGCAATATTTTGGTGAGTACTTTGCGTACTCACCAAAAGTGTTTGTGTAATTTTTGAAAATGTTCACTCTCCTGGTTATGTGGATAGATATCAAGGTGATATTATAGCTTTTTTAGGTTTTTTAGGTGGTTATTTCCAGATGACACTTATATTAATCAGGGAAACTGACTGTCATTCTTCAGTAGGCCCAAGCTCAAATGCTGTGAGGTCTTGGGTTCGATCCCAACGTCGAGCAAATACGTATTATTTGGTTTTCTATAAAATCCAAAATAGGTTGCTCACACTACTTTGGACCTAAATACACCAGTGGGTGTACATATGTACACCTCTTCTTATTCGAGTCAATCATAATCATGAAAGACGAGTAGACGAGTAATTTATTGAACGATATATTATGATAACAAATCTCTTACATACATTTCAGTAACCTTTTCCAAAATTTATTCAAAAAAACTTTTATAAAGTAACTTGAAATGATAAATATCGGTTGTTACGACATCGTGTCAAGTTAACCCCGCTCCAACCGTATCAGGTCGAATCTAAAAGGTATAAATCGCGGTAACATCAGATACGGCCCTCCGAGGCGTTAAGTGGAAAACTTGCACTATGTAATTAACAATTCAACGGGTTCTGACTCAGGAAACCTATTTAGGTTACGGCTAGTTTGAGACTCAAATTTGATGCTAACATCATAATTATTCAACTTGTTTTATTTATTTGATTTTTTAATTAAACCTCTATTGGTATTTATTATAGGTTTATATTGCATAATCAAACAAATTATCTATCTTTATCCACTTTTGTCTCATTAGGCTCGTCGTCCTAAGTGCGACTGCTACACTAGAGATGCTAGGTTCTATTCTCGGGTCGAGCAGTGTTGTTCGGTTCGGTTCGTAGTCTAGATTTGAGCCCGGTTGATGGCAATATGGTCACACCCTATTACATGAGACCTAACATACTGGCAAAGTGTGGGTGTACTACATTGCTATACCTCTGCCTAACCTTTCGGGCAATACAGCGTGATGATATGGATATAAGATTATAATTAACAGTTAAGAAATATTATGTTACATTTGATACAACAATGGAAGTATTATTTTTAATCGATAAAGCGATTAAAATTAAAGATATATTTTTAAACTAGTCGAAAAGTTGCAGTATTGTAGTCGTTACGGTTATTTCATATTACAAAAAGCAGAATTCTGCCGAGTCAGTTTCGATTTAAATTATTATTATAGCGAATATGTACGAAATGGCATTAACAGATTTTGGCGAACATTGTACGGAGAACTTTATTTTATCGTTTCAATATAAGAGATTTAAATAATTCGTGGTAATGAAGCTTTTGCCGCATTCCCAATGTGGCAAAAGCTTTATTACCACGAATTTTATAGAATTACGAATTTCAAAGATTCATAGAATTAACTTGACATCTGGCTGACTGGCACCTTGACATTCGAATCGACAAACGAATAGAAACAAAATGTATGGAAATGACATTAGTGACATACCGATTTGTTGAAAGCTTGTGTCATTTCCATACATTGTGTTTCTATTCGTTTGTCGATTCGAATGTCAAATTGTAACTTGTCTAGCCCCCCTGGCTCGTTGGTCTAGTGGTCCCAAGCGCGATTGCTACGCTGGAGGTCATGGGTTCGAATCTCGGGTCGACTAAAGTGTTGTTGGGTTTTTTTGTGGAATTCCCAGTAGCAGCACGGAGTCTTGATTTGTGCTCAGTTGATGGCAATAGCCTCGCTCCCTTTTAAATGGTATCTACCTAAACATAACAGCACAATACGGGTGTACATTAGTACACCTCTGCCCAACCCTTCGGGGAATACAGGCGTGATGGTATGACATTAACAAATCTGTCTGACCTGCATTCCCCGAAGGCTTAGTTAGATATTCGCTGGTATGTTTTTAAGTTCCATCTAAGGGATGATACCCATCAATACCACAGAGATAGCCAGTGGTGTAGTGATGCACACCTCTGCCCAAAGGTGGACGTTATATTTTAGATCCCACTGCTACAGTTAAGAATATCCTAAAGAACTATAAAACTTTCCTGGACCCGGAAATCGAAGATCTAAGACCACGCTCAGGTATTTGCAACCGCATGATCAACAAAATCAAGCTAGTTAATCAAATTAGTTCTAACAAAAAATTCAGCCTATTATTACATGCGTACATACCTACACTTACGTCTTTTGCTGCCTACCCCTGTGGGGAAAAGCCCTATTATTATACCTCAGTTATAAACTATTTTCTCGGGGTGACGTAATGGCGTAAAACCTACGTACAACGGTCGAATGCGGGTTGTCGGATTTCATACACAAACTTTGTATGGAGTCCCTTTTACCAAATAGATTTTATCACGATGATATTCTTCTTTATGAGAACAGCCATAGTATTTTTTTATACATAACTACTCGTAGCTCTGTTCTTCATCATAAAGCTTTATTCGTCTGCTGCTGGACATAGGCCTCTCCTAGTAAACCTTGCAGAATCTGGTCTTTGGCTTTCTTTATCCACTGTCAGCTGCGTCCCGCACCCGAGCCCGGGGCCCGGACCGGGGTGTAGTAAACTGGAGAGTTCTCGACTGGAGAGTCGAGAACTGGTTAATCTTAGTTTACATAAAAACACACATAGCCTGTATTCCACGTAGGCTTGGCAGAGATGTACTAATGGACTTTTCGCTGGTATGTTTAGATCCTATGTAGGTAATAAATAGGGCTTAGTGTAGTTGTAGTTTTATTATCTATTTGTGTGTGACTATCATGGATGTCCCTCGTATCATGGAAAGAAGGGAGGAAGGATTATATCGGACCTTTACCAAGTAAAAACAGAGAGAGAAGAAGGAAGAGATTTCTGTAGAAATAAGCAGTACCTTTGTACAATATTCCTAATTATTTATAATTTTCTGTTTTCTTCAGTGTGTACATAAATAAATAAATAAATAAATAAAAACACTCGGCACATCCAGGACGGAGCTCCAAACAGTTTCGCATATTTTTAGATACATAGGTACATCTTGCCGTTCAAATAGAACGCAATAACGCTTGTATTTTGCAGATTCCCGGCGCCGTCTTGAATACTAAATGAGTCGAAGCCTACGTCTTCTTCTTTAGGGATTGATGTCCACGCTTCGATTGAGATTTGAACGCAACAAATTACGTCACGTAGTGATGTGACGTCATACCCAACAATATCAACCGAAAAGTCAATACTAACAATCGATCGATGCCGTGGATCAAAGGTGGAATGAGATGAGCCAACGTTGATCGACAGTTCCTATACCTACTGTACTATAGTATAGGTATATTTATTGTTCATAGTCCATAGTAATTTTACCTTAAATTTAAATATAATCAATGAAACAAAAAAACGCAGTCGGGTTTTTTTGTTTCATTGAATAATTAATGTTATATTACTTATTAATAATCATTCGAAAATAAAAATGATAAGAAACACCTCAAAGTGATTTTTAAAAACTTTTCTGCATACACATTAAAGCGTCTAAAATACGCTATTATGGTTTATGTACCCAGTGACACTCGTGCCATCAAGACGAATCTAATGACGTATCATTTATCAAAATCGGTTGAGCCATTGAGTAGTTATGAACGGACATAGGAACGAAGATACATACATACATACAGGTCAAACACATAACCTTCCTTCGGTAGTCGGGTAAAAATAGGTCGTAACCGTAAGAATTACTCCGAAGCAAATTTCACCACCGTTAGGTAGAAAATTAAGCTAGGTTTTGTTTAAAAAACTAGAGCTAGACACATTTTATCTGACAGAAAGAAACAACGTTTCTGCATTAGTTACATTTTGCAAAAATCTGTGCACATTTAAGTTAGTTTAAAAGTTGGTGCCTGTAAAACATTGATAAAATAATATTACCAATTTTCAGAGTACTTATAAGTAATTTCAAACTTTCCCAGCGGAGTTAAGAGTCTGTTCTGAAAATCCATTGCTGACTGTCCCATTATTCATTTACAGAAATTTTATTTTGTAATAAAAAGGACATTTAATGCTCAAACCTCGTTATTTCGAATGTTTAGTGGGTTGCTAATTAGACAACTTTTCATCTCTGCGCTATGGGCGCTCGAATACTGTAGAGCACTACAACTTGGTTATAAATATGATAGACCTGGAAATCGTAATACTACAATATTATTTACCTCACGAATAATGGAGAAATGTTCTCACAAAACTGACTCAACAATATTGATGACATATTCTTTCGAAACGAAGACGACGAAATGAATTATGCTCAATACGCTGAACAAGCTTTTATATCTTAAGAATTAATTTTATTCAGTGATAATATCTTACTGCAATGCAAACCCAATCAAACTTGGCAAACTCAAACAGTGAGGGGTGTCCCGTAAACGAATAATCGAGTGTTCAATTGAGCAAGATCTCGATTATCCAGAAATTGAAATCGAATGCGGCTGGTGAATTGAAAACGAATCTTCAATGAGTAGTGGTTCTTTTTCTTCGCTTTAAGCGCTAGCAGAGCGCTAAAACAGTAACAGTGCCGTCTTTTGTCCGTCCTTTATAGAGAAAAGAAGCAATTACCGGCCTTTATTACTTGCGTAATAAACTTCCTTAGAGTATCCTCTTATAGATGAAACACTGTGTACATTGTTACGTCAACGTTTAATTCAACAGACTGCCTGTTAATTAATTGTTATGCTCGTAATAGCAATAGGACTATTTCCTGTGGGTTGCCAATTTGGATAAGTATCTGTGTGCTCTACTTTTTATTAATTATGACGTATAGTATTCTCCTAGTTACGCCCTTTCATTTGATACCCATATTGAGGGAGTTGTGAATAAATATGTAATTCGCTATTTTGTGGCGACGGCCATCTTGGACCGATTTTCATCAAACATAGCCAAGAACACTCACACACACACACACACACACAGACACGTCAAACTTATAACACCCGTCGTTATTGCGTCGGGGGTTAAAAATACAGTCGGACGAAATAAATTTAATTATGTAAGGTGCTAAACGCAACTGATACACAGCTTTGTCACAAATATCGACGTCAGCACATTAATTCTTAAGTCAGCATTTTGACTCTCGGATTATAATTAAACACGCCAACTTCAAAACATTTTGAAATTAGTGTTTCGGATTCCTAAAACAGCCAGCCAGCTATTTTCATAGATTACAATATTAAAAAAATAGGTACATCAATTTCATAAATCCTTCACCGTTCACAATATATTTGAAAGATAGCTTTCAAGCGATCATATAAACAAGATCACGTTATTCGAAACACTTCAGAGTTTAATATCGTAGGTAGGAAGATCACAAACAATTTAATTTTAAATTTACGATTACATACGCTCTCAGACGGGTCCTTTGCTGTGTCTTATGTCGATTATTAAGCCTCTTCAATAAAACATTAACAGGGAACCTCAGAACATGCATGACACTTAATGTAATCAATAAATTACCATATTACCAAATGTCGTACCATCGATGCGAAGAAACTATGTTACATAGTATATACTATCCAACAATAGATATAGCCATAAACATTATATTACCTTTCATACTATTTACATGTGTCGTCTGACTATATATATATATAGGTTCTCAACGTAGGCGATAAAGTTGTCGTTTGAGGCTTTGAAGGGGGCAGTAGAAGAAACCGAGAAAATTAGGGGCAATGAGATAAGTATGAAACGTTTAAATATCGGAGCGAAAGCTGTTTTAGGTGGTCCTAGTAGATGGGTAAGGAACGGTAGGGATGAAAGATTCTATGACCCTACTGTTTGCATTCGTAGAATCAATGAGTGATAAAAAAATGCGAAATTACAAACACTGCTCATTCTAACAAATTAAAATTAAATTTTAATGAGTTTATTTCAACAATTAAAATTTAAAAGTAAATCAAAGCGGTAGTCTTGCCGTGCCATCGAATTCGATACAAACTCTTTGGGCGATCTTCACATCTATACTATCGTCCATAATCTATACAAATATTATACTTAAAGAGGAAAGATTTGATTGTTTGGTTGTATTGAATAGGTTCCGAAACTACATCACCGATTTGAAAAATTCTTTCAGCGTTGGATAGCCCATTTATCGGGGAAGGCTAAACAGTTGGGTGGGTAAGTGTACATTAGTACACCTCTGCCCGTGATTGTGATACTAAGTTTTCTTTAATACTATTTTATTCTTTTTAATCATAGCAGTTCAAACAAATTTATTTAAATTTATTTGGTACAGCTCCTCAATGCTAGAAAAAGAGGATTACTTTATAAAACTACGTAAGCTATATTAAAGAGAAAAACCTCTTTGTGGCTTAGTCTAGTTCTCCAATTTATTTTACACGTATAGCACAAAAAATGCAAAATTACTTACCCACAATCACTGGAGCACTTCTCTTGGATTACATCAAGACCTTGAATTGGGTTGTTTTATGCTAAAACGTTAAAACAAATGTAACAGTTTCAAGTGAATGTATAAGTTAGATATTCGATTTAGATTGCACGCAACTTTTACCCTATATTTTTAGTACGAGTAATTTGATTTTCAAAATAATGTGAAAGGCTTCACACGCTTTATTTCCTCTAAATAAAATCAGCTTTTTTGTTTCATAATTTTTGTCATCCGATTTCAATAAAAAGAGGCCGTTAATGTTGGAAAAAAGTGGCCTTAATCTACCAGTAATCGCAAGAAATTCCGTTCCGTACTTTCGGAGATTAGCGTGTACGTAAAGGCAGGCAGACATAATATATAAAAAAAATGATTTAATATTCTGTAATTTTTATCGCTCACATTCAGTTTTTGATAAATTTATACAATGTACAGACACATGGACTATATACAATTTATAGATGACGGATGACAATGAAATATTTGCTGAATAAGAAATTGTTGGAGGTACATATATTATTAGAAGATATAACACGTGCTCAGATTTGTACAGCGAGTGATGTGCGGAGTGGCAATTCGTTTTCATTTCTCAGAGCAAGCAGTTTAACTTTCTCATTGTGCATTGTGTCTGCTGTTTGCTGAGGGCCTAATTACCCACCGCTTGCTTGTAAAATACAAGAAATTATACAGAGAACGAATACAGGGTTAGCTCTTATTTTAATGTCAATTAAATTTGGCTAGTCACAGAAAAAAATTAACAAACAAACTTTAACTTAAGCTTGCTTGCTTTAATACAAATTTTACTTTATCTACCTATACTAATATTATAAAGAGGAAAGATTTGATTGTTTGTTTGTTTGTATTGAATAGGCTCCGAAACTACTGAACCGATTTGAAAAAAATTTTCACCGTTGGGAGGCTATACTATACCCGGGTGACATAGGATATATTTTATAACAGACCACGCGGGTTAAACCACTGGCGGAAAGCTATAAGCTATATAGACAAATAAATTTAAGTTGATGATAGACATAAATGATAATTCATTATTCGTCGTGCTCTTGCCACCGTCGGCGTGCCAGCTGTTTTAGAACCTAATGGCTTGGCACTATTACCTTGAAAGTTGGGTAGGCCTTTGGTGTGGGATGCAACTTGCGTCGACACCCTTGCTCCATCTCATCTTCCAAGTTCGGCGGGCTGTGCTGGCGCTGCGGCTGCGGCGGCGGAGACCCTCAAGCGGCGCAAATATAGTAAGCTTAGTGGGAACTATAGTTTTGAGCCGTTTGGGGTCGAAACGCTCGGGCCGTGGGGTCCGAGTGCTCGCCTCCTATTTAAAGACCTTGCAAAAAGACTTATCGACGCTACTCGTGACCAGAGGGCTGGATTATTTTTGGGCCAAAGAATCAGCATTGCCATTCAACGTGGCAATGCTGCCAGTCTTCTGGGCACGTTACCAGATGACAGCGATGAGGAGTACTTTGACGCCTAGGTGCGGAAATTTTGGTTCTTATTTTTATTTATTATTTTGTTAATATTAGTATAATGATAAAGAATTTCAAATACCGACCAATATTTTTCATTAATTATAACTGTAGCTTAGTATTCAAGAGTTAATCCTTTACAGATCCAAATGAAGCATAATGGAGAATTAGATCGATTTACCAAACCACATATAGGTATTAAGGCAATCAATCTTTGTTCTCGACATTAATCGCACTTCAAAAGTCACACGTTACACAAAGATAACTACGCAAGTTTGTGAGCCAATCTAATAAAATGTTTTGGGAATAATACCCGCACAAATTCGCCCCCTTATTTCACCAGTTGCTATTGTTAAACCCCGTTGAGGGAATATTCAAATCAGTTTATGGCAAAGTGTAACCAACCCGACAAAATAAAGAGTAATAAAATGAGAAAACAAGCAAGGAGGGAGTGCAATTTGGTTCATGTCGAGCGGGAAACGTTGTTTCCGCACTTTTGCAACGAATAACTGTCTTGAACACGACTCTAGTACTGTTTGCTTTGAATTCTTGTAACTTTACCGAATAAAACGTTGTTGAAAATTTACAACACTATCGGTATGTAACTTGTGAAGAACGGACTATTCTTAGAGCTTTTTAAAAACAAGACTTTTTAAAAGATTTGATAGTGCCACGGATCCACAGTGTAAAATTAAAAATATTTTAGTCATTTAGATTTTTGTCGTCATTGTGGGAACCCGCGTTACCGAAGGGTTAGATATAGGTGTACCTATAAGTCGACTTACAGTTCGCGAGTTTTTTTAAGTCCTATATGATAGGGGGCGAGCCGATTGCCATTGGCCGGACACAAATTCAAACGTATAGCTGTTACTGAGTTTTATCAAAAACAAGAAAAAATCGTACCGTCGACACGAAGAAGAAGATAAAAAACAAAACAATTAAATAATAATGACACTATTTAACTTAGGTATCGATCCTAGGACCTCAAGTAGACGCACTTACAATCAACATGCTTATGAGGCAGTATATTAATTACTTAATTTAATTTTGCACCACACATCCTTTTCATGTAAATTAATATACGAGTACAATATGTTCTTAGGTATATAGCAAAGCTATGCAGATGCTGTATATATTTACTGAGACGTCTATTCACACATGAGTTGAGAAACAAGTTGTAGTAGCAAACGAGGATGTCGACAGGGAATTTCTCGGCGTACGCATTATAAATGAAGAAGCGGAGCTCCGTGCGTATCTTCAGACGTGGCGAACTGCAGAGGTAATAAATGTCAACATTGTAAAGAAAATATGTAAACAATTTTTAATATTGATACAACAAGAAAAAATAAGTATTAAGTACTTACTGAAAATGCATACTCTGAAAAAATCTCCATAAGAATTCTGCCAAATCGGTTCAGCCGTGCTTCAGTTTTGAGCAACACATTTCATTATACCTATAGATTCTGAATTCCACGAGCGCGAATGCGAATATGATATTAATTAAAGCTTAATTTAATCACATTGTTACTAAGTAAAATTATAATTCTAGTAGAATGGGCAGTTTTCTAGCAATGTGCGTATTCGTATATTCCATTACACCTCTATTCCCCAAAAGGGTTTAGGCAGAGGAGTGCTAACTTATACGTCCACAGTTCGCCGGTACCTAACCTAATAGGAGGCAACTCTATACCCAATATCTGGGTAAAAATCCATACTTCGAGCTACTACTGAAAATTTCATTAAAAAAACTAAAGTAATGTATGAATTACATTGATTAATTACTCCTTAAGTCAAAGTAAAACAACGAAAACAAATATTATAAAACTACAAGTAATATATCTTTATTATCAGATTTGTAATTCATCAAGTATCTATAGCTTAATGAAGTATTCTCAGAGTCATTAAATAGTAATTAATCTTATTAATGTAGAATGACACTAAGAGACAGAATGTTTGTGAGCTGTTGAGAGTAGGTATGTGTTTCTTGGAGTTGAAGCTAACTTTAGCTGACTTAAAAAAAGTAGTAGATACAAAAGCGGCTGTACCGTAAAAAGGAGACAAAAACAATAAAATTAAAAAGTAAGTGTATCCATTGGTATTTAGTCATGGAATTAGATAACAGATCTTTTATGGAAAATTAGCTTTCCGCCAGCGGCTTCGCCCGCATGATCTGGGTATTTCTTATAAACTATAGCTGTTACTCGGTAACGATGTAGGTATCTAATGGTAAAAGTTTTTTTCAAATCGGTCTAGTAGTTTCGGAGCCTATTCAATTCAAACAGTCAAATCTTTCCTCTTTAAAATATTAGTATTTAGTTAGCTATAGATAAATATTGATAGCGCCTCCCTTAAACATATTGCTTTAATTTCACTTTATAGGAAATGCGAGTTTCGGTTTTTAAATATTTTTTTTATAAACCTCAGCATACCTACTATATAAATGTGTTCCTTGGGAATCGGCTTAGGACGGTCCCCATACGTAACAGATTTCTATTATGCGAAAAGTTAAGTGCGTCATAGCCAAGTAGCTCGCAATGTTTATTCACGCAATTCTATTTTACCCTTTTAACTTAAAATAAAAATAAAAATGAGAATGAGTTGGGTAATGCTTGGAATATATAGGAAACATTTTTATAAACTCATTGTGCGTTTCTTTTCATGGAAGAACTAACTGGGTACTTGTGTTCTTTTCTTTTAAAAATATAACTAGTGATGTTGTTTTCATAACTATCACATTTTATAGGCATTTCAAGCAGACGAACACGATCTATACGATCTATACGATCTATACGATCTATACGATCTATACGATCTATACGATCTATACGATCTATACGATCTATACGATCTATACGATCTATACGATCTATACGATCTATACGATCTATACGATCTATACGATCTATACGATCTATACGATCTATACGATCTATACGATCTATACGATCTATACGATCTATACGATCTATACGATCTATACGATCTATACGATCTATACGATCTATACGATCTATACGATCTATACGATCTATACGATCTATACGATCTATACGATCTATACGATCTATACGATCTATACGATCTATACGATCTATACGATGTGTACGATCTATACGATCTATACGATGTGTACGATCTATACGATCTATACGATTTATACGATCTTGAAATATTATTATCTTGGTCTCCGATACGTCTAAATGCCAGTCAATTCGAATGGGCTATGGAAGTTATGGAACGAAAATATTTAACTAAGCGTGAGATCAGCGTAAACATTAAATCATTTTGGTTCACCCTTATTGGAAGGTTTCCTTTTACAAAAATCTTTTTCAATTCATTCGTCATAAAAAATTGAAATGACACTCAAGTTGAGAAGTAACGAAACTAATTTAATTTCAATTTCTAATTATACACGACGCGGACATAAATCTCCGCATCCAAAATTTATGCAAATAAAATGAACCATTATGCTTCGTTACACTGAATCAAGCATCTAAGAAGGATTGGAGAAAGTTCCTCGGATTTAATCGTGGATTTTATTTTTCGTTTTACATAATTTTAAATAAAGTTTTCGGGGGATTCCAATAAAAAGTATTGAAGTTATTTTCTTGGACATCAAAAAGAAAATAAAGGTGTGAAAAAAGTATTTATTTTATCTTGCGTTGATCTCTTTGTTTTTATCGTCAGTTAAGTCAGAGGGATGTAAAAAATGTAAAAGATTTTTCTCTGTAGCAAGTCTGGAGCGTATCGTCAAAATAAAAATTCCTTGATCTAGGTACTATTAGCAGATTTCTTTTTTATTAGATTTGCTTGAAAAACAAATTGTAATTTCTTACTTGCATTTTTATAGGGCAGCGTTTAGAATTTAACTTGAAGCAAGTCAGAAAATTATATTCAGAGAGACGTCGTGTGTGTGTGTGTTTTATTTGTCCATAAAAGCAGTTATATCGTATTTCGATCCAGCTTTTCTATTATTCAATCAAACAAGCATTACTGTGTTGTTTATTGCCTCTTCCCCTAAATGATAGGTGCCTATATAATCGATAGCCTACACTTTGGGGAAAAACCATGAGTCGTCGTTAGAAATGACAAAGAAACTACACAAGTAAATCGAATTCAATCGTTCGAATTTCAAATTCAAATACGATTGTAATGTTTTATTTTTAGTAGTACCTACCATTTAAAAAAAGTTTATTTGCATTGTTAATATTTTCAATATGCTTTTTTTATTGGTGCATTATTTACTGAAATATGAACAATACCAATGAGTAAAATTTTAGGTAAAGGTTTTAAAACGGTTAAAACTCTTTATCCTTTTACGAGACTAGAACATAATGGGGCTTACCGTTAATTTGAATTTTATAAATTATTTAATGTGCAATCCTGGCCGATATTCGTTCTTTTTTCGAATGCACAGTAAGTACAAACTTTTTAGTTCCAGATTTATGTATGTGGTCGAAACAAAAGACGTACCTATGCAAGCATCGTAGCTAATGGCTTTATGCAGTTTTTCCCCACCCTCATGGAAAAAAAGTAAGTAATAGTAGTAGTTCAATAGTAAGTATACGTATCTACTATACCAAAAGACAACTGTTGGAAACACAACGCGATAATCCGAGATGATCAATAGATCCTTTTGAAACGATCCCGAAGGAGATCGGTGTTTGCTTTCTAAAGCATAATGTCTACTTCCTGTTGGACACTTGACGAAATGAAAATTGAATTGATTCCAAATCTCAGTTTACAGAGCTGTCGACTAGACGGCCGATAGCGTTCCTCACTATCTACGTGAGTAGGTGCTCGCCACTAGTGCCGTCTGCTAGTCCCGACTCCATTGTAAACACACAACGACCAACACGAATGTTCCGAACACTGTAAATTGAGTATTCAACCTCTTATCGTCTCGTATCGTTATTGAGTTACTGTTGCATCATTCAAGACAAATAAACAATTTTAACGATTTTCTCCTAAAGTATTATTAGTTTTTTTTTGCTATTACGAACCAAAACTATAGTGACATTGGTGTTATCACAAAGTTGCAATCGTTCATTCATGAAAAAATCGCTGTAGCTCTTTTGTAGGTGTTTATATGGATGTGCTCGAGACTGTACATAGTTCATCCATCAGTTGCTTTTAGGTCTCATGTAATAGGGGCGAGCTTTTTGCCATTGTCCGGTCTCAAAGCCAAACACTGGGCTGTTGGCTGAGAGTCCTTATTTATTCGTTCAACCTGGGAATCGAACCAAGCAGGTAGGGCCCCATGCTCAGCAGCCGCGCTTGTGACCAGACCACTGCGGCAGAGAAGACTTTCAATATCGCGTTAACAAGATGTTACGTAGTACGACGGAATAAAATATTTTACAAAACATAAAATCAAGCGCTGAAGGCCCTAGAACATTTTATATTGCTTTAAGCGGCTGAAGGATCGTCTTTTCCGACAAAATATACCATTGGGATTCAAAAACTGTTTCTTAAGGGATTCTCTCGACATTCATTTGGGGGATATTGCGGAAAGCTCCCTCTGAATGTAGTAATGGTGCAAGTTGTTCGTACAAACCTAGTTCTGGAGGCCTTTTTGCGAATATTAAACTGCCAGCCACATTTTGCTTTGCCTTTACGAATAAATTATTCACCCTTTGCCTTATTTTTTTCGGGAACGTACCGATAATTAAATATTTGCAAATAAAGTGAGTGAAAAACAACATAAGTACGTACCTATATCTTTTACACAAATGTGAGTGTGACGTGTCAGTCTATTTGAGAGAATATTCTCAAATAAATACACATGAAAAAAAACTTGATTTGAAAGCATGTCATTCTATTATTTTTATATTTTGGTATTCATTCCATATTATTAATGTATAAGAAATATCATAACTAGGTACACTCTCGAACACGTGTATTAACGCACGTTCATTCGCCATTCAACTTAGGAGGATTCAAAAGCCAAAACCGGGATTAGTCTTGAGGGCCTTTTAAGAAATCTACAGAAATAAAGACATTCCCAACAAATGTTACAGAATGGTGAATTTATTTGCATAATTCAGCAAACCTAAATCCTTTGTCCGCGGCCGCTGCTGAAATAATAAATTTACTCCATGTTCTACACCCCAAAGCTCTATCTTTATAAAATTATTTAGCTGTTTGAATGCCGCCTCTTTTGAACAAATACCTTTGTACATACCTGCCTAGAAACATGTCTGTAGTATTTTTTGGCGCGAATTTCATATAACTTGGCTTCCATATTTATTTTACCATGGTAACGCAATAACGCACCATCTTTTATGTAAGTGGCATTGTAACTATAAGTATCTGATATTTCACCCTACCGCATTGAGTATTCTGATCGCCTACGCTACTCGGGCGATTCTGCCGAGAGCACAATATGTGTAAATTTAGAAAACGTTTTCGGCACATTATTACGTTTAGGGATTTTCAAGAAAATTGCCTTATTACCTTTTTGAGTTCGATTCCGAACTAGGATTTAGTGGGATTTACAGTACGCTTCTATAAAATATTGTGTTTGCGTAAGTGTTATTACTGCTGTTACCCAATGTCATTACCGTACGGTATGCTAGGCTTATGTTTAAGTAAATTATAGGTTTTGAACATAATATTTGGAATATATTCAGGGACACGTAGTTTTGCAGATTACTTTCTGTCTAATGTTGGCTCACTGCCAATCCGGAAATTCTTAAGCCGGCCTTAGAACGCTTGGTTCTAAAAATTATTTATACAAGTAATGTTCAAATTCTGACCTAATACGACATAACTAGCTATGATTTATAAGTCTAAGTTAAAAGTCAAGTAAACTTTAGTATTTTATTTCTCATTTTAGTTATTGTGCAAATATATTAGTTAGTATATTCGTTTTGAGATGAATATTAAACTATAGAACTGATCTTTAATTTTGCAATAAGAAAACAGGCTTTTTTTATCTCAATAACAATCATGCAACAATACCAATGCAATTACGCTGTTGATTAAATTAAAAAAAACATCATGACGTTTATCTATGCTTGTTGTTCACACGTAAAGATTACGAAATACCTATAAAGGCGGACGATCCTAAAATCTCTTTAGAAGAGACCCACGTTTTATTGCTGTCAAATGGTAACATTTGAGGTTTGCGTTCATAATTGGGTAATGCGACAAAATAGTTTGGCTGCTAAAAGATTTGTTGGCTTTTGATTAATCTAATCAAGCTCTGCTTAGTTTGGGACTAGATGGTGCTGTGTAAAAATGTCCCAAGATATTTATTAATTTATAAAATATTCATTCATTAAAGACACCGTGACACTCCAATCGATACAATATCACTACCAAAATTTAAGAAAAACTCGAGGCAAATATTGTTACCATAGACTATTCTATTGATACTATGAACAATTCCGCTAATAATTAATATTTTTTTGGTAAGCAAAATATTTTAAATACCTTGTCCGTTAATGTTAATATTGTATTTAATTGAATTTTTAATTTATGTATGTAATGTCACCTATTTAATTTGGATGCTGTGGCCTCCTATAATTGAGGGAGTACATTTCCCTGTACCTGTAGTGATGGACAATGAAAGATTTATATGTATGTCTCTTGGAGGTCCTTAAAATATAAATAAATAAATATTGTCTTTTTACTCTTCGTTCCTTGAGATACAGGTTAAAACATCTACTACAGACCTTTGAATTATCGATTCATAATAAAAAAAAGACTAAATACAGTCAAAGCTACATTAAAATCGGTTGAACAGTTTGACTACGCTTTGGTGAGCAAACGTTCAAAATATTATGATTTTTGACTTCAAACATAAAACACCAAATTATATTCGAAGTCATAACATTTCATATTTAAGCATTTATACAAAAGTTGTTTGACAGTAATTAGTAGTTGATTGCTCCTTGGTCTAGTGGTCCAAAGCGCGACTGCTACGCTAGAGGTCCTGGGTTCGATTCCCGGGTTTAGTAGGGTTTTTCTGTGAAATTTCCAGTGCCCGATTGATGGCAATAGGTTCGCCCCGTTCGTGTTTTTGGTAATTCGTTCGAATTGTGGACATAAAATATGCATTTCTGATACCATAACTCTTGTCCATTTTGCAGTAACGGTGCACGCATGAACCTCGATGCAGCTCACGAGCTGGGGGCGAGCTTTGCATAAATACACACGTCACGAAAATAAAACGCGTAGTGTTTTGTTGGCAAAGCTTGTAGTAGTTGCTATTAGCGTAGGTTTAGATTACGGCGTGCATTCTACATGTATTAATGTTGCTCTTAAATAAAAACATAAGTAGCTTTGTAAAGGTCACTTAAGGGTGCATTTTCTGTCACTAATGACTGATGACATTTGATGATTAGCATTATTATTTTCGTCAAATAAATTTAATCAAGACATATGACCAGTGGCATATCACACTTAAGCTTCGAAACACGTTTTTGTTGAAAAATTCAAACTCTTTAAAGTTATTAATATCGAGCACATTACTATGGTACAATAATATAGAATAGCCAATGAACATAATATTGTTAACTGGCATTAGCCATGCATGCCATGCGGCATATCAAAAAATGGCTTTTATTTATTTTTGTTAAAAACCCCCGAACACAAAATCTTACCAAAGTTTCATCACAATCGCTAGAACCATTTTCGAAGACTAACGGTAATTGTTTTTTTTTTCCTTTATTATATTTTAGGTTTTTCTACATTTTAAACTTTTTTCCACAAGGACATTTGGTTTATTTATATTATGTACCGGTAAAACCGCTTCTATCGTTTCCGATATCTACGAAATGCTAACGGCCGAATGAAGACGTATAAAATCGTGATAACATCTAACACATACGACTTACAAGCAATACAGAACAGTCATCGCATCATAAACCGTGCTACGCCACTATACAATACAGCTTCAGAGATTCAACTCATTTTCTTTCAATGTTTTGAACGCGATTGTTTATGTTGAGAAACTAGTCAAATTAATATATTCATGGGTTGTGGGCCCGTGGTCGATCTATGGCCTCATGGGTCACGGGTTGAGCCCGATTATACAATGACCGCAATAGTAGCAGTAGGATGCGAGGACAGACCTCACCCTTTGAAGGGGTTCTGACACCGCTGGACCTTAATGGTCGTGGCGATTATCGCGAATTCCATGGCTGTGACTATATAGAAAGAGAAGGTAAGTGCTTGCATTTAATTGGTACATACCCCTGCTGTCGTTGCATTTCCCCAGGTGACGGACGATCCATGAGGATTTTCCACACCGAAAAAGAGAGTTGTCGCAGGTTTGATCTCTGAATGGAACAAGTCAATTAGCCTTTGTCGACGCTTAACATGATAATGATCATCATACAAAATAATATAGTGTTGCCGCGCTGCCGAAAGAACTCCTAGGCTGAGATTCAGAGAAGAGACTCAGCATAAACTTAGGCTCCCGTATGTCAAATTGTCATACAAATTTGACATACGGAAGCATAAGTTCATGTTGAGTCTCGTTTCTGAATATCAGCCCTAGTCCCACACTAGGAGTTCTGTTCTGTTGCAACATTGTTAGTAAGTATAATTTCAAGTCTTATATCAACTTTACTTTCTGATTCCCATCTGTTTCGCAAGACTTCTGTAAGCCAGATTCGCAGCACGTATCAGGCTGGTATATTGAACAAACCAAACAGTTGTAAGAATACCTCAGCCGGCTCGTAGGTAAATTGTTTCGCTTGTTATTTATGTTTCACAGCTTGCTAATACGTGCGCGGCTTCGTCAATTAACCCAGTAATGCGTCGATTTGTTTTCACTTACTTTTTCAAAAGTGCGTAGATATTCTAGCACGTTCTTTAAAATTGAGGGTATATTGAACTTTACATGTCAGCTTCATATATGGGGAAAAACAAGGTGAAAGGGACATCGACGCACAACCTAATACCATGAGTTTAGTACACGATTCTGGACCCCCCCTGCATTAAAATTTTGCGTAACTATTTTCATCAATTTAAAAAAAAAACTGCATTTTTTTACTTGAACGTGTAAAAAAAAACATTATTTCTATGTACCAAAATTAGATTTATAATTAAAAAGTCATTATTTTGGATCACGCGTACGATAATTTAGCAATACACTGCGCGCTCAAAAATGTCAATATCTGTAATAACCGATCATTTTCTACATGAATGACCTAGGTCATTTAATTTTTGACCTTGAGTGAAACCTTGCACGACGTTTGAGCGTCGATGACGCTTCCACCATGACGATGACGATGACGATCGACGACGATTGCATACTCTATTTGGTATTCTATGTAGCTGATTAGCTACCGTAATTACATTCCTCTGTTAGAAAGGCGGTGAAAGTAGTATGAAATTAATAAAATTATTGTGAGTCAATTCAGAGTTCAAACTTACATGCAAACATGCTCCATGGGAAGAAGAAGACCAAAGAAAAGATGGACGGACTGTGAGAGAAAGAATATGACCACAAAAGAGTTGTATGACAAAACTATAACAGAATGTTTAAAGGCTAGGAGAACTTTTAGGCGTGCACTACAGCTCCCGTTAAAACAAATAACGTTTTTTTTTTTAAATAAAACACAAAAACATATTTTTCTTCTAAAGCTTTTAAAATTCCAACTAGCTTACGTAAAATTATTCTGTAATGTTTCTTTTGTGATACAAAATGTGTTACATTTTCTTTCTTCTACTTTCTAGCCTCTTCCCAGCCTTGCTGGGGTCGGCTTCCGGTCTAATCAGATGCAGCTGAATATCAGTAATTTACAAGAAGCGACTGCCATTTTAGCTCTTCTACCCAAATTTCTGGGCAATACCGATATTCGAAGGATAGGCTAGTTGTCAGACTTTTAAATTTTGGGCTTCTGACTAGCACTAACGATTGTCATAGGTTTTTGTGTAACAACCGGGACCGACGGCTTTACATACTCAGCGAGGCACGGAGGAGTCTCGATGTGTTAAAAATGCTCACCCATCCACAGACTGACCGCGGTAAGCGTAGCTTAACCTTGCAGATCGGTTTATAAGCATAGTTATAACGAAGCCACGATTTATAGTCGCTACCCTAGAAATTTGTTGATTTTTGTACGTAGGTAGGTATTTAGATAACAATGTTTGAGCTATAAAAACTTATCTAAATAATCAAATTCCAAAAATATGCATTTGCTCATAAGCTTATGACTCATTGCGTGAAATAATCACTTACAATAGTAATTTATATTCTATTAAAGCGAAATAAAACTATAACGACCAGCAGCATATACTAACGTGCGCCAGAAAGTCATGAAATCAAGGGAGTTGAAAATAATTAGGTGGCTAGCTCCTTCGAAAAGCGTGAATTACTGCTGCACACGCGAACAATTTCATATTATTTTGTAGTTAGAGATGTAATTAAACGTAAATTATAGCCAAATTATTATCAGATTACCGATACTGTGGTAGGTGTGGCCGGTCAAGTTAAGCGGACTGCTTGCTATGAAAGTTTACTGTTATTTTGGGCATTGAATTATTATTAAACAGTGATTAGGAGTATTTATTTCATGTTATTATCCGAGAAAAAATCAATGAAACAAGGAAACACGTACAAAAATATATTATGGATCAAAGAAAAACTTCGCAAAAAGATATAAAACCTTTTGAGGTACACAATTTAATTCCTAAAATGAAAGGTAACTTAAAATAACATCAAATAAAAAAACGTATTTTTATTTATAAAGAACTAGGTAGCTGTTGCGCCCGGATTCACTAGAATCTCAAAAGGAAAAAGAGTGAAGAGTAGAGAGTTTTGAAAAAAAAAAGGTACCCATAAAAAGCAAGTACTATGCAAGAAGCATGTGGGGTTGTGTAGTTTCTATACCTAACAGCCTCTACACCTTTCGGTACCTTTGCGAAAAGGGCGTGAGTGAATGTATGTAGGTACTTAACCCATGACCTTCTTCAATCAGCCCAATTTTATAGAAACTTGTTCAGCAGTTTTAGCGTGTAAAGTTACAGACAGTTAATTTATGATAACATTAATGGTATGTATTTTTGCAGATTTGTATTATTTGATTCAGTAAAATAAAAATACTCATTAGATTTTCCGATATGAAAACAAAACTGTCGTAAAATTTAACGTCAATAACGTGACAAACAGAAAATTGGGAAAATAGTACGGATAAATAAAACATCGTTATTTCGAACGGAAAACAATCGAATAGCCGCCTGATTGTGCCGGCTTGTATAATAAAACAACCGTTATAAAAAACTGAATCAACTTAATTATAAATTTATACTATAGTTAACGTTTATTGTAGTTGTTAGTATGAATTATGCACAGAATGCCTTATTGGCCGTAACCGCTTTTGCTACTAGTCCTTATTTCGATTTCTTAGTCGAAAAAAATGTTTTTACTGTAATATATTATGTGTATTGCGTTTTATATTATGAAATTCTAAAATTCATAATAGCAGCTCGGTGTATAGATTTGAGCCCGTTACTGGGCATTAATAGGCTCGCTTATTTCTTGGGACCTAAATATACCATCGAGCAGAGGGTGGTTATTAGTACACCTCTGCCTATCCTTTCAATTTAAGCTTTCAAAATAAGGTTTGTCATGTTTTCGTGAATTATGCAACCTTTTCATTTCACTCTAATTTTCAAATTCAAATTCAAAAGATGGCACTGGTGGCTTTCATGTAGGTAGGCTTGCTCGTCTGCCACTATAGGCAATAAAAAAAGGTATTACGTTTACGTATCATGGCAATGATAGCTTAGTGATATAACCATGGACTGCTAACTAGTAAGCGAGTTCGAATCCAAGGCACGCACAATTGGGACTTTGGGTTTCTTTTATAAAACTCCCAGAACTGTCAATATATTCTTTCTGTTCCAAGTTAAGAGCGAATTTGCAACCCATAACGCAACAGTCAATTGCTCAGTCACTATGTCATGAATTGAAACTCAAGATACGATTCTTTGAGTCGACCGTCTCGGTTGGAGCACGAAATATCTCTCAAGAATTTGATATCGTGAGATCAATAAGGTAAGTTGAACTATAATATTGTAGGAACAATTTTTTTTAAAGCCAAAAAGAAGAAGGTAGTAAAGACTGATTCGATGATGGTAAAATTAGAATGTCGGTTGAGGAGACGTTGGCGAGATGACTTTGGCCTATTTTTGCAAAAGAAGAAGAAATAAAATGATTTGAATGTGAAGAAGCCCAGCCCCCCTAGTCCAGTTGCAAGCTATAATCCGGATCGACAAACGAATTGCAAGAAAATTTATGGAAATGACATTAGTGACAGCCGGCAGAGAGTCCGATTTGCCGAAAGCTTATGTCATTTTCATACATTTTGTTTCTATTCGTTTGTCGATCCAACTTGGCTAGACCCGCAGGATAGAAAAGTAGCCTTGGTTCAGTAACGGGACACAAACGATGCTTCATGAAAAACCTAAAAACATGAGAAACTCCAAGGTAAAATGGTAGTCTTCGTCTAACATTGTATAATAAAACATTTTTGCTTTCAATCCTTCAGACAACTAATCAGACTAATTAAATACATAACCGAAAAATAATTTGTCTGACTGCCTCGCATCTTTAGCTGATAATATAAATAAGAAATATATAGTAATAATAACTTCATTTAGCTCATTATGTTGACTTAGAAGTTTCTTTTTCTTCTTTACCAATAGTTTTCTTAAGTTTAGTCATCCAACTAAAATAGGTAACTATGAAATAATAGAACCAAAATTGTACTTGAAAGTTAAGTTGGTTATAAAAAATCAATTAGTAGGTACTTAAGGCGAGGCATTGACAAACTATGAATCTGAAATCGGACCCCCGCACCGCGCCATCCGCTTACACCCCGCAAATACTTCGTGGTTTGCGATCGTAGACTCGCGCTGTGGAACAGAGACGTCATAGAGTCGCGCTTACTATCTTTATTTTTGTTGCAAGAATATTAATTTGAACAATTATTTTGTGTAATGTTAAATGGATATTTTAAGGGGTTGTTCCCAGAGGTCAACGATTATATAATAATAATAATTAGCTCCAGGATCAGATGGACAGAACAATTTTTGGGTAAAATGGCTACGTACTTCACATGCTCGCTTGGCGTCTCAATTCCAGTCACCCTTAGAATCTGGGACGCTACCACCTTCCTATTCTCAACTATTGAAGTTTTCCATCCGCTTCATAAGTATGGTAGTACTGCGGAACTAATGTGAATGGAGTGCGTCTAATGTAAGGCTGGTTTATTACTAACTCAAACATGGCCGCGATAAAGAAAGCGCTCGGCGGCGGCGCGGCGTCGCGTAGGTATTCATCAGGAACCCAAGAATCACGCACCCATCACTTGTTTACCGACGGTCTATAGGCTTCTTACATATATTTTGAGAACAAAAAATATTGATAAAAATTCAATTAAGTAAGTCTGCGTTTTAAAAATGGATGTAGGAACGTGGTACTAAGGAGCTACTATAGTACGGTAGTAGTTGTATGCTAGTCCCGGTAATGTCTACCCGTGTGAAGTCGGGACGGACCGCTAGGAATTAAAAATTACATAATTAAATTATTATGTACCTAATATTAAATGTATATTTTAAGATTTCTAATTAAAGCTAACATGTCAAAATAGCATGCTAATAAATTGATAAGTCGATAATATAAAATGCTTTACAATTTTCATGGTTGTCATACTGCTGCTATCTACAAAAGATTCTTAAACAAAAATTATAAAATTCTAAATATGGCAACACATACAGTCGTTTCTGGAGCTCATAACTGAGTTATGAGCCGTTTTGTGTGATGATGTGCGTGTATAATTATACTGGTGACCATTTTTAACATACCGAGACCCTTCCGTGCCTCGGTGAGCACGTCGTAAAGCGCTCTTTCCCTGTTGTCAAGGGCTAGATTCCTACAAGACACAAATATGTGTGATGAAAATAATGGTTTGTGTTGGTCTGGGTATTTCTTAATTATTTATAAATATATATAAAAAACTATTTAAGTATTATTTCTATTGTCTAGTGCTCTACTAATTTTGGGACTGATGGTGCTGTATAAAATGTCCCCAACGAACGAACGAATACAGACAACTATGACAATCGTTAGTGGTGGTCAAAAGCCCAAGAAAGCCTGACAACTTCGAATATCCTTCGAATATTGGTACTGCCCAGAAATTTAGAAGCATATATGTCTGACTGCAGTCACTTCGTGTTCGTGTAAAATATTGGTATTCTGCGGCATTGGTTACATTGGAAGCCTATCCCTACATAATTGAGAAAAAGCTAAGACGATGATCATTCAGTCGTTTTATGTAATCAGTCAGTAATAATTTGATGGCAAATGGTTCACCACCTCTTACATAGGGCCTACACATACCAGCAAACTTTTAGTTACATTAGTATATCTCAGTTTATCGCCATAGCCCTTGACGAATACAGGCGCGGACGTGATATTATGTTAAGTAATATATGAAAATTGGTGTCGGTATTCGGTATTTTTTCTTCCTATGTAAACCAGAATAAGACAAAATGGTCTACCATTCCTATTAGGATCACACATTGTTATTAGAAATTTATATTACTTAATAGGCTTAGTTGTAGTGTGTAAAAGTGTATAGAAATAGTTTTTATCAGAGTTACCAGAGCTTAAACTTATGTTATTTTTTTTAATGTCTGGGAAGATGCCGTGTTATTTATGTAAATTTAATAAATGCGTGGAAATCGGGCTAACGTTTGGTCCGGTCTTAACCAACTTTCGTCCAGGCAGAGCTCGCAAGCCCAGGTACTTACTTGTACCTTCTAGTTTATATTATTATTTATTAGCGAGTAACGACCTGCCCAGCTTTGCACAGACAGCAGAGCATATAGGTATGCATTAATTTTTTTAACCGACGAAGAACCGGAGCAGGTTTTATATTCGTCTGTATATTCATAATTGTATATGTTTTTACTACCCTTGAAATGAACCCTTTCAAATTTTTACTTGAGAACCGATTGTGATGAAACTTAGCACAGTTATGTAGTCCTAATGACCTTACAACATAATGGACATCTAAAGGTGACCTGATGATGGAGACGGAAGACAGTCTAAGAAAACCCTCAATGGTTTAAAGATAGACCACATTAAATAATGTAACCATTTTTTTAAATAATAGAATGGGTATAGTAAGCTATTTTTAAAAGATACATTTATGGTACCGGGAACTTTTTTATAGGCCTATCAAAAAGGAACAATTCTACCATACATTATTTTTTTATATCTCAAAGGGATAAGGCAGCATTTTCCATGAAAGTTCCCAGTCGCTTAATTTTTTAGATTTAATTTTGATTTTTTTTTACGTTATTGTATGTTGATTTATAGACCTGGTTACCTGAAATACATTGAAAATATATTAAATTTGATAATATTTTTTTATATTCGCATAAGTCCAAAGACGACTCCATTTAGCTTTGTTCTATTTTACCGATTGTCAATTTATAAAGTCCAGTCTAATAAGCATTTACATTGTATAGGCTTCCCGTACGCTGAAAGGTCAGCTTATACTGGTCGTGGGAGCTCATCTGACACAGACCCGGCGCTGATAACAGTCCGTGGCGGACTGACAGGAGGCATTCTCCATACAAAAACAAGTGCAAACTAGCTTATAGTGGAAAGTCGTATGCGCCAAAACGGTTTTTCTCGTTTAAAATCTAATCTAAAATGTATTTTAAAAAATCCAATTACCATTTCAAAGAGTCTGTTGAAACTTATCTTTATTGAAAATTTGAAGATTTAAATCCGTTCCGTTTCTTCATAAAATGCGAATCCATGTTTTTGAAGAGCTGTCTTCAAAATGTTTTTCTCTGCAGTAAAGTTTAACCGATCGTGTTTCTGTACTACAAATTTATAGCTAAAGACATGAATAATGACATATGTAAAAATCAGATCCGTATGTTTTGTAATGCCTGAGAAATATTAAGATCCATGACCCCCAAATCTTCAATGCGTCGTCTTAATCGTCTATGTTTAATTACTGAAAACATTTTCAATTCGATTATTCATCCGATTACCGAATCAAGTAGTTATTAACGTTCTATTGTTTCTGCCAACCGAAATTGTCCCCTGAATGCAGTGATTTGAATTCAATTCTTAATTATCTTTTTGGCAAGCTGACAGCTAGCGGTTACCTTAATTCTTTGTCAACTTTAAACAGAGCTTAAAGGCTCTTTGTCTTCACGGCTTAATCAATTATTATTGAATGAAGTTTATATCTGTATGTTTCTCAGGTAAAACATTTTAATCAGTGTTTATTGCATTGAAGTTGGTATTATGGGTTGATTAAATCTAAAGAATGGATTAAAACATTTATGCAGATTTTACAACATTAGATTATGCAGTTGTGATGTTAAAAATATTTACTATCAATGTAGGTACCTAGTCTACACATCAAGGAGGGTCTCGGTTTCTTTGATGCTTGGAATTTTATCTCAGATTATGTTTGGAATCCTTAAATATTTTAATATATTTAAGTTCGTGGCTAAGTTATAGCAACTATCAACCGATCTGCAAGGTTAAGCTACACTAGCCGAGGTCAGTCTGTGGATGGGTGACCATTCTTAACACATCGAGACCCCTTCGTGCCTCAGAGAGCACGTAAAGCCGTCGGTTACGGTTGTCATACGAACACCTATGACAATCGTTAGTGGTAGTTAGAAGTCAAAAAGCCTTACAGCCAGTCTATGCTTCGAATATCGGTATTGCCCAGAAATTGGGTTGCGGAGGTCTGATGGCAGTCGCTTCGTGTAAAATACTGATATTCAGCCGCATCTGGTTAGACTGGAAGCCGATCCCAACATGGTTGAGAAAAAGGCTAGGAGGATGATGAATCATTTAAGGTGGTAGGACTTCCTTGCTGAAGTTTCTGGGGTGGTAACTCAAAATGACAACGCGCTTTCGATACTATTATGGCAAATATAAGGAGCCGTTGCTGCTTACCATCAATAGTTTCATGTGCTAGATTTCAAATTTACTGCATTAATTTCTTTCAGAATTTACTGCATAAGTCGTTTTACATTCATCTTATATTGTACGATAATGTTAAATAATTCTGCTTTTATTATTTAAGTGGTCGTTGCAGCGGCTCACTATAAACATATTTAGGTACTTGTAACGATGTATACGTACGCCTTAATTGGTTACAGCTAATGTCTTCCAATAACAAAGCAAGTCGATGCCAACTGCAATCATTCAATTATGTATTTATGTAAATTATCACTCACACACGCTTACAGCTAGTGATTAAAGCCTAGAGGAGGGACGTCGCGCTGAAACGCAATATCGGGATATTTGTCATTCGATACTGAGATGTGATTTTAATTAAAAGAGGTGAGGTGTTCAGCAAAAATCTGTTTTTAACAAAGCTTCCGAGAATTAATACGTGTAACTGGAAAACTATATATATTACTTTAACGTATCACGGACATAAGTTTGATAAAGTATTTATATATTTACATCTGTGGGTATTATTAGTTCACCTCTGCCTAATCCCCCCTTCGGGGAATCAGGCAGATGGTCGGCGTGATGGTATGTTAATATTTACCTATATGAACTACTTCGTTAGCCTAGTGGTTTAAAGCGCGACTTCTACGCTCGAGGTAGTGAGTTGGATGCCCAGGTCGAGCGAAGTGATACTGGGTTTTTATATGAAAATCTGATACTACTGAAATGTTCTGGGTTTGGATTGTGCCGATTGTGTGCCCATTGTTTCCCATGCAATAGACTCGTCTTAAATTACATGGGACCTAGACATACAGCGAAGTCGGTGTACATTAGAACACCTTATACCTTACTTACTACTTTTTTAAGTTACTATATTATTTATTTAAGACTTATTGGAACTGTTACATCTAAGAATTTTTATTATACTGCACCTATTTAAAATGTTTTATAAACGGTATGTATATATATTTTATAAATAGTTTAATTGATGAATTTTCCACTTACTTATTAGTTTTTTCGTAAATTCAGGTAACCATTGTGTTTTTTTTACCTAAAAGGAATCGTAAAAAGATGAAATATTTGTGATGCTTTGAGATGTAAAATTCTCTGTAAGACCGAGATGCAGAAAAAATTGAGCTTTATGAAAATGAATTAAAGCCGATTTGGCAAAAAAATGCTAGTCATTTTATTCCAAGTCATACAATGTCACAATGCAGAGTAAAATCTGATATGTTATTTTAAGAAAATATCATAGAAACTCTGATTTGACATGTTTACTTATTGACAGCACGCATCCCTATGCTACTGCTAAAACTAATTAGTTTTTTTTATTCAGCAACACCCGTTGGGCCCAACAAAAGAAAAGACTGCATTTGTGTCCGTACCTGTCTGTTTGTTCTTGAATGAAGTCAAATATATTACATAATTATTGATGTAGCAAAATAAGGAAGCCATCTTTGTAGCAAATAAAAGAAAATGAAAATCAATTCAAGTAGGAGTTTTGAACAGACATTTGTGTAACAATGCGCAGTAATATTCACGAATTCGAGTGATGCAAGTATTCGAGATTCCGTTTTCGGTTTGGTAACAATTGTGCTTACAATGTGCTCATGCAGTTTTTATTTTCAGTACCTCATACAACTGATTTTAAAAACGGAAATCCGCACAATAATATTTCATCAGCTCTTTGTTTGTATCAGAAATAAAAATGAAATTGTTTTATATATTTTTAAACAACATTTAAAACAATGTTTGTACATCTCCAGAAATGAATTTGTATTCAGTAATAAAAAAGGAATGAATAAAGACATAATCTATATTATATAAAAGAAAGTCGTGTTAGTTACACTATTTATAACTCAAGAACGGCTAAACCGATTTCGCTAGAAATTGGTGGAGAGGTAGCTTAGAACCAGGAGACGGACATAGGATACGTTTTATCCCGTTCCCGTGGGACGTGACATATTTTTGACATCGGGGGCAAATGATGACAAACTTCAGCAATTTGATGGAAAGTACTAGGGTAGCATAAGCTGTACTAGGGTAGCATAGTAGATACTGGTTTTCGTCACGGGGGCGATGTGTATGACGTTGACGTTCTGAGAGACTTCAGTATTCTAGGGTTGTACAAAACATACTTGGCGTTGTATGCTGGTTCCGGTAATGTCTACCTGTGTGAAGCCGGGACGGGCCGCTAGTATGATAATAAAATAGTCTTCTCTACCGAAGTATACTAGTCCGCTATCGGCTAAAAACAAACGCTATGCGATACTAACAAAGATGGCGTTAGTTTCTATGGCGAACGCGTCTGTCAAATGTTCGGACGGCCCTATGTTGAGTATTTAAATTAATACATACACTATTATTACACTACGCTTGGCAAAAACTTGGTAGTGACTTCATGTTATGATTAAAATATTTATTTTATTCGTATTTAGAAGCCGGTAAACGAGCAGAGCCATCTGTGGGTAGGTAAGTGGTCATCGCCTGCGACACCGGAGACGTCAAGACGTCAAGTAAATCATTTTCAAAGTTTGTGACAGCTAGGAGAGGGCAGACACCGTAAGTATAACTCGATAAAATAAATTTAGACTACCTTTCCGCCAGCGGCTATGCCCGCCTGGTATTTCTAACAAATTATACCCTATAGATGTTACCCGTGGATAGTGTAGTTTCCCTATGGTGGAAGAATTTTTCATATCGGTCCAGTAGTTTCGGAGTCTAATCAGTTCAAACAAAAAATCTCAAAGAGGCCTATGCAGCAGTGCACGAATACGGGCTGATGATGATAGTGATGATTGCCCAGAAGTTCGTTGCGGTGGTCTGATTGCTTTAGCGTGTAAAATAGTGACCTGTTGTGGTTAAGGTTAAGAAGACAGGTAGAAGTGATTCTAATTTATTCCGTCAAAGTTTTGAAAGCAACACATGTAAAGGTATAATACCGATAAGTAATTATGTGTCATATTGCTTCATATTGTAAAATATCCTGACCTACGGAATTCATTTTCTGGGCTACAATTTTCATTTCGAAGACTATGCACAATGCAATGTGTTGTTTTTGGAAAAATATTGTTGCCGTGCATTGAAAATCCGTTTTCATGCAATCTGGGAATATTCGTATTCACTTCAGTTTCCGTCGGAAAGTGGTGAAAATACCGATGTGAACCACGGAATAAATCGACTTTAAGTTCTAACAACGTTCTAAATAAACGAATTAGTACCAAGAGAGGATTTTGGACGATTTCTGTTCACGTTTCCGCGCTGCTTTCATGTTAATTGCAGAATGAAAGAGAAACACAGTATATCATCTGTTTATCTTCGGGAGCGAATTGGAAACGTACACGTTTTGAAAAACTGACTACCTCGTTTTTGTTTAGGTTTTGTTGTTGTAGTTCAAAAGTTGGAGTTGTAGAAACACTCTAATTAGGTAATGCGTAACTATAATTGATGCCTATTTTTATGAATTACATGTATAGCGTCATATATATAAATTAATCCATTACGATCGCAGTGCTGGGCACTCAAAATAAGTAAGACTTTTCGTGAGGGTTTCATAATAGGTATATTTTTTAATAGACTCAGATACGTATGAAAGTCTGAGCTAGCGTCGATTTACCTCGTTATTTCTTAAAATACAGATTCAATTCGCAACTTAAAATTAATTTTGTAAAAACAAAATTGTTTTAAAACCTTTTCTCAGCTCAAACTATTCATTAAATTAGCGCCCGCCCTAAATCAAAAAACATTTTAAGTTCTTACATTTTATATTTTATAAGATTCTGTCTGAAATTGCTGTAATTTATCCTTATCAGAGCGAAACTAATTTTCTATTCCATCTGGTACCGGGTATTATACATTTTGTGCAAATTTTAGGCAAGGGTTGATTTTTGTGAGAACATCAAAGTTGATGAGAATTTAAATGATACCTCCTTACAAATTATGCAAACGAATATCGGATGTAGGCGTCTTTTTGTGGTCTCTTTTGAATTTTACAGGAAAATGTATCATTATTTTTACTGTGTTCAAAAATGGCTATTGAAAGGTTTTTCAACCGTAAGAGAACGCCTGAGGCGAAAACGTCTAATTTACAGTAGAGTAAGTAATAAAGTAAGCATGACAGGGTTTTGTCAAGAGGACGGCGGGAAGTCAAGAGTCAGAATCAGATAAAAATATCAGGACCTACTTAGAAACTGCTACTTAGAAATTATCTCAAAACCTAAAAAAATTAAAGTACTTACGCCTTTACCTCAAAATCATTCGGATATGAATTTTATCACGTTGAGATAAAGTTTAATTTCTCTAGTAATTTATATAATTATGAAGGGTCTGGGGCTAGACAAGTTACATTTTGACATTCGAATCGACAAACAAAATGTATGGAAATGACACAAGCTGTCGGCAAATCGGGCTGTCACTAATGTCATTTACATACATGACAAAATGCAACTTGTCTAGCCCCCCTGTTCGTCCCGATATATTTGATACCGACTCTTGAGGTATCTCAAGTTGGTATTGGTGATAAATCAAAGCAGACTTGCGTTGACGTTCTCTATGTCCACGACATTGTTTCATGAAGCATTTTAATTAACATAACGTACACCCCATTCCTGTGTGAAAATCCGTAATGAAAGTACTCTCGTTCACTAGTCCTATGTAGCTTGTGTACAAACAGTGCCTCGACCATGAGTTTTTCTCACTAAACTCGCTAGCGACGCTGTAAAATATATGCATGGAAAACTCTCGCAGCGCCTCTAGCGGTTACGTAAGGAAGGCTATGAGATTACAGCGCGCGTTTCGATGCGTAAAAAATCTATTGAAAGCAATTCGGTAGAACTCATGGTTGACGTACAGGCGTGATACAAAATAATATACCAATTTACTAGTGCTGTGTTCCAGCAAAAGTGTAGTTTAAAAATGGAACACCAGCAACTTTCTTGTATGTAATTTTGGTATTACAATGTATGAATACAAGTCGTTGTAGACAAAGTAGTTTTAAAAACATTTTGTCAGTGGCATATTCTGGAACGTTTTTGAAAAAAAAAAAGCAATGTCAATCTTTATGTATAATGACGTCTATTTATAATATTGACACTGTAACTGGTCGATGTAATTTAATATATTACTAGCTGATTCCCACAGCTTCACTCGCGCCAAGTTTGAACCCCGTTTTAATTGTTATTCTGTTATTCGGGGCTGAGCCAAATCCAATAAATCAAAAACCATGAAAATCGGTCCCGCAGTTTTCGAGTTTACAAATCCGACTTTGTTTTATATAGTAGATTTAAGAAAAAAATAGTACGATATAAGAGCAATGAGAGCCTAAATTTCTTCAGTTTTTTTTGTTTGTTTCATATATTTCATGTCTGTTTGTTTATCATACAAGAACTAATAGACGAAATTGGATGCAGTTTTCATACTTGTATTGCCGGAGATTTGGTGATAAACGCGTATAATATTGAGATGAACCGCCTAGAAGCCAAGTTTAAATTAAAATTATAATTTATCTATACTAATATTATAAAGAGGAAAGATTTGTATTTTTGTATGTAACGAATAAACTCAAAAAGTACTGGACCGATTTGAAAAATTCTTTCCATGTTAGATAGCCCATTTATCGGGGAAGGCTATAGGCTATATATCATCACGCTACGACTAATAGGAGCGGAGTAGTAATGAAAAATGTTGCAAAAACGGGGAAAAAAATTATAAGACCACGCGGGCGAAGCCGCTGGCGGGAAGCTAGTAATAATATAAAACATTGTTTATATAAGTATGGTGCGAGTGAAACCACGAGCAACAACTATAGCGGACTATAGCTATAACTATAGAATAGAGAAGAAGGTGCCATACAATGCCATTAACCGAGCACAAAACCAAACACCAAACTGCTTCTGTAAATTTCATAGAAAAACCCAATAACACTTTGCGTGACCCGGGAATAGAACCCAGGATCTTGAGCATAGCAGTCGCACTTACGACCACTAGGCTATGAGGCATTTGACGCTTCTTCTCTCTCACGGTGTTATTCACTTTCATCATTTTTTTCCCAATTCCCTGAATTATCCCACAATCCTTTATTACTGAATCCGTTCAGTAAGTTTAAGCTGTTCGTTTGGTAGATCAGTTACTCAGTCCGTCACGTTTTATTTTTATATAGATACAGATACATACATTATACAGATACAGATTACAGAAATAACACATTTCCTTTAACAAATAAAAGGTATGTATCCGTTATTAGATACGAGTACAAATATTTATTACTTATATCGCATTGCAATACATCAGGATAACCGGTAATTAAATGGATCTGAAAGTAACGACCCATTCTCTTATTAGCCAACCGTTTATTGATGTCCGATAATTATTGAAATAAGTATTTATTACTTATCTTCTTATATTTGACGTGATTAATATCTTTCTGTCAATTCGCCCAGGTTGGGCATATTTTCCGCTTCGTCACGGATCGGAGGACTGCCCCAGATGCGGGCAACTGGTTCACATCACGATGAGTTTAGCCGTGATTAATTATTTGTTTTATGCGTAGGTAGTCTCTTTGTTCTTTAATAGCTAGTTATAATTACTTTTAGATTCTTCGAAGCTAAGTGGATGAGAAAAACTAAAGGTGAAATATCAAAACAATCAAACGAAGTGGAAATGTCGGATAGCTGTATAGTGTATACCTATTGTAATTATAATGAAAATGACGGGTAAGTAGCCAGTGAAATAATTATTCTCTCTCTATTAGCTAATAATTCATTAAGCGGGCTCCAAACGTTCAGTTTTAACTGAACAGTTTTAACTGTACAGTAATTATATTTTGATTAGATTATCAGTTCAACTGAACAGTTCTCAGTTTTGCCTACACACGTACAATTCTGAACGTCTGGAGCCCGCTTGACGTTTAGTGACGTCTCTGATTACGGCTCGAGTGTTGAAGTTTGACAATTGAAGTCTCAAGGTAACGCGCCAGTGATAAAATGGGCGTTACTGGAGTCTAACGGCTGTATGCAAATGTGTCATCTTACGCTAATAAAAACAACCTGTCATTTACAAAAAAAAAACAACTTTTATTAGCACCTTTAAGATGAAGTGCCATCTATAGAAATACAGAAGAACTATGTATGTTTTATGTGATCACATCTCGCATCACTTGCCACAGTGTATAATGTTGCAGAACGAACTGGTTTTGTAGTTGCTACGATCCGTAGCGCCTTCGTAGCGTACGGTTTCATATAGCTCAGTATAGATGGCGCTAACTTAAATTTAGTTACGGTGCAGTTTAGACACCTTTAAAGAGAGTAGTTGAGATTTTTAGATTGATCAACTGATATGTTTATAAATTGTTAAAAAAACTTAACTTACAGGCTTTGAATCAATTAGCATTCAGGTGGTCACGTGTTCTAAGAATTTCATTAACACTCAATTCAGTAGATACAATTTCACAATTGTCCCACAATTTCATAATTGTCCCACAATTTCAATAGTTTTATAAGGGTCTTGATTTCCTAGAAAAGTGTTATTGGGGTTTTCTATTAAGTTTTCCGTAGCAGCCTGCTTGGACTTCTGATGTTGCTCGGTTAATGGCAACAAGCCAAGAACGATGGATGTACAACCTTAAACCTGTAAGGAATACAGGTTAGCAGGAGTGTTGTTATTAAGAGAAAATTGTTATTAAGGGATACCTGTATACCCCTTTCGGGTTGGACAGGGTTTTTTTTAACATATTGTATATAATATGACGACGTCTGTGGTTTAGTGGTTCGAGTACCGCTGATCACGAGGTCGTTGGTTGGATTCCCACAGGACACACACATTTATTGCGCTAAACTTAAGTGTTTGTGTTTGTCTGGGTGTTTCCTATGTATTATAAGTATGTATTTACAAAAAAAAGTAATAAGTATTAATTTAAAAAAGTATTAAGTAGTAAGTATTTAAGTATTATATCGATTGTCTAGTACCCATAGTAGAAGCTCTGCTTAGTTTGGGACTAGATGGTGCTGTGTAAAAATGTCTCAGATGATTTATTTATTTAATAGAGGATAAAGAATATTAGCGGCTATTGTTATATTATTATTGATCCAGTTCAAAGAAAAACCTAGTTAACAAGAATTTGTATTGTAAACTATGTTTTTTTTTGTGGTATCAACAGACAGTACTTTCTTTTATGCAGAATGGAATGACAATCATCTCATGCATACAATGGTCATTGTTGAAAGTGGTTTTGCCACACAAGTTGATATCTTCCTGAACAAACAAATTCCAATTGGCGTATTTATCAATTAAGCAAAGATCGATTCATTTGTGTCCCAAGCAATAGACTTTCTACTGTCTTTTTAAATATAATTATATATATATAAACATTTTAGAACTTTTACTTCTACCTGCCTCATTCGTCTAGTATGACTGCTACGCTAGGTCTTGGGTTCGATTCTCACGTCGTGCAGTGATGTTGGGATTTTCTGTGAAATGCTTTAAATCTGAAGTTGTGCACGGTTGGCAATAGGCTTGCTCCCTATTACATAGGACCTAAACATACCGATGAACTGTGGGTGTAGCAGAACACTCTAGTATATTCTACTTACTCACAACACTCTAGTATATTCTACTTCTATCACTCCCCTAGCTAATTTCTGTTCTAAAATTGAATTTGATGTTTCTATGACAAGTACCCTACCTATGTCACAAACTGCACTAGATGCATTCATATTCTCACGATTCTTTTTTTTCATTTCTCATTAACTTTACCACTTAATCGGAACTAAGTGCGTCCGGTGACGTTGTTAGCGCTGTCTTGCACTTTACACACATAATTTGATATTCGAATCGACAAACGAATAGAAACAAATGAATGTAAATGACATTAATGACAGCCGGATTTGCCGAAAGCTTGTGTCATTTCCATACATTTTGTTTGTCGATTATAATGTCAAAATGCAACTTGTCTAGCCCCCAGTCGTGTCAACACGCCAGTAATAATGTGTTCAAGCATTATGTCCATATAAAAACATTGTATCACTAGCCATTACACAGATATAAACGAAATCTAATAATTATATTAGCACGTATGTGTCAGTTTAATTTTCTATGTGTAGTGGCCGTTTTTGTGTCATTATCGCGTCGGGTACCATTTCGCTGTTGCTATCTCGATAATGACTATGTATACAGAGATTTTCACACGGCGAAGTCCTACATATATGATTTAAAATTTAACAGTTTTTTGAGGCTTCGACATTAAGAGTTTACATGTTAAAAACCAATCAGTTGAGGATAAACAACAATTACTTCGTAAAGTAAATATCGAGTTTTTTAATAATTGTTTTTTATATCATAGGCAAAGAACGTAGATTATTATTTCAATAAACAACAACAAAGGGTATCTGCTAACTCGCATTAGGCGGTAGTCTATAGCTTAACCCCTCTCATTCTGTGAGGAGACCTTGTACCCAGCCGTACTGTAAATAAATAAATAAATATCCATAGGACATTTTACATATCACCATCTAGTCTAAAACTAAGCATGTACTGTGGATACTAGACAGTGGATAATAATATTAATATACCTTTTTTGTAAATAGATACATACTAACACATAAGAAACACACAGACAAACACAAACGTTTATATATTTTATTTGTGTGTTTATTTGTGTCCTGTGGAAATCGAACCCACAACCTCGTGATCAGCAGTCCACTACAGCACCAAGTGAAGCGTTGACAGATTATTATTAAAGTGACTAATTTATGTACACACAGACAAACACAAACGTTTATATTCATCACATAAATATTTGTGTCCTGTGGAAATCGAACCCACAACCTCGTGATCAGCAGTCCGGTAGTTGAACCACTAGAACAAAAAGACGTCGTCGTGAATAAATGGGTTGACGACAATATCCAATTATCCTTCATAAAGTTTCGGATTGTGTGTGCATTTCCACAGCTATCATTTTCCTAATAAGATGTGCCTTCTAACCTTATTATTATTGATTCAATATATTGTCACATTTGTTTATAGTAGAGATAGTAAACATTAACCGTCGTACGCGGCAACGTCACCCATGTCTGTGGTCGGGCGTCACGTCATATTTGGAGTGGTGATATATTAGCAACCTCGCATTAGATATTAGAATTGATTACAATCGGAAATATTTTCATACAGGCTGAGTGGATATGACTAAGTTGTAAAGCTATTTTTATATAGCGAATAGCACCCACGTATCATCACGACCGTATTCCTCGAAAGGTTAGGCAGAGGCGAACTAATATTCACCCACATTTGCCGTTGAGTTTAGTTCCCATAGTTCCATAGCTCGCACCAGGTGGCGAGTTAACCGAGCACAACTCCATACTTCGAGCTGCTACTGAGAATTATATATTGAAAATTCCTATAACACTACTCGACCTGGGAATCGAACCCAGGTCTTCTTCTCACTAGGCTGACGAGGCAGTTATTATAGCGAATATTTTTTTTATCTCTGCCAAAAAGGGTTTACATTATCAATTTAGTTTTGATACATTGTAAAGACAACAGAAATAATTATTTTACTGAAGAACTTCACATTAGGTCGAGAACTCGTCTCGTATTCTCTGATTCTTGTGTTGCATTGTTCTTGGTTTTCAAGTTCTTGGGTTGCATTGCCATATAAAATTGCGCAAAATGGAAATAAACTAAGTTATCCTATGTGTTAGTTCAGTTATCGAAAAGTAAACAGTTTTTAAGTAAGCGAAAGTTTTTAGTCGGTAGGAGTTTTACACGGAAAAAGTGTCTTTGCGCGAGTAATAATACCCTGGTCTACCTGGCATCCAAAGATTGACACTGCCAAGACTGTTCCCGCCATCAGGAGGACCGTATGCTTGTTTACCATCTTAGTGGTTTAAAAAACCAAGTCGATAATATCGAACACGTGTCACTTTTGCGTGATCAACTGAAGCGTTGACAGATTATTATTAAAGTGACTAATTTATGGAGACTGCATTTATCTAGTAAATCAATAGTGAAAACTGTCATTGTTCTTTCTAACTGCTCGTAGGAATTAAAGTCTATGTACGAATTGACGTAATTTGAAAGATAAATATGGTTTATGTTCAACAGCTCAAATTCCAAGATTGACAGGGGACCTGGTAAAGGTAGCCAGGAGTCGTTGGATGTAGGCGGCAGGGGACTGATCCTAGTGGAAGTCTTAAAGAGAGGCCTCTGTTCAGCAGTAGACCTCTTTTGATATGATGAAGATGAGGAAATAACTTCAATGAGTAATTGGGCGCACAGGGTTATAAGTAATATTCGCGAGTGGACCGGCATCAACAGTGCCGCTGAACTGTTCCGTCTCGCGAAGGACAGACTGGAGTTTTCGAAAATGACATCCAACCTCCAGTAATTGGAGAGGCACTTCGAAGAAGAAGAAGAAGAAGGTTATAAGTAGGTAACTTATAACTTGTTCTTACTGATTGTCAGAATATACCTGACGGAATGCTAAGGGTTAATTACCAATTTAATTGACAGGATTGGCATAGTGACTGACACCTCTTCTTCCAAGAATGTTCTTGAGAATAGGCTCTCCTTTTCTCAAGAACATTCAACGATACAAAGGATACTTCAACAATACATATAATATTCAACGATACATAAATTATCATGGATACATATACATTACTTTCAAGAACATTTACTAGCTGTTCCCCGCGGTGTTACTCGTGTTCATCGTCTCAAATCCTTACCTATCTAAGCGGATGCTTACGTCTTATTATTATCTGTGTGCCAAATTTCAGCCCAATCCGTTCTGTTGTTTGAGCTGTGCATGATAGATCAGTCAGTCACCTTTTCTTTTTCTTTAAATTATTATTATTAAAGAAGTATGCAAGAATCGTAGCAAGTGGCGGTCACTAGTTTCTGCTTATCCCTGTGATAAAAAGGCGTGAGTGTATGTATGTATATAAGTAATAACGAATAAGAATAATATAAGTTACTAATTGAAAGCTAAAAATTTACAAAACGGCCTCGGATTCACATCGACACGTTTAAATGAAATTTTTATGGCATCCTTTCTGTAAATATTGGCCTTTTTAAAACACTTTAGTATTTCGTTAAGGCAATTCAGGTTTTAAATGATAATTGTGGGGTTAATAACCTAACACTTAAAAGGTTATTATTTAAGTAAAGTAAATCACAGAAGCAAGTTTTCTTTCAGTAATAATTTTCAGAGTATTTAATTCCTCGACAGTTTCTTGAACAGGCATCGATGAGTGGATTAGTTCAACTATGAGACAGTTTTAAACAAAATATGCTCTACAGCATATGCCGAGCGGTGACTAAGAGATGTAAAACGATCGCAGGGTAGACCACCCGCCTGATGGTTAGATGATCTTGTAAGGCAGTGTAGAATCTGTGGGAGCAACTTGCACAAGATCGGTAACTGTGGCGTAATAGAGAAGAGGCCTTTACTATGTAGTGGGTATTACTGGCTGAATAGATGCTGTACAATGGTATGGGAAAAGTGGTGCTACTTGAAATGCTATAGGGTTGGTTCTTGACTATGAATAAGATGACAACAATTGTGGCTTAGTATGATGATATTGTAAGGTGAGGGCAGTGTGGAATCTGTGGTTTCGATTTGCACAAGATCGGCATTATAGAGAACAGGCCTTTACTCGGCAGTGGGTGTTACATTCTGAATAGATGTTGTACAGTGGTATGGGAAAAGTGGTGCTACTTGAAATGCTATAGGGTTGGTTATTGACTATGAATATGATGACGACAATTGTGGTTTAGTATGATGATATTGTGAGGTGAGGGCAGTGTGGAATCTGTGGTTGCGATTTGCACAAGATCGGCATTATAGAGAACAGGCCTCGGCAGTGGGCATGGGCGTACCCATGGGAAAAGTGGTGCTACTTGAAATGCTATAGGGTTGGATATTGACTATGAACAAAATGACAAGTTTTGGATTAGTATGATGATATTGTGAGGTGAGGGCAGTGTGAAATCTGTGGTTGCGATTTGCACAAGATCGGCAACACTGGCGTTATAGAGAAGAGACCTTTACTCAGCAGTGCCTGTTACTGGCTGAATAGATGCTGTACCTATACCACTATAAGAAAAGTGTTGTTAATTGAAATGCTATAGGGTTGGATCTTGACTATGAACAAAATGACAAGTTTTGGATTAGTATGATGATATTGTGAGGTGAGGGCAGAGTGAAATCTGTGGTTGCGATTTGCACAAGATTAGCAATAGTGGCGTTACAGAGAAGAGACCTTTACTCAGCAGTGCCTGTTACTGGCTGAATAGATGCTGTACCTATACCACTATAAGAAAAGTGTTGTTAATTGAAATGCTATAGGGTTGGATCTTGACTATGAACAAAATGACAAGTTTTGGATTAGTATGATGATATTGTGAGGTGAGGGCAGAGTGAAATCTGTGGTTGCGATTTGCACAAGATTAGCAATAGTGGCGTTACAGAGAAGAGACCTTTACTCAGCAGTGCCTGTTACTGGCTGAATAGATGCTGTACCTATACCACTATAAGAAAAGTGTTGTTAATTGAAATGCTATAGAGCTGATTCTTGACTATGAATAAGAGAACAACAATAATTGTGGATTAGTATGATGAGATTGTGTGGTGAGGGCAGTGTAGAATCTGTGGGTGCAACTTGCACAAGATCGGTAACAGTGGCGTTATAGAGAAGAGGCCTTTACTCAGCAGTGGTTGTTACTGGATGAATAGATGCTGTACAGTAGTATCGGAAAAGTGGTGCTAATTGAAATGCTATAGGGTTGGATCTTGACTATGTCAAAATTGCGGATTAGTATCTATTGTAGTTTTAAAGAGCTGACTCATTAGGCTACTGGTTGTAGGTCTCACAGCTATATTTGAGGTCCTGGGCTGCATATGAAATTCTCAGTAGCCGTTCGAAGTTTGGATAAAGTATCGTACTCTATTACATGGGACCTAAACTTAGTGGCGAACTGTGGGTATATAAGCACACATCTGCCTTACCTTTCTTCAATACATGCCTGATAGTATAATGGTATTATAGCTATAAAGACAGACATAGCATGATGGGTAGTCATAGCTTCCATAGGGGTTCGTTTCATTGTTTTTATCATTGTAGCTTGCTTAATTTTAATTGGAAATTCGAATTATAAAACTCTGATGACGATGCTCGGCAGTGTGGTCGCTGACTATCATAGGTATTCATTGTTTTAAAAGCAAAAACTACATACGGTAATATTACCGTATGTAGTTTTTGCTTTTAAAACAAAACGTTATTTAACGTTTTTTCAATGAATCAACTCTGCCTTTCCCTAATTTACAATGACTCATAATAGTATAAACATTCCTGTTTGTCACCTGCTATAGTTTATGGTAACATTTGACCCGAATGACTCAACTCATTTGTTTTTTGTGACACAATAAAAATAAAAAGTGTTGAATCTATTATAATCTGACGTTCAGAATGATTGACTCTGATTACGAAAAAAACAATAAAATTTGTCTCGTGCTTACACAATTCAAAATCGCGATAGTTTTAGATCTATTCAATGTAGGATATCAAAGCTTTATAAGGAATTATATCTATAATATTATTGTTAATCTATACTCAATATTATAAAGCTGAGAGGTTTGTTTGTTTGGTTGAATGCGCTAATATCAGGAACTACCTACTGGTCCAATTTGAGAAATTCTGTATGTGTTTGTCTGTTTAACGAGAAAGGCTATATAGGCATCATCACGCTACGACGCTAGACGCTAAGAGCGAAATATCAATAAAAAATGTTGCAGACGGGAAAAAAAAACAAATTTTATGGGAACGAAATCGCGGGCAAAGGCTAGGCTACGTTATATACTTAATCCCGTTTAAAATTTATATACCTAATAAACGTAGGATAATAATTACGCATAGCAACGATGTTATTATTCATCAATTTGTGCAGTGTTTTCCAACCGGAAACAATGTTCAAAATACATAGAAACATGCATGTTTCAGAACCACAGACCTACTAAAACCATAACTAATATCACAGAGTACCTATACGTTATGGTTTCATAATTGGACTGACCCGAATACAGTTCGCAGAACATAACATACCATCACGCCTGTATTCCTTGAAGGTTAGACAGAGGTATTAATATACACCAGTTCGCAGACAACTTGTAAAGATGATTCACTTAGGTTTTCAAGTACAGCGTTCTCTATGGGTCTAACTCTTCTTCTCTTCTCGTCTAATGTCGGTCTAACTCGTCTTGGACACATGAAATCTCAGAATTATCTTGAATTGAAATAATGAATATTTAATCAAATCTACGTAATAATTAATTAATTATTATATTTTAAATATTTCTCAAACATTTAGATCTTAGTCTAAGCCGAAAATTCACTTTCGATCATTCAATTAATAAGACACCTTTGATTCCAGTCTTCTTTCGTGTTGGGGAAACCGTGACACTTTACTTTCACTTTACGTGACTATTTTATTTTACATTAAAGTTGACAATCCTAAAACTAAGAAAAATTGTATAACCCACACCAATTTTCGCGAAATATGCCTCAACATTAGAGATTTATTCCCATTTTTCGAAGTATTTCTTCTCTATGCATTTGAAACGTGTATCCAATTATATTTGTTTCCTCTACTAAAATAGATTTATAAAACTGCTCATATTATATGATTGAGTAATTACCGTCATCCATATAAGACTTGATGGTATAGATCAGCTAATGGTGGCCACTGCGTAGGGACGCACAGGTGTCATAAAGCTTGTTTGCATTGTTTTCTAACATTGCTATCAATTTGTTAGGTCTAATCCTTATGAGGCGAGTGTAAATCGAAATATATTGGTTTTAACACCTTGTGTTTGACGAATGTTGTGCGTAAATGTCCCCGACACCGCGATGGCTGCTGAGGTCAAGGACATTTGGTACCTACTGAACGTTTACATAAGATTCAAGTTTATATGACCTCCAGTTAACATATGCATGTACATATTTACTATGTACTCGTCCATTCTATCACTAAAAGCTATTGATCTTCATTAATTGTTTGGGTACATATTTTATATGTCCTATTATATAATTATTTATTTACATCAGATGAATATAAAGGAACTGCAATGTTGGTGATGGTTCTCCTCCATTTTAAAGTTACTCTGTGATGGGAATGACTTTGTATTGATGGAAGTACATTGCGGGCTCTTTCTTGTAATATTTTATGTTTTAGAATAAGACGCCAATTGATTATTATATTTTTCCCTCAATGTTTCAGCAGTGATGTAAATGCCACTAACATTGGGTCACTATTCTGTTCTGAGGTCAGAATGGACATGCACATGAAAATAAAAAAGATTGAAATATTTTATGTCCATGAAGGATATTTAAAAGATCAGAAAAGTTTCGATTTAATCATGTTGCATAAAATCTGTACGAATACTTCAATGTACAATATTCGCGTATCAGGCAGTCATAAAATAAGAACATTGTGTAAATTGGTAGAAATACTATGTAAAAAAATCTAAGTGTTTGAGGTACCTCCGATAAAGAGATATCAAACCATATTTTTCCAGTATAAATGGAACTAGGATTGTACTGGCTTTTTGTACAGTAGGAGATCCGCTTATACTGGACATTTAGAGCTTGATGTGTGTATGTACCTATTAAATATTCTATACACATTGTTTAACAACACATGGTAGGTATGTTTGTAGTAGATGATAGCCAAATAGTCAAGGCGTCTACGACTATGTATTTAGTGGATAGCCTTCGTGGATTGAGTAAACTATCAATTGTGTGTGACTGCATCATTGGTATAGTGATCGCAAGCACGGCTGCTAAACGTGACGTGTGTGGCGTCGTGTGTTTGATTCTAAAGTTAGGCTAAATTATACAGGGAGTAAAAAATACAGTTTTTTTTTGTCACCAAAATTTGGGCTTCGTATTCTCTATCAATTCTAAACTTTGCCCAATGAATCTGGGATATTGGAGTATTTTATACGACGCGACTGCCATCTGACCTCCATCGCTCGATTAATGGACTGATCGCTGTCAGACTCGAACTTCGGACCATTAAGGTTGAATGACAATCACGATCAAAAATTTCCTTTTCGGGCATTGGAGTCTTGATTAATTAAGGACGGTTAATTTATTAGATTTTAACAACTATTCTACATACTTATAGGTAATGAATTACACCCGCCCGTTACATCCAATATTTATAATTTTGTGAATAATAAAATTATTGGTTTTCCGCTAGTTTTTCTTCAGTTTCCGACTGTAACATCAAAATGAAAATATAGCGTAATGGCGTTAAGTCCGCCTTCTGTACTACCATTGTGTATACATTGTATAAATTATAAATAATTTTATAGTTCATTTCTCACCATAAAACTAATAAATGAATGACCACGGGCCTCCCTATAACTGCGATTGAATAGTATCTGTTAATTAAAGCATCTATAATCTAGTCGCCATTCTCATTTCGAATTAATCGTCTTGTTTTTAAAATTACCTACTTTTCTGTGTTCGTCACGTGTGTGCCGGCATGGTGGGAAAACTTGCTAATAGCCACGGATGTTGTTAAACCGCAATGGACAGTTGTGTGAACTAAATTGCATGGCACCGTGACAACAATGTTCAATTCTTTTATCCTTGTGACATTTTGTCGGCTATGATTCCATTGTTTTTAAACTGGTTTTCAACAAGTCATCGGGAAAATAGTATCGCGTCAAAAAGGAAGATATATCTATATAATTTATTATATTTTGATAATATTAAAGTTGCCATTGGTTCACTTTCTTCCTTTTATAAATTGACTATCTATCATAGTCTATTAATATTCAAATACTTTCTAACAGGGAGGCCCGCAGACGCTTCGCTAGGTTACCGGGTTGGTGACCGCAGCGCCTATCTTAAAAACATTATAATGTAATTTTATGCGGATATCAAGTCCAAGTATTTTATATTATACCTACTTAACAATATTACCGGTTCTTTCGTCATCGTTTTTATTTGAATATTATTCTGCCTTCTAAATAGAAATTACATCACGCTACATAAAATAAAAAAACATTTATTGCATTAAGAAATATTTATTTAAATATAAATATAAATCTATCTAAATAACAATTCGCTTACACACTGCTAATACTAGAAGGCCACCTCGACAGCGTCGCAACTTTAACATAAAATCACCAAGACCTTCACATGTTGGAAATTCAATACATTTTATTAAAGAGCGAGAACTTACTTAAGTTCCTTGTAAAACCAAGGAATAACAATATTATACACGGTTCCGAAACTCTGCGCGATGCAGTTTCGAATATCAGTCGAGTAACACAACTGTCACAATAATTTACAAACAATACTGCTATCACTGTACTTTCAAAGAAAGACGTTCTATAAGTATACAGTGCCGATTCTGACTTGAGGCTTTGCTTTAGCGAAGAGATTTGAGGCAGTCTTGATGATGCTGATGAGAGGCCTGAAGGTGGAGGTTTCTTGTCTGTAGTACGTATCTGGTTGCTGGTAATTGTATTGGTATTGGTTATTGAATTGGTTGTAGTACTGGTTGCTGAACTGGTACTTAAAGCCCTGGGTGTCGCTGGAGCTGTCGGGGATGGCGTTCGAAATGTAGCTGTTGCTGTTGTCCACCGTCTGGTAGGACGAGGTGGCTGTGTAACTGGCCGCTGTAACAAAAGTACAATTAAATTAGATTTATTTTTATATGCGTAAGCAGTATTGAGTTTCGTATTTCAGTAGACGTCAGTCAGATGGAACATAGCGAAGAAAGTACGAAATGCATACTTATTTTTAATTTAATTATTTTGTCATTAGTATGAAAGATTTTATAGAAATTATATTTACCGCAAAGGCCGGAGTATTTCCTCGATTCTGTGAGTCCAAAGTTGGTGCATGATGGGTAGCCTTTCTCGTAAGGCTTGGATCCAATGACGTTGCCGCCAGGACCGTAGTTGCACACGTAAAGTTTGGTGTAGCCCCGAGTGGGGTCGTAGTAGAACGTGAAGCCGCAGCCTACGTGAGATGTCTCGCCCCAAACCAACTAAAAAAAACATAAACGTTACAAACACATTCATTTTCAAACAGGTTCGAATAACGTAGGCTTTACTTTTAAAAAGACAGCAAAGAATTATGTAATTCGCAAAATTAAATATTCCGTATATCACATTTGGCAAAGAATTGATATGGAAATTGGATTTACTATTAAATTTTCGAATTTAAATTGCAAATTACCTGTGAGTAATGCCCGGTGCCATGTCCTCCTGTGATGGGCTTGAAGCCGTAGACACGTACTTCGTCGAACCAAGCGTTGATTTGCTTGTTGAAGTCTGGTTCTGAGTCAGAGTTTTGGCTGAGGGGGCGAGTTGTCCAGGTGGCTGCGAGGTTCTGGCCTACTGGGAAGCGGCCGTCGTATCGCTGGGCGGCACGGTCGTGAGCAGTAATGCACTGGTCGGACCAGTGCTGGGCGCTCGCGGCTAGCTCGTCATCCCATACCTGTACAGCAAAAGACAAAATTATTGGCAACTTACATATTTTTTTCATTTATTAAATAAGCTGTTTGTTTGTTTTAGTTGTTATAAAGTAATAATCCAATGACAAATTTCTACTCATTTTTTTAATGAAAAATCTACGTGTGTTTGTATCTTTTGTAAGTTAAATTAAATTAAATTGAATCCATGGTTTTTAACGTTTATATGTTATCACTTCTTATTGCTGAACAACTGTATAATAATATTTATTATTATGACTTGTCTCGTATTCCTTGGAATACCAGTCAGGTATCAAAATGTCTTTTAAACCTTTAAAATTTACATACTTTATCAGATTATGTATATATTTCGCTGATGTCACTATTTTAGTGCTTTACTATTTTATTGCCCTTGTATTATAATGAGCGGCAAAATGTCAATGAATAATGGTCAAGATCAAGTTCACATTCATATTCATAAGTATATTATTTGTATGTTGGTTGCGGTTGACTTACCATTTCCATCATATTAGCTGCGGGGGGTTGGCTGGAGACCTGCCCAAGAGCAACGGATTGCCTGAGACGATTGTGTGCATCGACTATCGCTTGCTTTTCATACGATGTCAATCCTCCAGATCCTAGAAAGAAAGAAACACCAGTTATAAAATTTATCCATTCGTAATTTTTTTGTTAAAATTATTATATAATCCTCTTTTAAATCTGAGTGTCAAACCGATATTGTCATTCGAGTGATTTCATAATCCGTTGGATTGATCTGATTTATTAGACCGGTGCGTGCTAATACAGGTGTCTGTGTCAATAAAATTTTACGACCTCGACCCATACCAGTATGTAAAATAGGAGCATCTTTTTGGCATAAAACTCGTTCGCAAAATCCAGACTGGGTGGCGGCGACCGAATTGATGATTTCTTGGTATAAGTACGAGCACTTAATGAATTTTTATGAGATTTTGACGCTTTTTGAGTTAACATAAAATGCGAAGCCATTATTTCTGACACTATTGGTGCAAATTCAATACTTGTCTAACATTTTATCAACGCGTTATCCAAATATATCAAGACTGTTTAGTATTTAAATTTATAAATTATATATTCTTTAATCTTAATTTATTGTTCGCTTATATTGAAATAAGATCAAATTTTCAAGTTTTGTGACTACGTAATTTTGAATAACAATGAAAATGAGAACTTGTAGGTAATAATTTATAGCACGAAAGTTATGGCTGGGGCTACTTCGGGGTAACAAACAATTCAAATTGAACTTACGTATTAATTGTTTTCCAGCACCACAGCCTTCTGTCGTTGCGAGGAGACCTCCCATAACAAACAACACTAAGGATATCATCTTGATTTTTTAAAGTTAATTCACAACACTTTAAAACTGAAAAAATTCACGCGTCAAGTTGAGATTCGTAACTAAAGATGTGTTCACTTATATTTACGAAACTTCAAACTTATAGATATTTCCCGGTGATCCGTAGCACAACGTGCTGCGCGCTCTCCAGGCTTTAGCGATCTGTGCGGCTAGCGGCCCACGCGAACGCTTATGTACCCGACGCTGCGTTACCATGGAGACGGAGCGACGCCGGCCGCCCGCTGCGTCTGCGCATAGCCGCAGCCGTCCGCGATGTTCACTTACACACGGTCTCTACAATACACCCTTAACATATTTCGTACCAGTACTGGATATTTATTGTTATATTATATTCATTTATGGAGCTTTTTTTAAAAAACTTAAATAATATTAACGTATTTGTTTGTCAAAATAATACTTAGGGCGTTTATTTGATCGTGTAGAACTGTAGGCTGTAGTCTTCAGTTACGAAAGAAAGGTTATAGGGACATCGACCAGCTACTTTTTATCTGCAGTAATAATTTAAAACTCATTATGCTGCAGACGGTGGTTGTCAATGAAATCGAGTTCTTGTGATGTGTCCGAGCCGAACGTGGAAATATGTTGACAGATATTGGTCGGAACGGAAGTGGTCTTTAAGCGAAATTATACGCGGCTAAAAACAAGGAAAGAATAATCTGTAATCACCCTTTTTGTATGTCAAAGGCTACTTATGTTTTCATTTTTGGAATGAGTAAAAATAATTAGTTCATAGAAATAAAAATCTAGCGGTTTATATGTGAATTTAACTGTTCGCTTACATACATACCGGCGGTAAATACAAGTATTTTAAATAGAAGTGAAATTAAATTTTATGAATTTTCATAAAGTATTTTATTCGTACATTTATTTTTATGTGTTACAACATGTTTAAAAAGCCTGTTTCTGCAAAAATTAACATGAAATTCATTAAACATAGTGTTAGGTTTATCTTCCCCGATGTGAAATGTATCCATATATTTAGGTAGAATTATAATTTGTTCTAATGAAATGGCCACAGAAAGTCGTTAATTAGAGCTAATATTGACCGAAAAGTTTAAGGTGACAAGTTGTCTGTTAGCAACCGATCCGGTTTACCACCTGAGGTGAATTTTCGCTTGGTGCTTTATTATTTGCATATTAATGACTTATATTTGATTGACTTTTTATTTTACGAGACTATACAAGCTTAGGATTATTATCTTTTTAATTAAACCCCTTTTTTTAATGTGAAGATGTTACATTATGACATATACGATCTATAATATAATATGTATCTTCTTTGAGTGAGTTGTAGTCCAAAGTATCTTGACACGAAAGTTACCTACAACTACATCGTATTTCATTAATTATATTATTTTCTTAACATCTTTCTTGTTTCATTTTATAAACGAAAGAATCAAATTACAGAATTATAATTCATTAATGTTATTTTATTAATTTTGGTGGTATAAATTATACGAATTGAAGAAATAATTTTAAAGTAATAGTATGACACGTCGATTAATTTAAGGTTGGCATTAAATCAATGTTACGGTGAATAACATAATATAACAACCGTATTTATTTAACGTATGGTGTTCTTCATGTAATATGGTGGTCTTTTGCAAAAACAAATTCGAAACTTATTTTATTTGTAGTGTGAACAAATAAAATAAGTTTCGAATTTGTTTTTGATGTTAATTTCTAAATATTATTTGTAATAAATAAAAAGGGACATGTTTAATATATTGGTTGGCCATATTATGTCGAAATTTTATGTTTGAAAACTTTCGAACAAAACTATTAAATATCCGTAGGTATATAATGGAATGAATGACAATTTTCAAGAGGTAGACAAAAATTTGCAATTCTAAGCATCGGCGATGGATGGAACCTTGGCAATAGTCTTTCTTGACCTTGGTCAATAACACCTCTATCAATTTGCTTGAACCCCAAATAGGGGTCAAATATAATGTTGAATGTTGTATGGCTTTAGAAATGTATGTGAGGCTTTGTCTGGAGAAGTTTCGAGAAAAAGTAAGGATCAACTTTTGTAAGAAAATAATTTCTAAGGATAGGTAATACTTAAGTACGTACCTAATATTGAAGTGTTTGATAAATAAATTATTCACAACATGTAAATGTTCCTTTTCAAAATTTTTAATCACACTTATTTATTTGATAAAAAATGTTGAAAAGGAACATTTTTAAGTTCTAAGAAATGAATCCCAAACATTTCATAGGTGAGAATATACCTAGTATATTTAAGCAAATAATGTGTGACAAACATTTTATATAAGCAAAATTGCTAAATTTTAAAGAAATATCAATATTATAAATCAGTCATACACCTCGAAAGAGCCTCAGGTGACTTTTGATCTTTACAGAATCACAGAAAAAGTCATGTTATTGTTCGTAAATTTTATTATTCCGTTGTTGTTTTTTTAGCTTGATTTGTACTTATCTGATAGTTTGATTTGTATTTCCTCCTTAAGAACAAAATCATCATCACTTTTTTCACTCACTTCGTTGAGTAAACGTTTACATATCTTTTTAAGCAACCACAATGGCGACTCATTTGCAAATACAGTGAACAACGCTATAACGGAACTAAAACTAATTAAATATAACATTAAATTATAATTTTTGATTGTACAATTTACTTTTTATTCGATACTGAGAGATATAATTGAGGGATTGGTGGCCAAATAACAACTGCGCGGATCGATCGTTCGCGAGGTTAAGCGGGACTTTGGATCTCTCAGTCTGTGGATGCTACATACACATTGAAACCCCTCCGTACCTCCGAGATACGTTAACCCGTCATTCCTGGTTGAACGGACGATCAAAAACCTGAAAGTCTTGAAAACCGGTCCAACCTTAGATTTTCAAAATGGTCGGACATCCAAAATATTCCTTTGAATGTCTTTATTCTTGGGAATAGATATGGAAAACACTGCAGATAATAAAATCAATAGATATGATAAATCTGTCACGTGGATTTTTTATCTCTGATTGTAATAACCTATAAAATCTGTCGAACCCATCTTGAAAGTCAGAGCCAGTTTATTTGACCTTTAAATAAATAGCCTTATTAATATCATTACAGTGAAAACGTCGTGGTTCTCCATCCACTAGATATTTGTGATATACCCAAGTTATTTGTATGTATTAGTCGAACTCAATTTTAAGAGGACGAGACCATTGTATACCATTTATGATTTAGAGGGTACAGTAGCAGTTATGCGCATGGCATGACTGAGTATTTTTTATATTCACAATGTTACAAATTGTTAAATGAATAGGCAAAATTCTTAAGTGAGTCGCAGATTTGACTTGATTAGTAGATCATAAAATAGGTGTGTTAATGAATCGATGTTTGTTCGGAAACTATAACTCTCAAAAGATGTTATCAAATTCTAAGGTCTCTGCTAATTTATTTTATCTCGCAAGCCATATTAGGATACTTTGTAACTAAAGTCTTGTGAAAATTACCGAAGCCTATCTCCAGCACTTATTTAGTCACTTCCAGCTACTTTAACTTACGTGGCCTACACTGCACTAACTTTTACTCCATTAAAAGTTATAAATAAGCTATAAATAATAAGCTATCAATATCGTGTGGCAAAATAATCCACAAGTGAACACGTTGGTTATAAAAATATTTGCTGCAAATTTTTATATGATTATTCCGTCTCAGTGTATCGGTGACTACGAAGAGGCAACTTTCTGACGCTGATGTATAGGTATTGGGCTGGTTCGCGCCGCCAGACAAAGCGTCGGCCGGCGCGCCACCGGTATCGTTGCATGAATCAAACAATCGTACTATATACTCGTAATTGCGCATTGCAATGAGTCTCAATGTCAAAACAGGTGATTCCACGTATGAGCCTCGATTTCCGTATATTTAAGTGTATTGTAAACTTTGCCTTAACGAAAGCATTGTTCATGAATCGAAGCAATTATTGGAGAGTTTCTGTTATTTTTTGTTTTTAGAATTTACGTAAACAACGTATTAAAATTTTACGAGTATCTTTCCGACACAAAATGGAATTGTACCTATCGAGGTATAATCTCGTGTGTTTTGTTTTTATTATTTTGTGACTATGAAATGTATCTATTGCCGTCCAGTCTATTAAGTTTTGTCTAATATGTGCAGTTTAACAAAATCCGCGTAACAACTAGCTTTGGGTTAAACTCTTAAATCCTTCGGGTAAAACGTATAAAAACATTATGTATATTTTTTATAAATATTGACGTATGCTTATGACAGGCAATTAATTTGAATACCACACTAACGTTAGATTAATTAGTAAACATTTATTATTTAATAAATTCGTAGTGAGCTTTGAGTAAGTACTTGTTCAGTACAAATATTAGCGAATCTATAGAATATCAAAGAGCTTACAGACTGACGACGCTTAACAGAAAGCATACAATTGTGGACTTTATTATGTAAACACAGAGATTATAAAAGCTTGCAAATTATATACAGAATTCAAATATGAGTTGGTAATGTTACTGAGCTCGTGTTTGCTCTAGCATAGTTTGTTCTAAGCCAACACGGTACATCCTGCTAACTCCGCATTAAAATTACGAAAAACATAAATTATTTAGGCGATATAAATTAGTTCTTAAAAGTCGGCAAAATGTAAATTGCTTTTCTGAATTCATTAATTAAGGGTCATTAAAAGAAAAATACGCAATTATCATGGTTGTGTACATACAGGGTTATAAAAAATCCCTTAGCTATTTTGGACCCTGTGAATCAGAATCAGGAATAGAACACATTGGTGAAGAAAAGAAAGAAGATTCTATGGCTGACTATATTACCTTATTGATTATTTCGGCTGTCTTTTGTTTTAGAATATTTGGAATTACAAAAAACAAAATAATGAAAACAATTTCTTTTTCTTCTTTTTCAAAAATAGCTAAGGTATTTTTTATAACCCTGTATAAGTATTGATATTATTTCATTAGAACTTCGGGATTCGAGCAAGTCCTGGTCCTGTGTCATTGGGGACGGTACGATGGACACAAATTTAAATAATGTAAGTACAAAAGATTCAAAAGAAATACCTACTTGATCACACTTTGTCTCTGTTGGAATTCTAGTGACTAAGTACTTTAATTGGTGATATACATAATTATATTAATTATACCTATCATAATTATGTTTTTATTAACTTTTTCTAATAAGGATAAATATATTTTAATAGCTAACTCATATAACATTATTCTTTGACAACCCATTTAGTTCGCGGTACAGTCAGCATCAAATATAAAAATCAAATATAAATATTGGCAAGAACAGTGTGTTCATAATGATCTAAACTACTTATGAAATTAAATTTAATTTCAACGTGATAAAATTCATGTTAGAATTACAGTTGCCGTATACTACGTTCATTCTAAAACATTCTTTGTGTCATTGTGATATCATAAAATTTTATTCGTTGACTGTACACGATCAGGATTATGTCATAAATTGTCTGTGGTTGTCAAGTTTCTTGTTCCCACGAACGAACGTAAAGGTTAGCACACACTAAATACGGATGACATTGCGGTTGACCATAAACACAAAGTTTACTAAGAAACTGAATCGTAAGTGCGTGTGTGTAAAAATTACTTCCTCTTTAGTCAATTAACTGTAAGATTAAAAAGAAGAATTTAAAGTGACTAGTGACCAATGATTGATGATCATTTTGAACTTGTAGCAGTAAATCTAGTTTGTCAACTCAGTTTTCATTGAAGTATAATATTGTAACCGTGACCTTTATCGATTTAAGGTTCGACTCACATCACACCGAAGTGACAGCGATTGGTAGACAGTGACTGGCAGCTTTACTGTCAAATGATTTTAAGCTTTGACCCGATGGATGGAGACCACAAGAATAATTAACCGAGATGGAGACTATGTCGCATCCCACCCGAATCTTTCGTTTCCAAGATTAGGGTCAGCGCCAAGAGCTGATAAGCATTTACGAGCTGGTGGCCTTTCTAGCGATACTATGAATTTCCTGTAAAAGATAAAAAATATTTGACAGTGAAACAGTGCCACTGCACATCTGAGCGGAGCCACTTCGATGTGAAATGACCCTAAAGAAGTACGTAAAACGACAATCGTTCGGATTGATTTGACGGATGATTTAAAAGATTCGTCATGATCCTTCGAGCCGAGGATAGCATTAGATTACGCAATCATATTTAATTGCTAATGTTGAGTTACACAGAGGTCATCAGGTAACATCTGTTTTATGATTTCCTATTCTTGTGGTTCATTAGGCCAGCCTGTCTGACGTTTACATTTCATTTAGTAGGTACCTAGGTACCTACCTAGACGTTTAGAGTTATAAGTATGTATTTAAAAAAAGTATAGAAGTATTTTAACCATTGTCTAGTACTTACGGTACAAGCTCTGCTTAGTTTAGGACTAGATCGTGCTGTTTAATTTTTCCCAGGATATTTATGATTTATTAGAATTAACCTAGAAAAAAATATTCATTTGTATATATTATATCCAAGCAATAATAATTATGTCGATATTTAAAAAAATAGTGTCCAATTTGTAAAAAAAAATCGTCTTGACTGTCACAATGTAAGTTTTCTGTAGATTTACAAGGAGATCATTTAATGAATGTTGACAGTAAAACTCTGTGGTGGACAGCTTGTATGCTGCTGACTTTAGTTCCTGATAAATGCTGACTTTAGTTCCTGAGGTCATCGCTAGAGAGTTCACTAAACTCTTAGCAGTGCTGCTTTAATAAACTTGTAACTAAAGACGAATTTATTGATTAGTCAGAAATAAAATGTTATTTCTAATTAAATTGAGTAATCAATATTAAAAATTTTATCCACGAAATGATATTGTAAACCTAACAATATAATTTAGTATACCATTAGTCAGTTTTACAAAATGCTAACTTAATTTACAACTTTCCCACACTGCTGTTTAGGTATGATAGTCAGTTTCTAATTAGCGTTTATCTTTATTAGTTTATTGTAAATCACTCAACGAAAAAAGTAGCCCTCTGAGGTAGTTGGATGTTTAATGTCTCTAAAATCAAGCTTTATGTGTATTTAATTCCAATTAACGACTTTCATCGTACGAAGTAAATGTAAATTTTTAGTTTTATAGGCTGGCAACTAAGGAGCTGTGTAACAAATCATTTAACAACTTCGTGCTGATTTGTGAGGTATCGTAAAACATAGCTACATAATTATAATATGGGTAGATAACGGTAATTTTGCCTGACAAAAGGTTAAAACTGATACGGTGTCTGTGTGATCTATCCCATGAGAATTTCTCTTAAGATATCACTTAATTGTGATTATAGAGAAATCCTGTGCAAAATAAAATTCTCCTAGGCCCAGCGAATTAAGCTTTTAAAGATTTATTATGTAAATATAAAGGCATAAAATAAAAAATAATAATTTATGTAAATTATTTAATACAAATTTATGATTTTTTCATAAGATCCTAATGACCTTGTAAAACTCGTTAAAGGGAAATTTATAAGTCAATGATGTTCCAAAGGTTCTTAACACGTGTAAGTCCGGGTTTACTAATTGTGATAATTAAAAATCAAGTTTGCTACATGAGCAGACACAAATATTACACAACCTAGAGAAAGGTCAGAGTAATGATGTTGCTACGTGCGAAGTTATTAAGATGAGAACCATTGCTAGAAAAAAAATCGTTAAAAAAGTCGTTTAAAAATATTGGAAAAGGAAACTAATGAGTCAGGCAATATTATAATCCTTACTCCTTACTGATATTACCTATAAATGCGAAATGTCTGCCTGTTTGTCTGCCTATATGAAACTACTGGATCGATTTGAATGAGATTTGGTACACAGATAGTCTAGAGCCTGAGAAAGGATATAGGCTACTTTTTAATGCGAAAAAAGGGCTGAAAGGGGTTGAAAGTTATAAGACCATGACCCAGACCATGCGGGCGAATCTATAAAATAATAACTGGTAGTTACAATTACGTAGGTGGTACATTTAAGTTAAGGTAACTCTAATTTTTAAAATACATAGTGCATTAACCTTACTTTTGTCCAACTGTGTAATTAACAATGTTTGTAAATAACCACGTACGTTACATTAGGTGTTTTTACCCGCTGCATCGCTGCTAAGTTACAAAATAAACAGTTTTTTGATTATTCAGTAAATTAAGACGACATCACACAAAAAGTATTTTTGTTTTCTCATTAGGACTGGGAGTTATTTCCGTGTTGTAGTTAAAAAATCATACAGTAAAAACATTTAGAAGTATAATTAGGTTTTGCAGTGGAACTATGTTTCAGATTAAGTACTTCCTACTACTACTTAACTGAGACTTGTTTTTATAACACTAAGGTGGCAAACAAGCATACGGCCCGCTTGATGGTAAGCGGTTACCATAGCCTATGAACGGTTGCAACAGCAGGAGTATCACTCGCGCGTTCCCGACCCGAAAAACCTCTTAGAGGTTTATGAGGATTCACTGCGCCGACAGTTTGAGGGAATATTCCTCTTGCTTCCAGCGCAACGCAACCTTAGAAGGAGCTCTGGCGGCCTTACTCACTGCAGGAACACAACACACAATAAAGTGTGTTGTTTGGCTGCAGTTTTCTGTAAGGTGGAGGTACTTCCCCAAACGGGCTGCTCCAGATTTGAGCCATAAATGGCTGTGCCCTACCTCTCTTAAACGACTTAAGACTTAAGACGTAATTCTTCCTTTTCTTTTTGCTTTATTGGTGGTCCTTTTTACATGTATTTGGTAGGATTTTTATCAGCCTATCGTACATTTATGCAGTCTTTCTAACCGACGAAAATAACAGGAGATAATCAGCTCGTTGATAGCTTTTATTTTTAAAATTTTTGATTTTTATAAGCATGCGAATACACAAGTAGCTTAGCTTGCTACGTATTGTTTGCTTAATGCATAAGTTATGTTTATGGGGCTACTTGTCAATGCTCTACGAATTTTGTTGTACGTAAGCTGACCCTGAATATGTTGTAAACTAAAGATAACGAATTGTAGAAGTAGTTTAACAGCAAAAATGATTTTATGATGCTAATAAGAGTGTATAAATAAGATTTGTAAAACTAGCCGCGAATTGGGTCTAAGGCATTTTAAAATAAAACCAAACTTGTGGTTCAATTGATAAGGCTTTTTATATCATGGATGATTTTCTGTATATTTTTTTAATTCTTAGATTTAACTGTTTTAGAGACAAAATATAAATTGACATGCTGTTTTGCGATATAATTATGATGTTAATAACAATAATATAAAAGGGATTATTTAGTTTGCCAATATTTTTAAACCGTGTGAATATTTGCATACCTACCTTAACCAATTTTTATGTATATTTTTAAGAACGTTGTTAATAAATGTCATTCATTCATATAGGTTCTAGCTCAAGCCCAAAAAGATGTTAAAGGCTTATAGAGTAGGATTTTTTTACATAACAGTTTTAATCCCGACTTAATTTGATTACTTTCCTTGTTAGGCTTATGTATGACGGGAGAATTTGTTACTTATGGTTTAGATACGGTGGCATGTTCGTAAGCAAATAAAGATTAATTCAATTCAATTTAATTCAATAAGTTGATTTCAAATTGAGTCGCGCTACAGATTCTTATTCTAACCCATAATTGCATATGCCAAAAGCTACATTAATGAGCGCGAGCATAGCTACAAGGAGCATAAGATAAAATTAAATCCTACCATCAAAAAATCATTAGAGATTTCATTTACCAGTAAATAAAAAACAGTAAGAATCTTGTTACTTTCTTTTGATACGTTACTTCATAGATACTCTTTTTATATTTTGTGTCAGAATTTGTACAGTATCGTATGTGCTGTGCGTACAGGATATATATATTATAAAGGTATTTGATGTTGTCAAAACAAACTTCTACAATCATACAGTGAATCAAAAATGTCTCACCGATCAGGTAGTTGTGTAAACTCAAGTAATGATTTTTGGAGGCTAATAACAGTAATTAACTATACTTATAATATCATTTCTTATGAGTAATTGTTAGTGAGAATACGATTTTGTTTGTGACATCCCGTCTATCATAATCATTAACCCATTAATCGTCCATCTGGGCACGCGTCTCCTCTCAGAATTAGAGGAGTAAGGCTTATAGTCCAACAAGCTGTGCTAGTGCAGGATGGCAGACTTAACATGTTGTCGAGAAGATCTCTCAGACATGGAGGTTTCCTCGGTGTTTTACTTAGTCGTGCTGTAAAATAGTGATTCCAACCTACGACTTAGCAGTCCAGTAGTCACTATGCTGTCACTGCGTCTATTACTCCAATTTAAATTAACGGAACGAGTTTATCCTTTCTACTTAAGCCAAGCACGTCAAGTTAAGTCAATTCTATTCTAAGTAGTATCTTTTCCTGTTCCTTTCGAATGTAATCTGAATATTATAACTAGATGCAAACACTATTTCTAAGAACTACTTTCGATTTATCTCCTTACTAAGCACCTATCATCCATCTGCACCATTGACATTTCTCGTTTGACAGTTCAAAAGATAGATTTCACTTTCTCTGTTTGTTTGTTTTGGCCGTGAGTCGCGATCACGAAGGTTGGCCGACATACAAATTGTTTATTGAATGATTATTATATTATAAAAAAGTATTTTACGGAAATCACCATACTTGTTCGGAAAGGAAGGCAAATCCAAGGCGTAATTGGTTTAAAGGTTGATTGAATTATACGTTTAAAGGATTAATTCGTTACATTGAACCTGTCACCTGTAATTGTGTTTACGTATTGGTGGTGTCCGCGAAGATAGTTCTGTTTCCGTTTTTATGGTAGGAGGTCGTCGTGGTCGGTGGCCTAACCTAACCCAGAAAGAAGGTTCTAGTAGTGTACTTTAAGCCTAGGATATAAATAATACTAATAAGAGATCCTACCACTACGTAGGTATAATTACGCTGATAAGTACCTAGTAGAAATAATTAAAATTAAAATTAACAGTTGAACATACCATCAAGCCAGTAAGTATTCCCTGAAGGGTTAGGTACAGGTATATGTAGGTACTGATGAATATTGACCCACACTTCACCGGTATGTTTAGGGCCTATGTCAAAGGGAGCGAGCCTATTGCCATCAACCGGGTGTCAATCCAGATTGCAAGTGTTGTTTACACTTTGATTGTCCAGGGAATCAAACCCAGGACCGCAGCAGCAGTCGCGATTGGGAATACTAGGCCAACCAGCCAGTTTTATATGTATTTCTAATTTATTAAAAATTCGAAAATCTAAGGATTAGTAAATATTACAAAGTTGAGATAAAATAATACACAAAATATTTACTAATAATTGTCAATTGTATGTATTTCGGACTTACATAATATGTATAAACTGAGTAAGTGCACTGTCAAAGACTACACGTAAGCTGAGAAAGTGCACTAGTGAGTAATTAGGTACATACTCATTCTATCGTTTACTACTCGTAAGTGTAATAAAAAATGCTATTGCAAACAATTTCACTGTATTCCTGCGGTGTATCGTAAATGCATGATGAATCATGACAAAGTATGCCACGAATAAAAAAATAACAAGGTCATCGACCGGGCTTCGCGAAACTTCAATCTGCTGTCACAGCGGTATGCATACAATTGGATGAATGGTTTAAGATATGGACGACATATTCTAGGGCCTAATCTAGACTAATATTATAAAGAGGAAAGATTTGATTGTTTGTTTGATTGAATGGAATAGGCTCCGAAACTACTGGACCGATTTGAAAAATTCTTTCACCTTTCACTCTCATAGTGCTTCTCCGACTAGCGAAGGTTGGCAGTCAATTTAAACTTTTAAACGGCCAGCTTCAGTCCGGCCAACTTATATCGCGCGAACTATAAACTTACTTATTTGTTCAGAGATTTTTTTAACATTTTGCACATCTATAGGTATATATTTGATATTGCCTGTACTACGAGTATTAACAAAGAACGATGAAAATTGATTAATTTGCTAAATTCACATAAAAGTCACTACAAAAACTAACTTAACGGTTCATAGTAAACTATGTATGTACTACAAAAATGCTGTAATTTTCCCTAACCAAACCAATCGTCATCAAATTTACCCTGTAGTTAATATTACATCGTATACCTACATGATAGGTATTTATTATTTTATGTGTCTACATTGTCCGTTACCTATTGATGAATAACTCGGTAACATATTTTATTACACACTCGGTCACTAAGGTCAGGCGCATATTTTCGATAATCATCCGATATAACCTGGTCAAGTATCAACGCAACGGTCGGTCGACGCGACGGCGCAAACGCACATTCACAAAAGCTTTGTTATTGTTTGGGTAATTTGGGTTAAAAGAACCTACTCCCCGTTTGAAATGAGTTTAATACAATACGGCAATACGTTCGTTGCCAAAAACCCCAATTCCAAACTTCAGTTATTACGGAGAATTTTATGGGGAAACTACAATACTGTACAATAGTATCTAAGTAATGTATATGGCCTATATGGGTAATGTTTAGGTACCTATACCTAAAACCAACACAACAAATTGCTTGAAGTTGATTTCTTTTGTATCAATCAGTCCATGTTTATTAAAATTATCTACAGAGAAAATAGCTAGTAGAATGTCGTTAGTTATGAAATAAACTTACAAATTTGGACATAATGTATTCAAATTCGTGAAAATAACAATATCTCTTGTCACGATAGATAAATTAATTGTTTCTATGCAGGATTTGAATTCTCTTAACGAAGCGCAGCTGCCAGACAGTCTGACGCTACAACAATTTAGTCATCTTTATGCTAATATCATAATTTTATTTATGGTTCGCCTATCCGTTATACCGATTAAACTTACCCTAATTTATAAGTTCAAACTAAACGAGTTCACAAATGAAATATGAACTGTATTTTAAGTTGACTCCCACACAAAATCCATCGACAAATTAATTTTGTCGATACATTTAAAAATATTAAAATGTCATTATTAATATTTACGTACCTTTTTATAAAAGGAATGATTTATTAAGAGCACTTTTACAAAAACGATGAAAGTTGAAAACATATGTGAGTATTTAAATCCGTTTTGTCTACGATAACTTCCTTCCTACGCTAAGCAGAGGCTTGATGTGAGGGAATCATTCGATTTAATATAATCTTATCATGTTTATGTGTAATTAAAGATGTAACCGCGCGATCACAGCGCTAACCGCTTTATTGAGATGGCCTATGAAGCGCATTAGGTCAAAGGTTTTGACTATAACTGTCTCTTATACTATTCATCAGTTTTTAAGTGTTTGTGCATGCGTCTGCATAAGCATTGAGTTATTAATTACCTAGCGTATTGTCTAAGAAGAGTATGAACTAATTGCCGCCTTACGTTAATAGAATTATGAATGTTTGTCGTTAGTATGCCATATTTTTATTATATTTGGTTTCAATATTGGAATTTTTAAATCAGAGTCATCGTGATGTTGGTAAAAATGCTTTACCAACCTCAGAGACATTGAAAAAAAATCAGAAAATGACAAATCCATCACTAACCTACTATAATAAACAATTTTACTAAAATACATTAAAAAATTAGTTTATTTTTTAATATAAATCATAAGGCACGGAGTATTTTGAAAATAATCAACCATATTTTACCTTTTACCTTTACATAGATCTGTATATTACCTATACTTTTAAGATTTCATTATAAAAATCTTTTGCGAGCTTTATAATTATTGCGCTGTATTAAAGCGATCATAAAAATCAAGTTCTAATGGAAATCCTTGACACTGCTGAAGAATTGTTTTCCTTATTTGTAGAGAATGACCCTGAGGCTAGAAGACCCTTAATCATTACTAGAATCGAATTCACTTTGTAAATCGATTGAAATAATACTTCCTGCTTTGAACGACTTCACAGCCAATAAATCAAATTATCTATTTAAAATTACATAATTAATTGTTTAATTTATACGTCAAAATATCAATTTTTATTAAGCAGTTTACGAGCTGTGCTGTGACAATCAAATTCCGTGAAACAGTATCCGAGGCACGTTTAATTGTTATTGTCAATTTGTTGATTTTATCAATTGTAGTTTTATATTCGTGCTTATTGTATTTTTATAAATTACTAGCTTTCTGCCAGCGGCTTAGCCCGCGTGGTTTTATAAATTTTTCCCCATTTTTGCAACATTTTTCATTGCTACTCCACTCCTATTAGTCGTAGCGTGATGGTATATAGCCTATAGCCTTCCCCGATAAATGGGGTATCTAACATTGAAAGAAATTTTCAAAGCGGTCTAGTACTTTCGGAGCCTTTTCAATACAAACAATCAAATCTTTCCTCATTATAATACTCGTAGTTTATAGAAAATAACAAATTTCATTTGAGAAAATTGCTAAATGTTTCGTATTCTTTAAATAAAATATGTGAATTGCCGGTTTAAATATTTTTTCATTAGTACAAGTAATTATAATAGGTATACTAAACTTATTAATCTATAAATATTATGTTACATTTATGCAAATTATGACAGATTTTCATACCATACAATATTTTTAGGATTTATACTGAATGTTGTAGATACCTGTATAGTTGTATATGTACACTTACGCCTTGTTCTCATAGGGTAGGCAGAAACCACAGGTGGTCATTCGTTGTTGTTGAAGTCACTTGGTAGCAGAAACAGACTTAAAGTCATTCTTGCATACTTCTTTTGCTTCTTAGGTAGTTACCTATATTTAATAAGCACGTCTTATTAGGAAATACAACTTCTCAATAGCACACAATATTGTATTAATTTGATGGCTATAAAAAATATAGTTTATTAATCTTCCTCATTAAAGTGCTAGGAGGTACACGCAATCTTATTCATATTAATTAATGTAAAATTATAGACAAATGTTTAAAATAAAACAATGATACTGGTATAAACATTGGATTTAATATCATCGTAAATGTTAGCTCATTTAAGAATAATTAAAATATTACAATAAAAATATAAAGATTGGCTTTGATCAATTTTATGTTTGACCTTGTTTATATCCCTAGGCATAATGTAGGTAACAAAGAATAATGAAACAAAATATTAATTAACGGATAAACTCACAATAAAAAGTTAGTTATTAATTATAATCGATTGCAAAGTTATAAAAACGTTAAAACTGTAAGGATTAACTACCTAAATAGGTAACTAGGTAATTATTAGCTTTTATACACAACATTTTTATAGAGATGGACTTAGTTTCTGATTGATGTTTCATAAACGATCTAAGCGGATTCAATGACCTTTTCAATATTCAAATCCATAGTTAACACTTCTTTACACTTTAGACACTAAGGCTAATATCCAGAGAAGGCGCTAAGCGTAAACTTACGCTTCCGTATGTTAAATTGTCATATAAATTTGACATACGAAAGCCTTACTTTACGCTTAGCGTCATCTCTGAATATTACCATAAAACATATTGACTAAGATAGATCACGTTTGTCTAATCGTCTATCCATCTTAGTATGCACATACTACTTTAGGTAGATGGATAGATTTTGACATGATTTGTAAGGATATTATGTCAAAATTCTATCTCTAATAAGCAAATCGGCAAATAGAGTAACTATCTAGTTTTTTTAAAAACAATAACCATAACTTTTTATTGACATAAAATCCTTTTCAATTCTCAACATCAAGGTTTTGCAAAAGATCACTTGTTATTTCTATTAATGATCAGAGTTTATGTATTCCTCTTGTGAACATGTTTATAAGTTAGTTTGACATTTTAGAATGGAGGTAAGTGTTTACTCAACTTGGTAACAGACAGGAAATTATAAATCCTGGGACATTTAACACAGCACCATCTAGTCCCAAACTAAGTAGAGCTTATACTATCGGTATGAGCGTATACTTATACAATGTAAATATATTATAATGATAATACCTACTCTGTATTCTGAATTGTGTCATGTTGGAATCGAACCCGTGATCTCGTGATCAGCCGGCACTCAAACCACTAGACCACAGACGTCGATAGTAAGCAAGCAATTGTTTTAAAGCCGGCCACAGACGTTCTGTTTTCTGATCAGGTTTCCGAGTTAGGAATTCAGATTCTGATACTCAAATGTACACATCTCATATTACTTTACATTACTAAGCACCTACATTCCTACAAGTTCTTATTCCTGGCGTTTGTTTTGGAATCTGGCCGGCGAGTATTCAGATCCCCTAATCTGATCCGGTCAAGAAACAGAATTCAGAATCTGATTTTTTTATTCGGAAACCTGATTAGGAAACTAAACGTCTGCGGCCGGCTTTGAAGAGTACCAAATGCCACGATATAAAATTAATTTACTTAATTATGAAATGAGATAAGATAAGAACTGCATATTGACATAACTTAATAATAATTAAAATCTTATCTTTTAATCACAGAATAACTTATCTTTACATATAATATGTCACAGCATAACTAATTACAGCAAAATAACCAGTAGTAGGCATTCAAATACATACATACTATCACCTATATTTCCCGAAGGGTTGGACAGAGGTGATCTACTGTACATCCACAGTTCACCAGTGTGTTTAGGTCCCATGTCCCAGGGGGCGACCCTATTGACATTAACCGGGCACAAATCCAGACCCCGAACTGCTACTTCGCATATCACGGAAACACTCAACAACACTTTGCTCGACTTGGGAATCGAACCCACGACCCCCAGCGTAGCAGTCACGCTTGGCACCACTGCACTAACGAAGCAGTTATCGAAATTTTGTAAAATAAGCAATTATTTTATGAAATATGCTATTTATCTGTCTGAAAGTTTGTTTCAATTAGGCTCTGAAACGGCTCTAAGGATTTTAATAAAAAAATTGGGGATACAAACAGGAAAACGAGTAACACTGGAGATACCTAGAGTAAAATAAATGTTACCTTACAATCTCTTCAATTATATTATGCAAATTAAGCTTAATTAGACTAACATTTTAATGTTTTTTTTATTTTATTTTTTATGACGGATGTAGATTCTAGCTCAGGAGCTTTTGAATCTTAACCGGGCTTGGTGGCGAGGCACCTTTTGTGCCTCCAGCCATGGACACTTATGAACTAAGCAACAGCAGCTAAGGGCGTCCCCTAACGGGACTCGGACCTCGGCTTAGGGCGTTGCTGGGGGGACAGCTAGGGACAGCTGGATCTGGGTTAAAATTATTTTGGGACGAATTTAAAACTACTGGCTCGGCGCGGGCCGGCTCGAGCAAGGGACGGGGAGGGGTATCGTTTCGGGGTCTTCGCGACGGGCCTCGCCGGCGAGGACGGTAAATCGGACTAACATCTTAAACATAATTGTACATTATTTATTGGCTATACTTAATTAATAGACACCGCTGTCGGAACATGATATGCTTCGTCATTCATCACTGTCATTCCTTCCTAATTCTTTAACAATTATATAACAAGTTAATATAATTCTATTATACCTTTGTAATAAAACACAAGTAATAGAATACTTAATTGATAGCATTATTATTTCGGTGCTATTTTTATCACTAATTGTTTGTGTTATAATAATATGGTTATTTTGTTGTTCCTTATGACCCTATTGACTTTGATTATGTTTTGACCGTGACCGAATTGTTAACAAGTTGAAGTTTTTATGGGTACAGGTCAAAGTTGGGTGAAATCACCGACAATCGATACACGTCGAGAACATTATTTTGACTTTCATTTTATACATAATTATGATGAGGTGTTTATGGGTTGTAGATAAAAATATTTATCTCGGTAACACAGTAAGTTATGCCCATTAACGACACTGTGTTTTCTTTTATTCTAATGTATTCGTACAACAGCAAATAACAGCTCACTAAAATCAAATTTTGGGCAACATACAGCCAATAATGAGTCTTCACGTATAGAATAAATTATAATATCTTCGCTTATTATGTCTACCATACGTAGCGTTATGAACATTTTAAAATTTAAAATTACGTTTTTTTTTCCAACTTTTACGAAAATTATAATTTAAAATTACTTACTTCTTCTTTCTTGTCCTAATCGGCTTTCCTAATTCTAAGGCGCCATTTGTTGGGTTGGTTGGTATTGTTCTCCGTATGGGACATCGTTTTCATGTCTTTTTGACAGTCGTCAGACAAATGTTGCTGGCAGTCTTCCTCTTCCTTTAAATAAAAGTACAAACCATAAAAATAAATCTGACAGCAGATAGGTAATATGTTTGATTTTATTTATCATCAGAATAAATGTTATGTGAAAATTTTGATGGCCAACATGTAAAATGATGATATTCTATTAGTAAGTCTATGATAGAGTGCGATTCTCAACTTTGTTTATTAAATTAACACCCCTAAAATCACTTATACTTCTAGTACTTTTCCCATGTCTCGTCTCTACTACAGTCTAGTTATACTATAAGTTATTAATTGCATCAGCATTTAATTTAATTGAATTGCTTCTAAACACATAAACCTCACTAGTTCGGTTATACAGATCCGAGATAAGTCAGTCAAGCTTAATTACCCCATATCATATTACCAGTTTACAACTAATGCATTTTATTAGCTCGTTAACAAAATTAATAGTAACGGTAAGGTATATAAAATTATCTTAATAGTTATAATTAAATTAATAAAATAAAAAATGATTTAGTAAAGTGTTTTAAAAACACATTAAAAATAAATCAATAAATATAAATATTTCGGTATTTTACACAGCAGCATCTAGTCCCAAACTGAGCAGAGCTTGTACTATGGATAGGTACTTGACAATGGATATAGTATATTTATATATTTAAAATATAAATATCTTTGTAAATAAACCACGACCTCAATAGCAGCAGTAGAAAAAAATATAAAATATCTATATCACGAAGAATCATTGCCTACTTTTATTGCAGATACACGTTTTCTATACATCTGTACTGTGTAGGTACTTTGTGTTTTCGTATAAAAATACCATCAGTCTACTACCTACCTATCGAATAATATTCATTACATATTCATGCAACAAAACCGCATCATTAGGACATTAAAATAATAATGTCAGTAAAACAACAGTTATCTGACCTTACCTACTTAGTTTTGCTTTATAGTTATTTTAAGTAACTTCATGAATCAGTTTCAAACACGGTTACAGGTCGCTTCTAATAAATAGTGATGTACTCGTGTCAATGATAAATAATATTAGCGATATAAAATTATTATAATATGCTATATTATTACCCAAAGTGTTAACTTTATAATTATATGTGTAAATAATTTTATAATCGACCTCAACGATTAGAACTAAGTATATTTAAATGACGCTTCACTAAGTGACTATAAATAAGGACAGAAATTATAGTGTCGTATAAATATTTTCTGATTTCTAAAGTCGTAAATAACTGTTAAATTTTATATGAATATAACTATCGACTTACTTTCACTTTAATAGTGTTATAATAAATATGCCTAGTACTGCCATTTTGCATAAATGTATCTACGGAACCTTACTTTAAATATACAAAGATAGGTACCGGTATAGGTAAACATAGGTAATTTTATTTATATTTTTATTATTTTAAATGCATATAATATTGTCGCTCGGTTTACTCTTATTCCTAGTCAACTTATAAGTTACCTACTTTCATCACCAATCATCTAATGAGAGAAAAACCTTATCATCACTGCCAACATAACCCTACTACGGCTTCTGGCGGCTGAATATCATTGTTTTACACGCAGACTTCTACAAATCATAATTATTACTGGGTAATAATGATTATACTTATAGTTTGTCCTTAAGATCAATACAATACAAGCCAATCATCCTAAGGACAAACTGAACCTCCTGCTATCGGTTTCCACTAGATAACTTTTATGAACTAACGGTTGCCGTTAGTAAAATAAATAATATTTTAATACTACTACTACTTACACAAATTTAATAATAAACAAAGAATATTCGAGATGTTTACGCCACTTAAAGGAACAGAAGAATTTTTTATTTCCAAATACCTTAACTCGAACAATTAATTTGGTTTCCTCGAAGCACATAGCGGCGTGTATTTCTTGTTAATTTAATATGAACGGCTACATAGCACGGCTCGTTTACCAGCGATAAATACAGACGGTAACGGTGACAGTAAAAGTTAAGGTCAATACTTGGTCAAAAGTTCAATATGTCGAATATCCATCTGTATAAAGGACTACACGTATAATTAATCATTGTTGTTTCTTTATTAAACTGTTTAGCCTCACCGAACAAGTGAATTAATCAGCCATTTTGAAATTTGTCTCGCGTTAATGGTTTTTGTGTTATATTGATTTTTATTGAATAACAACTAACACTTAATGCTTGATTTTGTCATTATCAGATGTTAAGTTGTTTGCTCAGGCGCAGTGGCCTAGAGTACTTATAGTACTAAGTAGCGTTTTGTACTTTTATGTATTTTTTATGTAAACTTCCTCTTACGTCATTTTGTTTCCTATATAACATGATTTGATTCACAGTTTGTATCTATTAGTGATTATACAATGCTCTGTCCTGACCTATTCTATAAAATGTTGACCCACCTGTATTCTTAATCCAAGGCTAGGTACATATACGTCATTTTAACCCCCGACGCAAAAACGACGGGGTGTTATAAGTTTGACGCGTCTGTGTGTGTGTGTGTCTGTTTGTGGCATCGTAGCTCCCTAACGGATGAACCGATTTTGATTTCGATTTTTTTATTTGAAAGGTGAATTATTCGGGAGTGTTCTTAGCTATGTTTGACGAAAATCGGTCCAAGATGGCCGCCGCCACAAAATAGCGAATTACATATTTTTTCACAACTCCCTCAATATGGGTATCAAATGAAAGGGCTTAACTAGGAGAACACTATACAGTATGATAAATTTCAAATCCAAGATGGCCGCCACCACAAAATCGCAAATTACATTTCGTGTCGGGGGTTTTCTAAATTTTTAATTTAGGTTAGGTTAGTGTTACTATGACGTCAAAATAAACTGACATGCAGGCTATATAAAAATTCGAAATTAACGTATGTAAACTAATATAATGACGATAGTCGATCCTTATATTAGGCTGAATGTACCTACCTACATTACAGAACAAATATTACTGACACCGAACATATTCATTTCGATAGTAATTTTCCTCAATAATGACACTATGCTGCAATTTTTACTGAAGGAAAAAAGGGATAAAATATGTTAAAATTAGGACTCTTATCTTACCTACTTAGCCTTTGTTGGCGTGGACAAACTCGTAAGTACCTGTTGCTTAACTTAAGTATGTCCATGGCTGGAGGCATTCGGTGACTCGCCTTCAAGTCAGTTAAGTTTTAAGACACCCTTAGCAAGAGTTAAAAAGTAAGTCCTTCAAAAAAAGGACAACAAACTATTGTATATTTGTAATTGTATATTATTGTATAAACTCGTGGGTGAAAGTCAGCTCAATGATACTACAAAAAAGGCTATCAGCGGAAAGAGGTTTAAGTCATACAAGTTATGTTATATCCTAATTTAGCATCACTATGTAAATAAAATAAAAGTAAGAGACGTCATAATACTGTATTCGTATCATACACTGCAGATTGCCGTACATTTCTGCTTTAGAAAGGAAAGTGATAATAGCTTGGGGATCTAAAATGGCTATGTAAACAAACTATTGAAAACGTTCCATGATAATGTTACTAAGTAATGACTACTTGAGAGGAGAATAAATTTTATTTGTATTGCCATTAGTACGAAGGCTGTTAGCACGAAGGTTGTTGACGTTTGTATACCTACACACGTTTATTGCCAATAATCATATTTCTTGACAATGAAGTAGTATGTAGGTAACGTGTCGCATCACTAGATCTTACGTTTTAAATAATTAAATTACAAAATTTCATGAAGCTATATATATAAATGCGTAGGCACTGATTTTTATTTCATCAACACCTAAAATTAAAGCAATGTTCAATAAACAACTTCAAAACGTCCAAGTTAAGTGCATCTAATGATAATAAATGATTTTGAAAATAGTATTTTTTGGCCTATACCATGTCAAATAAAAAATGTTAATGTTGTTGAATTTTATCAAAGATCAACCCGGAGGAGGGTTTACAAATCATCATTAATTTATTCAATAAAGATCATATTAAATGAAAAATAATAAATATTTATTTTTAAGCTAGGTACTTACTTACCTGTCTAATCCGTATTAAATTAGGCATAGAAGCTCTGAAACGGATGTGCGAATTTAAAAGTATGGTTCTTGTTTGGAAGCTGTTATTTAATTTAATTGAATTGAATTAAAAATTGAAAATTCTCAACAAGTACACTTAATATCTAAAATACATTTTTTTGCTCTAATCTTGTCTTAGCTAGGTGACAAATATTAAGCCGGATTCACACTAAAAGTGTCATGTCGTGACGAATCCGTAGGCATCAGAAGCTTATCAGCGTCATATATTTTGTATGAAGGCGTGCACACAATTCTGACGTGCGGTCAGCGTGCGAATACTCAGGGGTGCTAAAATGGCGATTTTTAATGAACCATACAATGAATTGCGTCACGATTGTGCACACTGTGCCATATATTTCCAATACAGGTTGATTAACCTGTCATTGTACAAAAACCCTGTGTAATGCAAGGTCAGTCCGTTCTGGCATGGTGCCTCGTGTAAGCGATTAAAAAACATACTATCAATGAACCCATCTAAAAGGGTCGAGCCTATTGCCATCAACCGGCAGCTGCTAATGAGAATTTCACAGAAAAACCCAACATCAGCTTGACCCGGGAATCTAACCCAGGATCTCTAGCGTAGCAGTCGTTGTTAGGACCGGTAGACCAAGAGACCTAAGCAATTCAAATAATTTTTAATCAAAAGTACCTACTTAGCCATTTTAACACCCCAGAAAGTATGTAACCAGCTTTAACCGTGTCAGTGTAAAACCACACGTGTAAAGACCCAAATTAATAATATTGTTTTTAATAGGATTCCGTGTGTAATGTCCGCTTAAATAATAATTTATAAATTGTCACTTGTATTTTTATTAGTCGTAGCGTGATGATATATAGCCTATGTTACTCGGGGATAATGTAGCTTTCCAAAGGTGAAAGAATTTTTGAAATCGGTCCAGTAGTTTCGGAGCCTATTCATTACAAACAAACAAACAAACAAACAAATCTTTCCTCTTTATAATATTAGTATAGACAATCTAATATTTTTCTTTCTCCGATTTTTACGGCCGGGTTAAAGTTAGCTCGAACCAACTTCATCCCGGACAATAAGTTTGGCGAGAACTGTATCTAATATTAAAACCGCAAACTGGCTGAAAAACCTTGATAGAGGTTTGATCCACGCAGGATGATTGCCATACTTAATGATGATCTAATAAAAAAAATTGCTGGCATAGCTAAAACGTTACTAAGCAGTAATTTTAAGAAGCTTTTGGCAGATTACAGATGAGTATGATTACCACCAAGAATATACCTAAATTAATTATATATTTGCCAAAAGTAATGGTTTAAAAGAATTAAGCCTGATAAAAGTGTCAGATGAGGTTGATAACCTGCGCATTGACGTTAATCTGTTGTCTCTGTGCCACCGCACTAATCTGATGACTAACACCGACACCATGAACTTACGACCCCTTCATGAATTATTATAATAGCATTAGTAGGTATTATTATAATTAATTATAATATATCTTAGACTAGCCGTATCCCGCGGTTCCGCGATCATTGAATTATTCCGAATCCGGAATCTGGATATCGAATAAATCGACTTGAAACCCACTTTAGTTTAAATTCTTGTTTTAATCTCATTTTTTTTTTGTAATCCGTTGGTTTAGATCAATATCTGAGCCTATTCGGGACAATATTCTCAGACAGTTAGCCATCGTTTGTTCAAAAGATGGCTAACAGTTTTATAAAAAGGACGTCGAAAATACAACTCAGCCTAAATATGTACCTGAGGTACATGACAGCTGTCAAGTTGACAGTTTTTACCATTAAATCACTATGAAACTGATAATAATGTGCCATAATGGCGTGCGTTTGACATTCTGACACTGACACTGACAGCAGATACCTGTCAAGTTGACAGTTTTTATTATAAAAACACAATTAAATTGATAAAAGAGTGTCAAAATGGCGTGCTGTTTCTCAAATTAAAAGATATTTTTCTCATTCATTAATTCCCTAGTAAGCATAAAAAAGTACGACGAGTCCTAACCAGCGTAATATAGGGTATTTTTTCCAATAAGTTTACCTTCGGTACATTATTTGGGTAGGTTTTGATGACCTCCTTTTTCATTTATAATGGAATCGGACAGACATTACAACCTTATTGTTGGTATAGATCGTTTACAAAGACAAGTTGCAAACTTGCAATATTTCTACCAATGCACTCGATTATAAAACAACCAGGCAAACATTTACAAAATATCAGTTTGGGTTTCAGCCGTAGGTAGGTAAGACACTTTTATTTTTTAACTATCGTCAATGTACCTACAAACTCCGATCATGTACCGTTTTATAATACTCGTAGTATATTGTATATTATACAAGACAGCCTCTAATACGAGAAGTGACTCAGAATCAATATTCGAACAAGTTACTTTATGACGCATTATTTATCATAATTAATTATTACCATAAACACACGAAATCTGATAGAATAAAATGTACAACACTAAAAAACACAAGGTACATAATACATTATTTATTTGATTACATCCATTCAAAAACTAAAACGGTTGGGTGATTTTACTTTTAATATTCACCTTCTATCGGTTAATTTTAAACAAATATTTATTTGAGAAAAAAAACTCGTTATTACATAACGACACTGATTCTGTTCCTACGCATGCTGATATTCGATTACATAATGTTAAAAAATCTTAAGTGGTAGCAATTAATATGGTAATATGCGCGAAATGTGTCCGAATAGTGGTGAGATATGCTTCAATATCTCAGCTTAAATTGACATGTATGACACGTAATATTAACGGACCAGGAGCTAGCATATCATTATGCTAATTAATAATTGCCTTGGGAAAACCCTGGTATCCTACTGTGTTCAAGTTGTTAAGAACGAGAAGAAAAACCATCTACCACTCTCCCAAACCGTGGTAGACGCGGCGGGAGGGCAAGATGGCGCTGACAAATCTCTAGATCCAACCCCCGATCAGACTATGGTTTGCAAAATAAACTACGAGCCGCTACACACAATTTCATCGCAAAGCCCAATAACACTGCTTGACCTGGAAAACGAACCTAGGACCTCGAGCAAAAAAGTATGTTCATTAAGTTGCTACAATTTTGAATAAATAAATTATTAGGTTACAATTTGACAAAAACTACTATTAAATGAAAATAACGGTGACTAGCTTTCGCGCTATAAAGTTGTGTCGGTTCAAATGGTCGACACGAGTTGAAGGTCAATTGTTTAACAGGGAAATTATGTGTTAGTGATATGCTTATTAGGCAGATTATTTTCTCTCTATCAGTTTTACAACATTTAATTTAAAGCTTAATCGTATTTTTTTAGACGAAAGTGATACTGGATTAATATTACCTACTTAAAAATGCTGTTCTGGCAAATAAAATTAAAAGTCTCAAGTTTTAGTTTCCTATGCTTTATTGAATTGACAATGTTAGACGTAAGAGCAGCCAAGCAACTATTTGATTAATATGAGTGTAAGGGTTGCATTCAGAGACGACAATAGAGATTAGTTAGCTAATAGAGATCCAGTTTAGCTGAGTACACTGACAACAAACTCACATATTGAAAAATAGTCCAAGATACAGTAGCCACTGTTTGTTAATGATTCTTAAGTGACGTTTCCGAGTTTGACAGTAAGACCCCTTTAATATTTACAATGCTGTACTACAATGTATCAATGCTATGAGTTTTAGATTGTTAGAGGGGGAGTTTCAGACTGTATGCTTCTCTTTCTCACAATCACAACCTAGAAATGTTCACGATAACACGTTGTAGTACTAGCCCTATTCGGAGAGTTTCTATGGGAACAACACGCTCTGAAGTTTGATCACCCGCTGCTTATTAAGCGAATTTTATAGCCTTATAAATTATAATTAATCCAACAAACGGACAGGAAGTATGATATTAATTTTAATTATATTTAACAGGTTACTCGGTCGTTTAGGCTTTTACCTACCTTTACTTCTTATACTATTTTCACAAACTAAATCTTGTCACATGTTCTACTAATTGGATGTTCAATGATTTGCACATCGTATTTGTGTTGTAGTGCGTAATCAAACATCACTAATACACTTCATACATGAAATTTATTGGAAAACATACATGCACATGTCATTGGTTCTATCTTCACGGATTAAAAACAGGAAAATTTGTGTTATTTTACTTGAGAGTTCTACCCGTAGACAGGATGAAATGTTTATTTTCTCTACAGTGTAATGTACGTCAATCACAGTAATCTTACTAAGAATTGTTCGTAATAGAAAATGGTAATGATGTTCAAATATTTTGTACTTGCGGGTGCGCATTTGACACTGAATAGAAATGTTATGTGACGTAGTTGACACAAAACATTGATCGAACTGCGGAGAAATATAATTTATGTGCGTCAAAAGAAAAATTAACAAAGCGTACTGATTTCTGACACTTACGCGAATATTAGACATGAATAAACAATAAATATTTGGGACATTTTACACAGCACATTGAAATAGGTACGGGTTAAGTCTATCCTTGATCATGGACACTGAAAATAGTCCGTGGTTATTTAATGATATCAACGCGATAATATATCGATGTAATAATGATATAACACGATAAAATCCATAAACAGCACTTTTATTTTAATGAACGAAGTAATAATACCCATTAACGTGTAAAACTAATAATATTATAATAATAATAAATTGATTCGTATCTTGCTAGTATTCTCTTTTCCTTAAAAGCAGTTTTTTTATTAGTCAGATAACGTTTATTCATTAAACGCTTTGACAGTTTTTGTGTAAAATTTCTGTCATATCATAAAATTTATTTATTCTAGAATAAATTGAAATACATTTTTTCGAGATAAGTGAACATAAAAAATATAGGTAATATAGCTGATTATTTTGCGATATCAGTGTTCATAGTTAAAATAGTAAAAGGTGTTCATTATGTGTACAGCGGCTGTTTTTTACGGTATATAAAAAACTAGCCTTTGCCCGCCACTTCGTTTCTGTAGAAGTTGAATATTTTCCCCCGTTTTTGCAACATTTTTAATGTATACTCAGCTCCTATTGGCCATAGCGTGATGTTATATTGCCTATACCCTCCCTCGTTAAACAAGCTTACTAACACTAAAAGAATTTTTCAAATCCGTTTCTGAGTTTAGCGCTTTCAACCAATCAAACAAACAAATTCTTCAGCTTTATAATATTAGTATGGATAATGTTGTATACTGAGGTTAATATTTAGAGACAACGCTAAGCGTAGCGTTACTTTAGGCTTAGCGTCGTCTCTGAATATTAACCTTAGTTAAGAAGACCAACTATTGCATTTTATGGAGTAAACTAGAGGATTTCCTCAACCATGGAATTTCCTCTTCCAAGTTTCCTATGAAACCAAATGTTTACTTTGTAAAGTCCACAAAAACATAACTTGACGTCCTAGTTCCAAATACATATCCAATACAGTGACATAATATATTGTTAAGGGCAACTTAACTGTTGTAGTTAACGGTCAGTCACAACATCTATTAACAAGTTAAACTAAACAAATGATCATTGAATATTGTGAACAAGTGTCAAAAGATACACATGTCTTCGTCATCAATATTTATAAAACACGTGTATATTTAGGAACATATTGTAGGTGTGTATGTTTTAACTCGTTATAATGCGTTGAAAATATTATAATGATCTGATATTTTTCTATAAATACAGTTATTTGAATTGTAAACAATGTTTAAGGCTTTTAGGGTTACGTTTTTGTTATTCACATAATATAAATTATTAGTTAATTAAAATAATAAAGCTAAAGAATTGTATCAATCGATTTACCTGGATAATTTGCATAGAATATATTACAAATTCACATTAAATAATCTGGTTTCTGCATTTTGTTTTAAAAGACTGATGAGGTAACATTAATTTATAGACTCGATTGGAAAGTTTTAATATAATAGAATTAACAAAAACCTACGTGTGTCGTTATTTCCTTAAATGCACTGTGATAAATTAAATAAAAATGTAGCAAAATAGGCCTAGCACACATTTTAGTCACGGTCCATAATTATAATTTATGCAACAACTAGGAACAAGGCACCAAATGTTCGGCGGGCGGTCACCACCGTTAGATAAACTGTCACAAAGTCATAAATTTAGAGATTTGCTTAATTTAGAAGGTCTTTCACCGTTCACTCTTTAGCCAAAACTAGAAAATTTGAATTTTGATTTTATTTTATACCCATCCGATGTTTAAATGTCCATTGTATCTAATGACGTTTTAATAGACGATGACTTCACTTTGAGCTACGTTTATGAGTAAACGTAACTGTGTGATACTTTTTTTTATCAAAATTTGTACCAAAACCTTTAAGAAGATAAAAATTCGGTCAAGCGAAAACGGATGGAAAAACAAATTCCCACATAGATTTTGATACAGTTTAAATTTATTTTAATGATACAGTGGTTTCAAAATTTTATCTAAATGAGCTCCATTTAGATAAAATTCTATTACTTTTTAATTTATGCAGAGGGGAGTTCATTGACCCTGAAAGCCTACTAGAAAAAAATCAAGGTAGAAGTGGTCTCATTAATTTCCTGTATAACAAATTTATGTCTTTATCGCCATACTATTGTTTATTTCTCTTATTAATGAAAATGGCGGAAGACACCTGAACGTTGTTATTTTTACGATATTCATTTATTACCCGTTTCTTCATCAATAAGTAAGTTAATGCCCCCATTCATCTTTGTCCTATATCAGCACTGATGACCTTTAAGTTCTTGTTTTTTTATCCAAAACGCAAATAGGTTAGATAAATACTTGATTTATTAGAGTTTTAATTTATTGGATTTGGGACCCTTACGAAGTGTTATTATTGTGTCCTTAAATTAAAAAGCGAGGGACATTATAATACCTAATAATAATTCTTTAATGGAAAAAAACATAGGCTACAAATATATAAGATTTCCCTAACTCTTGCACTATATCGAAGGAGTTTTCACTAGCCTATGAATAAATGAATTACAATTGATAGTCGCGGGAGGTTGAAAAGTTCAAGAACTGACAAATAGTTTGGATACGAAAATATTTTTGAAAAGTATAATAAATCTATTATTTCTAATACCCCTTTGTCGTTCATATTCTACTTATACGTACGAAGCGTTTTGCTTTATCTTTCATCATGCGAACTGCTAGGGAGTGGAATTCTTTGTCGGCTGCTGCGTTTACCGATTCATATAATTTAGGAACCTTTAAGGCTAGAGAGTGAATAGACATTATTTGAGTTTGCGTGCTCCTTCCTTAGCAGCATGATCACTTAACAGCAGATGAGGTGCTGCTAAACGCACTCAAATTTATAAAAAATCTATAGTTAGATTAGAAACTGAAACCTTGATACTTTTGACTGGAAAATGGCTTAGGATGACTGTGAAAATGACTGATTCAATTTGTAGTAGGTAGGTAGGACTTGGGAAAGTCACTAAGTAAAGTTGTTTTTTGTCCAGTAGTTAGGTACGTGTATTATTTACATGTGTGATTTATAAAATAATGTACTATGATACGCATTTTTCTAGTTTTTTGCATTGTCCAAAAGGTTTTGTTTTTATGGTAAGCCGCTTCCGTATCTATATTTCTTAGAATTAATTTTCCTCAAGACGTCGGCGTTGGATTGATGAATTTGCTCGCTTTTAGCTTAAATTGTTTATAGAAACCATGGATAGAAAATCCTAGTTAGAGTTACGGTAGGCCTTTGCCCAGCAGAGTGACACAAAGGAGGTTACAAAAAAAAATCCTCATCCCATGCAAAATTAATTAGCACGAAATCAGAAGGTCATTTAAGGCAATAAATCATTATAAATAAAATACACTTATTGACCTAATATTTGTTTCTTTTTTCAGGTACATTATGATCACAAAAACTTGTCCCTTGCCTGGTCACATTACTTATGTATGAAAAAATATGACATTAATGGATTGAGTTACGTACATTTAAACGACTGATATAAAATGGAAAAAAAATAGATTCTCATAATATATTTTGTCAAAGTTAATTGAAATTTGAACTTTGAAGTTTAAAAAAACATATTTAGATGTTAAATTGGCTAAAACTGCTTAAGTTCAGCTTTAGATTTATGTCGGTGGATCGATTATTTACATTTGATAGTAGAAAAGCAGGGATGGCCACTAGTATGACCACTGGACTGCCAAGTCAAAGGTCTCGAGTTCAATCTAGGACGCACCTAGGACTTTTCGAAATGGGCGAATTATCACTCGCTTTAACGATGAAGGCGGCCTAAACAGCGTGAGGAAACCTGCATGCCTATGAGTTTTTCTCGACAGCATGTGAAGTCTGCCAACCCATAGTGAGATAAGACCCGTGCCCAGCAGTGGGACAATTTAAGGGATGATGATGAGTAAAGACTACGTCTGGCTAAGCGTAGGTTGACGCCAGGTGTAGTGACGATTTGAGGAAGACAGGCTCTGGCTGGATAAACCGAATATTAGGTTATTCTGTGGCGTTCACTAGGAGAGGCCTGCGTCCAGTAGTGGACGAATATAGCCTGACGATGATGGTGAACGACAATAGGATTGCTCCCCATAAGTAGGTACACCTCTTCCCCTTCACGGAATAAAAGAGACATTTTATGACCAGTGCTACCGCGATAATCACGATATGACCTATTTGTAGAATTAGCTTATATACATATCTAATGAATCTGAATAAGATTGTGTTCAATGTTATAATTGTTCAATGTTATTTCTGGATTTTACAAGACCTTTATCATATAAGGACTAAAATAGGAGTACATTTTTAACAAAATAAACAAATAAAGCAAAACAGATTCAAGATTACGAGGATCAATATAAACAGGTACCTACTCATCTATAATGATGTAATCTAAGGAAAAAAATATCGTTTAGAAACTAGATCTTTTTTTAATTTTAGGAATACTAATAACCTTTACAGCTTTTCGCACTAATTGTTTATCACACATCTAATTTACCTAAAAATTATTTAACTTCTAGGAATTGCCTGTATTTTTTAAATTTATTATACATACAGGATGTATAAAAAGTTAATATATTGTCACTTTGCCTAGCTGCTTTTAAGCTACGACTTAATTATTACACAGAAAGGTTTTCCTAGAAACAATATGTATCTGTTTTTTTTTACATACATAGATACCCTAACATTGCCTTTTTTTTTGCGTCTGGAAATGCTTTATGCACCGTCACGTCGCCCTAGGGAAGGCGGCGCGGTGTGTGGGACTCAATCCTGAAAAGGACGTATACCCACTAAAACCAGACGGGTGTTCGCCTCATCACCATTCAGCCGGGGTGCGGGAATGTGTTGACATTCTTCCGCGACCCCGGCGGTGACGGGCCGCCTGTGCGGCCCCCGGCTCTTTTGGGAGGGTGCGTAAGGTGTGCACCCTCCTCTCCTACCAATCCACTGAGTGGGACGCGGCACACTCCGACCGCATCACCTACTCGGGCCTAGTGCTGGGCGATAGGCTCCCCCAAGCCTGACGCCCGTGGCCTCTTTATGGTGGTTGGAACAGGGCACGGTTGGCCCTGTTCCTGCGCCCAGTGCGTCGGGCGCGGATTGGTAGGGCTGCGGCAGCGGTCTCCCGTTCCCACTCCGCGGCCTCCTTCTGCGAGATGAGGTCCTCGCAGAAAGAAACCATCGCCTCCCAGGCGTCAGCGCTGCCGACCATGGCGCTTTATAGCCGGCAGCGAGAGGTCTCCGCCGACGGCAGCGCGTAGGACACGGCGCTACTCCTCCCAGGCCACACACATCTCAAGTGTGTGCTGCGCCGTGTATTCGGGACAGTCCGGACAATGATGGCACCGGGCGTCCGGTTCCCTCCCGGCCACGCGGTACAGGTACTTGCCAAAGCACCCGTGCCCTGACAGCACCTGCGTGATCCGAAAGGTCAGCACGCCGTGACGCCGGGTCATCCACTCCTGGAGGACTGGCCGGACTGCCTCGATGCTGTTGAGGCCAGCCGTCGGCCGCGAGAGTCGCTCCCTCCACTCCTCCAATGCCTCACTTTGAAGTCTGGCCCTATAGTACGCCAGCTCCCTTGGAGCGTTATCTTCCCCGCGCTCCTCCGCGCCCTTGCGCCAGGCGTATAGTGACGCCAGGACCCTGGCGTTAATGTCCCATGGAAGGGAACCCGCCAGGGCGCATGCCGCCTCTCCAGAAATTGTGCGATACCCGCGGATTACTCGCACGGATATCGCACGTTGCGGCCGCCGTAATGTTGCAGCCCCTCCTCTTGTTATCTCGGTGGCCCAGACAGGGGCGCCGTAGAGGGCCATGGATCTTATGACCCCCATGTAGAGCCGCCTGCAGCTGTATTTAGGGCCACCGAGGTTTGGCAACAATCGCCCGAGAGCGCCAGCCGTGCCCATCAGCCGCGGCACAAGGCGCTGGAAGTGGGCGTTGAATGACCATCTGCTGTCAAGCACGAGCCCCACATAGCGCATGCATCCTTGGACATCGATGCGGACTCCACTGATGGTGATGTGGGATCCTGGTGACCCTAACATTGCCTAGCTTAAGGCAATGTTAGGGTTAAGTAACTCTTTCGTATGTAAAATTTCTATTACAATTTGACAAACGGAAGCGTAAGTTTACGCTTAGCATCGTCTCTGAATTGGCCTAATTGCATACCATTATCTATGTAAAAAAAATTGAGATACATATTATGTATGACTCAACTGCTAAGTTTGTCGTAGTTTGTGTGTTTGCAATATCAGGTATCCAAAAGTGTACCAAAGTCGTAGGTTCGATTCCCACAAATATTTTTGTGATCAATATAAGTGTTTGTGTTCGTTTGGTTATTTCATATGAATGAAGAGGACATAATTAGTTACATCCAATGTAAAACGAACGAAAAGGTAACTTTGAAAAAGATTAATACCAAGTCTTTTAAAAAATATCATGCGTTCAAGTTGTTCGTGTCAAAACACACAGTTGATGGGTGAATTGCGCAAGCACAAAAAATACACGGCAAACCTGAGAACGGTAGTGCAATGTGCTGATTTTTAATTTTATAAATTTTTCCTGAATAACTTAAGTACTCCTCTACCTTGACAAAAAAAATCATTGATTTCTACCCTTTAATACACCATAAAAAAAAATTATAAAGTGTTATTTTATCATCACGGTGGCCTGTCCTGAACCCAATTCCGTTCATAAAATACCTTCCCCTGCAAATACATTCTTAATATGGATTTGAATCGATTTTGATATCATTAAATTATTATATATTCGATCAAATAAAACTATTTTTGTTTGTTTATCTTCTTTCTCATGGATTTGACAGGCAGTTAACTTTTGTCTGGAAAAAAGTTATCATTTCAGAGGACAGTAAGTTTTAGTAGAATAGCCACGTCAACATTGCGTTGTTACGCCCCTCTCACCTTTCCTCACTTCGGATCATTCCGGCTCAAGCTCTCGGCGCGAACGCACCGGTCCTAACGTCTTGCCGTTTCCCGCAAAAAAAGTAATTTTATCATTTCAGTAATAAGGGGACAAAAATAGTTTCATTTCGGTGGCTGTTATAACTCGTGCTAGATTCATGTAATTTGGTTCAAAATTGTGTATTAAATTTGCTGTATGTACTGTTTTGTTTGAGTAGTGTTCATATTTTTTTAATAATTTTATTTCGGAGTTAAATGTAGAAATAACCTCTATTTTATCATCTCAGTGTTATCATTTCAGTGGATTCGGTGGACTATTATACCAATCACAGTCCACCGGAATGAAATGTACCTCCGAAATGATAAATCCATAAAGTTTTAGAGATCCTTATGTCAAATACAAAGTCATAGTTTTGTAATGTAGGTACTTTTACCTAGAGTGTAGATTAGATTATTCGGGTGTATTTGTGTTTAAATACATAAAATATATACATATATCTATCTAGTTAGTACATGTATATATTTTAGATACACATTTGTTCGGCTCAACGATGATGTGATGAGGGTGTAAGTCACCAGTGTAGATTATCATATCTACTAATTGTCAACAAAATAATTACTTCGAGGGTGTACCTTCATTATAAGTCACTTACCTTTATTTTTATATCATTTATTATGAGTAATATTTGATATAATTACAAAATTTCTAAATTGTAAAAGATTCATATTCAAGATAATATCTTATTATAGATTTATTTGTTAGAAATCTATAATTTTATTTGATATAATGATCAGTTAATATAATAAACAGTTGATATAATTTTATATTCAATCATTTTTAAAAACATAACATACATTGTATATAAAATCATTTGTTATACTATTCAAAAGACATAAAATATATTTAGTATAATATGATAAAATTTATCTAAAATTTGTGAAAATCAAACCTAACAAAGTACGGAACCCTGGCTGCCCGGCACGGTTGTTCTTAACTGTATCATTTCGGTGGATTTATTTCATTCCGGTGCACAGTCTATCATTTCGGTGGTGATTTTTATCATTACGGTAAACACTTTTCATTTCAGTGGACTCTTAAAAATTCATCCTTGAATATTTATGTAAGTTTTGATGATATTTAATGTCCACTCACGCACAATGTTACAAAATAGGCTAAAATTTTATTTGTCACTAAAAATATGTAGATAACATTGAAATAAAAAAATTCCACCGAAATGACAAATAAAAATCTCTTGTTGAAATTCACCCTGATTTGTTTTTGAATGATCAGCTATGGCCAGCTGGGATTGCTTTTAGGCGGTTTGTAAACTTTACGCACCGTACTAAGACGGCCTCAGTAGTTAAAGCGTAACAAATAAATTAATAATAAAATGGCGAATACAAACAGTGTCTTATTACATAATAGTGTCTTTGCGTCCTTCAATTGTAGGTCGCTTAAACGTTCGATAGAAGGAGTTCGATCATTATGCAAAGAAGCGGATATTATAGCCCTGCAGGAGACCTGGCTCCTGCCGCATGACCTAATATATTTAGCTACAGTCGACGATGACTTTGGTAGTACAGGTACTTCAGCTGTGGACACTTCAGAGGGAATGTTAGCTGGTCGGCCTTATGGCGGCGTAGCGCTGTTATGGAAGAAAAGTGTATATAGTAGTGTGTGCGTCATACCGTGTGACAATCCACGTATAACGGCTATAAAAGTTACTTTGAGTGACCGGTCAATGTTGATTTTTAGCGTGTACCTACCTGTGGATAATTCTGATAATTTAACAGAATTCACAAACTGTTTAGGGACTCTAAGTGCAATTATAGAAGAAAGTTGTGTAGAATCGGTTATTATATTAGGAGACTTTAATGCTCACCCGAATCAATTGTTTTATAATGAGTTGATTAGTTTTACGACTGAACAGGAATGGAGCTGTGTAGACATTATACAGTTGAAAGCGGATACTTATACTTATATAAGTGAGGCGAACGGAAGCAGGAGATGGCTAGACCATTGTATTGTTACCAAGGCAGCTTTGCCAACGATAACTAGTGTGCGAGTTAAGCACGATGTTTACTGGTCTGACCATTTCCCTCTTCTTGTCAACTGTGATGTAAATATAATTAAGAAAAATATTGTATACCCCGCTCAAAAACTCGATGGTGTACGGTGGGGGGAAAGATCAGCTGACCAAATAGAAAAATATATGAAACTGTGTAACCAAAGCTTGAAAAATATAGATTTCCCAAGGGAGTTTGAGACTTGTTGTGGTAGTCTGTGTAGTGATGCTTGCCATAAAGTATTAATTGATAATTTATATACTGAAATAGTGTGTTCTCTAAGGTCCGCAGCTGTTTCGACATTTAAAGATGCAGTTTGTTGCAAAAAACGTGTCGCAGGCTGGAACAAACATGTTAGCAGTGCACACAGGGAGGCTAAGGCTAAGTTTGATATTTGGGATTCGCATGGTAGACCATCGTCAGGACCTATTTACACCAATATGATAGAAACGCGAAAAGTCTTTAAAGGTAGGCTAAAATGGTGCCAAAATCACCAAGACAAAATCAGAATGGACATCTTAGCAACGCACCACTCAAGTCTCAATTTTCGTAGTTTTTGGAAGTGCACTCGCAGATTGATTGAAGCTCATGGCCTGCCTGTTAGTGTGGATGGTGTTACCGAACCTCAACTAGTGGCAGAATTATTTAAAGAGCAGTTTACGGTACGGTCTCCGTTAGGCCCTTCACATTCTAAAATCGATACTGAGACACATGTTCCGGTATCCATCGTCTTCACACCTAAAAACATAAGAACATCTCTGAGATCTATGAAGAGAGGTAAATCACCTGGACATGATGGTCTCAGTATTGAGCATCTGCAACATGCTGGCTTCCATCTGCCAAGAGTATTGGCTTTACTATACAACCTATGTATAGGGCATTGTTATATGCCTTCTGAAATGACGAAAACGGTGGTTGTACCAGTGATTAAAAATAAAACGGGTGACTCTTCAGACAGGTCGAACTATAGGCCTATCTCCTTGGCAACTATTGTGGCCAAGGTACTTGATAGCGTGCTAAACTCTCACCTGAACTCGCACTTGAAGCTGCAAGACTCGCAGTTCGGTTTTCGGCCGGGTCTATCGACGGAAAGCGCGATCGCATGCCTGAAGCATGCAGTCAGGTACTACGCCGACAGGAGTACGCCAGTCTACGGGGTTTTTCTTGACCTATCGAAGGCCTTCGACCTGGTCTCGTATGACATCTTATGGAGTAAATTAAAAGCTACAAAACTTCCTACCGAGTTACTCAATATTTTTAAATACTGGTACAGCAACCAATCAAATGTTGTAAGATGGGGACATTATTACTCCGCTCCATTTACATTGGAATGTGGGGTTAGGCAGGGTGGATTGTCTTCTCCTCAGTTATTTAATCTTTATATTAACGCACTGATAGAGGAGCTCAGCGGCACATATACGGGATGCTTTGTTGACGGCATCTGCTTCAACAATATAAGCTATGCAGACGACATGGTGCTGCTGGCCCCCTCTGTCAATGCGGTCAGAACACTGATTAAAATATGTGAGGACTACGCTGCTGTCCATGGCCTGCAATATAATGCTAAAAAGACGGAGCTTGTTGTCTTTAGGGGTTGCGGCAGAAAGTGTACAGAGAACGTGCCACCTATTAAGTTAAATGGGGCTGAGATTAGTCGATCTTTCAAATTTAAATACCTGGGACACTACGTTGCCGATGACCTTAAAGATGATGACGATGTTGAACGGGAACGCAGAGCATTGGCGGTACGGGCGAACATGTTGGCTCGCAGGTTTGCGAAATGTACAGAGGCCGTGAAAATTACCCTTTTCAAGGCGTTCTGTACCTCACTGTACTCGAGCGCCCTGTGGGTCAGCTATACCCAACGTGCACTCAATGCGATGCGTATCCAGTTCAATAACGCCTTCAGGTCGCTGTTGCGATTGCCGCGTTATTGCAGTGCTTCGGAAATGTTCGCCCAGACACGAACAGACGGTTTTAAAGCAGTATGGCGTAAAAATATGGCGTCCTTGCTAAGCAGACTGCGTGGCAGTAGCAACAGCCTCCTGCAAGCCATTGCAGAGAAACACGTCGGAAGCCCGATAGTGCGACACCTTGTCGGTAATACCTTGTCGTTAGCTACGTATACCTAAGTACTAACATAGTTTATAAGATATTGTACGTACTAACACGAATGGATCATGTTGTCTGATAAATAAATATATTATTATTATTATTATTATTATTATATCTACCTACGAGAATTATATTTACAACGAAATCTACTTTGTTCGGGGCTAGATTGCACTGTGTAAAATGGTTCAGTTTATAGGTGCTATTATTTGTCATAGCCATTAAAGTTCTGAGCCTTTAGCTTTAAATGGTGATTCATTTCTTGGAACAATACGTACTACTACTTCAATAATGCAACAAGAAAGCCCCATATTACAATATTTCATAGATAAAATCTTGTTATAAGTTTTACGAATTGGTTGGAATTCAAAATGTCCATTGTGTGTAAATTCCTGTGTTGCATCATGTATGACACATGCACAAAGGCAGACGATGTCCCCATTTTGACGTTTATCTACTACGTATTGAGAATAATAAAATATTCTGATTTTCACTCATAATTCTGACTTCGATGCGTATGCGACCCTGTAGACCTCAACCAGGAAAAGCATGAAACAAGAATATATTCCCATTAATAGATCCGTCTTAATAAAAAATCCTGTTGAAATCAAATCAATACATATTGCTACGCCCCAGGTCTTGGGTTCGATTCCCGGGGAGAGTAGAGTTATTGGGTTTTTCTATGAAATTCCCAATAGCAGCTCAGTTTGGATTTGTGCGTGTTGCCTATTGCCTGATAGTGATAAGCTCGACCCTATTAAATGGGATTTCAATAAACGAATTGTGGGTAAACTAACTCTGTCTAATAGTAATTATAAGATTGGTTATATAAAGTAAGGGATGGAAACCCGCAAAAAGTTTAGGGTACTTAACCATAAAAACCCCTTGCTCTGAGTTTAGTGAGGTGACACAAAAGGTCACATATATGTCACTAGAAGCACCTTACACATTAACTTAAAATTTTATGACAAAAAGCTAGTAAAAAAAAGGTAATGGAATGTCATATTAATATGATTGATGATTGCGTCTGTACTATATATAATAGTTTAAAAATCATACTGTATACTGCAAGGTACAGTCAATAAAAGAGTAAGCTATGACGTCAGCTGTATTTTGAAACAGATCGTGAAATAACGAGCTGTTTCTTGGTTACTTGCGTTCATCAATTTTTTAATTTAAATTAAAAATATATGGTACATTTACTGACAAATTAGTATTAAAATTTAGTATTTAAGTTGACGTCATTATAAGGAAAAAGAGTTCGACCTCTATGTAAGCATCTGATAATGAACAGATGAGAATAGATATAGTTTATGAGATCAAACTAATTTATTGGTCTCAATGCATATCAGCGTACCGTTAGCAAAGGAGTCAAAAGTCATTGGGTCACCGTTTTTCTTTAATAAGTAGAAACATTAAGTCAGACTCATTTAAATATGGTGTTTGACCGTGTTTGATTTAATTAATCAATATTTCAAGCTTAACATTTTATGGCTTTATTATTTATGTGGTGTATAAATATTTATTATAACTAATTCATTCGTTAAAGAGGTTTATTGTAAATTATTAAATGCAGTCAATTTCTATTTAATTAATAAAAACAAATTACTATAGTTGGCCGATTTTTATTATATAATTTGTTATAAAAATGCTTTGACAGCGAATGTTGTTAATAAATTCGCGGAAACTTACATTGCTGCAAATGATATTTTAGAAGTCATAAAAAAAGACACTGTAAATGGAGCATCAAGAAGATAAAACTAATTTCGTATAGGTATTTATTAGCATTATTTAATCATGTATAACTTAAATTTATTCGTATTCTTTTATTTACATAAGGCGTTATTAGAACTTGAAAAACTGTAGAAAATGTTATGTAACAATTTTTACTAAGTATTAGGTATGCGTATTATGGAATATAATATTTGGTTACGAAAAGTAAATATTTCTTTTATTATTCCTACATTGCATTCCCCGAAAAAATTAGCAAAAGTGTACTAATGTACCCCCCACAGCTCGCTGGGCTGGCCGAAGCGTTGACGGTGGCAAATCGAGCGAGCCGAGCTGCTATTGAGAATTTTATAGAAAAACCCAAAACACTTTGTTAGACCTGGGAATAGAACCCAGGACCTCTAGCGTAGCAGATTAGCAGTCACTATTACGACTACCAGAGTTAGTTCTATTAGGTTATAATAGAACTCACTTATTAGGGCTCTATTGATACACAATAGAGCCACAATAAGTGACGATAATTATGTTATGCCTGGGCAGTTTACTTCACTATCAGGATAAACCTACTGACTGGCGAATCTTACCATGAATTGTTGTGTAAGTACCTACGTAACACGTGACAACAAAAAGTGAATCTAGGAAGGTATCTAATAAGAACATCTTTATCTTAACGGTTAGATTATTAATGGATCTATTTTAAAAACCCATTACTATATATTTTAATCAATCCTTATTTGGGATAAAAAGTTCATTTGCATTTTATCTAAAAATCGGATAGAGAGTGGTCTTGAAAAATTAGTGCTGAGATCAAGATATTTATAATTATTTTCAATCTGAAATGTTTTGAAATATGGAGAAGATTTAATAGCTTATGTATCTACCTATTGTATGTATATGTTATTTAGCTTGCTAATGAGAGTGGCAGGTGTGTGTGACTCACTGTAACGGTGTTATTTTCAACATAATTTATATCTCTTTTATCTGATTATTTATAATTGTGGACCAGTATTAACATACATAATTTTATTGTAATGAAGTAGCATCAGAATGTATCAATGATAAATATGTTTTTATTGCTGAAAATTTTCCATGTTTTTGAACAATGCAAAAGATTTTTTAAAGTCGTAATCGGCGCAACTGAAGGCGCGTACGCACGTGCACATCTGCGTAAGCCAATATCGTCAGCGACAAAGGTGGCTAAACACGTTTGGCTATCACTGTGTATCTTTCTTTTATGACGCACGGTCAAATAAATTGTGACAAAGAATGTTCTAGAAAAATATTAAATGTTAGGTAGGGAGGTATCTACACCTATTAATTTAAGTTTTATCGTAAGGATTTATAAGCAGACTGTCACAGTTATCTTTTTATGACGCACGAAAATTTGTGTCAAAGAATTTTCTAGAAAATTTTTGAATGTTAGCTACATTATTAATTTGAGTTTAATCTGAAAGATTTATAATCAGTTTCATTGAAATACTTATCTAATACTGACCCACTAGACAAGGCATTTATCCCATTCTATAGATGAGGTACAACTTACAAAATACTTGTCAAAAGTAAGCTTGTTCTCTCCTATGGATGTGGGGACTGGGTCATTACTCATTGGGGATCAAAAACATAACATACACCTATATACCCGGCAAGGCAGGCACAGGTTATAGTTACTCGTTATAGTTTTGGGGACCAATAATAAATATTATGTGGAGCATATCTCTGTTGCTCCAAATATTTGAAATGTATATCGATAACGTAACAATTTGGTACTACATATTTTGGTATTGACAAAGTAATAATGAAAAGAAAATATATACCTACTATAATAGGTTATATATAAAAGACAAATTAGTTCGAACAGTTTGATCATTAACACAATTACTTTAATGATACTTTCACCAAAATGTGTTTTATTTAAATGCAATGTTAATAAACAGAATGTTGACCTCCGAACAGGGCTAATTAATATTTGCCGATTAATCGTAGAGATGGTGCGAAATAAATCTCCTTGGTGATATTTATCTCATGATCTCAAGTTATAATGGTCAGGTGGCCAAAGCGTTGTCTTTTTTTATTTGACGATGGAAATTTACGATTAAGGTTAATAATATTATATTCGCGAGTCACGTTGTTCTTATGTAAATTTTTCTACCGAAGTTGCAGACAGAGTGGCAACAATGTTACGACTGTCTACTCCGCCATGTTTGTTTAAATACTCATTTTATAGTTCCTCTTTTCAAAGTCATCGCAGTCAGGAGCAATGTGCTTACATAGGACAAAACTATCTTGTTAGACTATCCCAGTATATATTTACCTTACCTTAGTATTGGCTAAGCTTCGATAAATTTAATATGACACTTCGCCTATTTCAAATTCATAAGTTCGACGTCATAGATTTGTGTGTATCATATTACGTGACAGTAATGATTCCTGATAGGTTATAGCTAAATATTACTATATTTTGTTTATGATTAGTATAACATTTACCACTATTTTGATTGGAATATATATTATCTGTTACAGGTATCCGGTTTAATTATCAATCATTTACCTTCATAATAAAATAAGACACCAATAATGATGATTACGTAAACGTAGGTAATGTATGTATATATATATAAAAGTTTCTTACTCATCAGCCTTTCAATATTTTTCATTGCATTTGACAAGTTTAAAATTTTCGATCGTTAATTTTTTATGGGTGTTCGGAATAGCGTTTACTTTAGCACCTTGTTAGCCTTCGATATTTCTTGTTCAGTTATCTGTCGAACTGGCACCTACCGCAGACATGCTTACGAATTATATACATTTAAAAAAGTCTGTTTGTTTAAAAAATATATAAAACTGTAATTATAAAACTATTTTGAAAAACTTTTTTAATATTCAATGTACAATGCATAGGGCCTGTATCACCACCCTGAACACAATTCTTATGAAATTATCTGCTTAGTAATTTAACGGGAACTTATCAGTAAGCTGTGAAACAGGCACAATGTATGCATTTTTTTAAATTATTAAACTTTTGGTACCAAGTAGATAATAATACAATTTTACATAAATTTATTTATTTATTTGAAAAAGAAAAAGAAACGGATTAATTATCTATGATTCGCAATGTTGTCCTTACACATCTCGTTTTACACACAATGTAGCATCCATGTATGAACAATATCATTTTACAGTGGCATTGTTCAATAATAATAATGTTGCCTTACCTTTGTTTTGTCTGCCTTGTACGCAGCTACTTAGACCCAATCCCTTTGAGCAGATGTCACTCTATTTTCTGAGGTAGATATTAAGTTTTTTTTTAACAAATCCAGTCTGTAACCTTTGAAAAGATATCGAATTTAGAAAAGATAACCTTTACAAACATTGTGGTTAAATTAATGTGAGTGTACAACAGTACATCTATGCGTTACTCCTTTTGAAATAAAAGCGATATCGTAAGATATCGTATAGTGATGATATAATTGACTTGAGAAGAAATGATTATGTTGACTCGAATATACCATCAGGGAACTCACGTGCAAACGTTAGTTAATACCACACAATCCCTTTGTGATTTCTGGATTTGACTTCTTGGCTGATCCCTAGTGGGGACAAATTAAACTTCCTGTTACTATAACAGGTTATTAACATCGAACCGATAATATAATTGGACCATTATCTGTTATTTGGACACTCTAAATTGCACCAAATTGGATGTAAACTAAAACTTATAAAACCCTCACGGGATTCAGTTCATTAGTGAATCGTAAAAAGCGCTATAAATCTGACAATAAAAGTAAGAAATTCTGTCCAAAAACAAATAAGTTCATTTATTTAGTTGATTGACTACAATGCTATCTTTTCCTTGTCAGAATCTGCATCATATTTTGTATGCTTCTTTTAAGAATGGAAGTCGTAATTTTTTTTGTTCAATGTCGAAAGTTAGATCAAACATATTGGATGACATTTGATGACTTCATCAAATATTGTATGTAATATTTATAAGTAATATATATGAACAATATTCTATTCGTAGAGAAAGATCTAGTATTGGATGTAGCATAGATATATAGATGATAGCATATTATTGGACAAGTTATAGAAATTAAATACGTACTTATTGTCAGTTGCGTAGAGCAGAACTAGCTGCAGCTTACTCACTATAGAAGTCCATAATCAAGTTACCCATCCTGCACTTCAAGCTATGTAGGTACTCAAATATTATGATGATGTTTTACTTCTGACTAAAGCAGCCTCTGTCAGTTTTGACAGCTATCGTTATTGGTTTATGGTTGAAGCTGTTCAGTGTTCACAATTGTAATTGTCGCATTTTCAGACAGTCATATTTTTTAATAAGTATACTCTCAAAATTATTCTTCAGTGTTTAGTTTCTTCACAAACGGAACCCTAAAATGTTATTGTTTGATCGCTCAATATTTAAATATAAAGTCATAAATATGTATAATTCTGAAAATAACAATAAAATGTATAGCAATGATGAGTGACATTTTGACTGATGACAACATTTTTTTTACAATCTGGATCTACAACATTGAAGATTATGAGTATTAAGTATTATTTTTAGACTGTTTGAGTACCACAAAAAGGGGAAACAAACAAAATAGCAATCAATCATCAACTCAATCAGTGATTTAATTGTCAAATTTTTTATTACAGCGTAAAATAAGCGTGAGATTAGTTTGAATTGAATATAAATATAATTTAAAATCATTTTTTCTTGGATTATTAATTGGCGTTACTCTTGAGTAATCGAAAAAAAAATGATAAAAAACAGCTTTAAAAATAGTTATAATTATTATAATAGACGTCATCGGCAATTATTTAGATAACAGTGCAGTGTTTTATACCTGTGGTGTAACACGCTTTAATCTCGTTTTCCCTAATATCTTGGTAATTCCCCAAACATACGTTATTTAACATACCAATGTTCCATATAACACTTTATGAACCTAACAGTTTTGGCTATGTGTATTGTGTATGTAAGGACAAACTATTTTACAAGCTTAGACGTTGCACCATAAACTGCGGGACAAAATAAGAGCAACCCAATTTTTTTATAGAAGTAGGCGAAATGTTGGGTCTATAAATTTTTTATAGCTTCCTATAGCCGTGATTATTTCTGATATCATCTTTTTTAATGCGTAGTGATTACGTTATACTTAAAGTTTAAATATTCTGAGCTTTATTTAGTAGTGTTTGTTGTTTTATGTCGTTATCATGAAACTAGTCTTAGACTTTAGGTAATTTGAATGTAGGTCATAATATTAACTTCATTATTTAACAAGGCTGAAAGTATTGTATATATACTGAGCAATTAGCTATTATAGCTATAGTCAATTATATAAGAAAGGAAGTAGGAAAAGGGCTTGTTTTTGGTCTGACTCAGTGGCATTGAATATGTATTTTTATAAAAGAAAATTATATAGTGACTCATTTTACTGGTTCATTCGATTTAATAAACTACTTAATAAACGACGTGCCTAGTATCAGGTCAATGGTTCAAGCGCAGTATCAATATTTCTTCCACATTTTTACATTTTGTGGTCATTTAGTAAAACAGTAAATGATGTCACGAATGTGACTCATACCTTGAAAAAAATATATATACTCGTAATCAAGAAATTACAATAAAATCGGCTATCTATACGTATACGCTAAAATAGGCGCGTGGAAGCAAAACTATGACTTAATTTCGTCCTTAACAGTCATGTTTAAAAGCAGGCGTGGCCAAAACATTTCGCATATGAATGAGACCGATAAAACCTCTTTATGTATTATTTTTGAATTTGGAGCGTGGAAAAATTTAGTAGCGGATTAACGTCGTACTTCTTAAATGAGTGTGAGGAATTTACGATATTAGTGATGTCATAAATAATTATTTATATAATAACTTAATTACTATGTGGGCGGCCTCGTGCCTACATATTATTAATTATGATAAGCAAGGTTAAGCTGCACTTCGTCGTCGGATGGGTGACCAATATTAGCAGATCGAGACCCCTCCGAGCTTCGTACAACAATCGTTAGTGGTAGTGACTTCATTCTTAGAATATCATTATATTCGTATTGTTCAGAAATTTAGTTTTTGATAGAAGTCGCTTCTTGTGCAATTTATATTCATTGTTTATATTCAGTGGAGCCGATCCCAACATAGATGGCAAAAGGCTAAGAGGATTAGAAACGTATTAATAATTATGGATGTGCCTTTTAATTCCAACAATATCAATTATATTATTATTATGTAAACGAAACTCGTTCGTTTAATAATTGATACTTTTTGGTATGCATGCATACATAATATCGATACTCTATTTGAATTATCAAATATTAAAAAAAGAAGCCAAGAAATTGCAAACATTATTGTAAATAAACAAAATGTTATTCTCTTTCGAAGACGTTATCCTCACAAATATTCCACGACTGTTCTTTGTGTTTTGTTTTGTATGTGCAGCGACTGTGAGCACGTGTATGCGCGTGCACATGTCCACTATGTATGTGGTGTCTGTGTTTATACGGAATAAGGCGGCATGCCGTAAGAATCTTAATAAAACACCACAAAAGGAACGATGAGCCCGTGCGTAATTGTACAAAGCAAGCCAATCGTACGGTTTTTTGCGATTTCATGTTCATTTGACATTTATCAACGCCCACACAAACAAACACTCTTCATGAATATAACGTAAAGACTTTATAGGAAACGCTAACACGAATAGATAACAAGACATTTGCAAAAACCTGTAAATAGCACTTCATGATTGATTGAAAATGATAAATAGAGACGCGTGCGTTTTTGTTTTGAAACAAAAAGTCAAGTCCAAAGTTTTGGCGCAAATTTTTTAATCGTTCAAAAGTAAATAAATACTGATGTCGGAAGTGTTGGAGCGGCTTTTTTATGTTTGAACAATCATTAATTAGATGCGTTTTATTGGCGCTTTATCGATGAAGATCCTCTGATATGTGCCGAGAGACAGATTTATTACTCGTACAAGGTAATGCTTTGTCGATTCTTCCGTGTTCAGGATATTTTGTGCATCATTGTTTTGCGCCTAATTTTGTACACACCTTATTATAATGTTATAGATAACCACATTAAAATTCGTATAACGCTAAATTAAACTTACCATAAATCAATCGCTCGTTAAAATGAAAATGTCAATAAGTATTTGGGTTTGGCGATGATGTCAATTATAATAATAGTAATTAATTAATGCTTTGATATATTGTTGATACAGCACAATCGGATCGATTTTATACATTTAAAGTAGGAAATAAAAGGAATATTGAATGTTGAACTTAATCAAATTCTATTAAATCACTAAGAATAATAGAAGAATATCATTTATATCAGTCATTAATGTATATTATTAAAAACAAAACTATTATGTTGTAAAAGAAAGGTGTAAGTAGGTACAAAACAATGAGATATAAGTAAGTAATGCATGTCGTCCAATAAGTGGTGTGGCTGGAGTTCAAAGGCTGCCGCCACTGAATTGATACTGTGTTCCGTTTTGTAATCGATGTGTCGCATAATTCATGCACTGACCGCATGTAGCCTTATGATACTATTAGAATTGACTCCAAGTGACAGATTTATTGAATCGAATCGAAAATTTAACTCTATATTGCTATTTTTTATATTTTTTTCTTCGATCATACAGTATGGCTACCCAGTTTAAGTTTGGTTTCAGTACTTATTACTATTCGTTAATGTAATTAGGCTGTCAGCTATTCTTCATATGGATGAAGAGATTGATAAACGATAGGAAACAATTTGACTACCCTAATTTCAAACTGCATCCTATATACTCATTCTTTATCCATATTTTGAAGCCTATAAAGTTTTGAGAATCTTCTACGAGTCTCAAATATGAATTGATTCCATATTTCCTGCTCAATGTGGCGCTATTGCAGTTCAAAATTCTGATCCATAGAAATAGAACGGAAAGAAGAGCTAGTGTTGAAAGTATAAAGTAGAAAATGAAAGTAAGAATACAATGTTTAAATGGTTGTGGCTTCTTCCTTGTTCTGTACATGTGAAGGGGTGGTCGAGTCTAATCCATGCATATAGCTATATGAGGAGGCAGTGTGCAAGTGGTTGTGTGAAAGGTCAGGGCAGCTCAAACTACACGGTAATTAAAGGTTATTTTTGGCGATAACCATCAGTAAAACAGTTACCTACGTGCGTGAAATAAAAACCCAGTGGTTCCACTTCAACAAACCTTGGGATCCAAGTGAGCCTTGAAGTGCAAAAAGTCAACGCGTTCGTGTATCAGTTTAAGCAGAGTTGAGGGCTGAAGGGATTTTTTGTGGCTACATACAGTTCCGTTGTGATCTCCAAAATCATCGAACGATCGACAAGTGACGATTAAAACCTTCCTCGATTTATTTTTTGCTGTACTGCAATTTGTCATTTCATTCAACGTAGGAGTCATGATCCACCAACCTGATACGCAGAGCTTGTTAAATTGATGCCATTTAAACAGGTGTAGAGAATTGCTCGTGTGAACTTTTAACTTTCGGCTCGGAAGAGACCGCTCTGTGATACATCGCCCAATAAATTGCGTATCCAAGAACCAACATCTTGAGTCAAGGCGACTTTGTGTGTGACTCTTTTTAACGAGTAATGAGAACGGCTGATCGATACCCAAATAAATTCGTTAAATGACACCACAACAAATGATCAATTTTATATAATTCGTGCTGAATCATCATTTTTACACGTTTATAATATTTCACACAGAGATCATCCTGTAGCTTTGATTGAACATGTGATAAACTTGATGTTTATAACAACGGGTTAATATGGTCTGGGTTTAAAAGTGTCAGACAGTGATAAAATCTACGATTGTAAAAACATGAAAAGGTCAATTAAAATGTTTTGCTTAAATAAAATATATTTAGATGCATCGTATTCTTATGGAAATCTTATTCACGAAATCAAACTAAAACAAAAAGTAAAGTTTGCATGTGTCAAGGCAGTAAATACCGCGGCTGTCAAACTGTCCCGCAGAACGCTAGTGCAAAAATAAATCGGTCGGCACAAATTAAAGAAACGCATTAAAAATTCTGATTTACAACCAAAATTATAATACAATGGACATTGTTAAATTTATATCTCTTTATTCAATGATCCTGCAATACATGTAAGCTTACGTTTTATTGTAAATTTCTTTATCATTTATCATCTTTACGGAAAATTGTGTGTATATTATGTTAAATATTTGAGAACGATCGAAATTCTTTTTAAAGTAATTTAAATTTACATAATGTCTTATCATTAATTTATTCTGAATTAAACGGTTCAAATTGAAATTGTGGTGTGATCACCGCGGGCAGACGCTATGGCGTCGACGGGTTGTTTGTATCTACTCTTTATTGTATACCTACCTGCATGATAATTTATGGTTTCATTTGGACTTGTAACACTACATGACCGAGTGTCCAGTCCAAATTAATTTATTCATGATCCATAAATATTCTAAACCTATTAATGAGGATAATCATATCGAGTAGGTACACTCACTAATAGGTACCGTATTGCTAATTTGTAAAAACCGACTTTTGTGTTAATTACCCTGTCCTGATACTTAATCTGTGTAAGTAAAAAAACTTGAAAATTATGATTGTAGAATAAAAACTACTCAATTTTGCAGTATCCTCTTAGTAACATTTAAAATAAAGGTGTAATAATAGAGAACCATTAAGATTGCTGACTTGCTATTTTGTTTGTCACTATTAAACCAACATAACTAAGTCCCAAATTACGCATTAACCCTACAAGGCTCATTTTTTTTTCTGTGGCTGATAAAAATATATGTGATGGTTTTAGTGATTAGAAGTAAGGAAAAAATAAATAAAAAAATCAAAACCCAATATTTTACGAGAAAAACAGCTTTTCATTTCAGTTCCATATGTGGTACACTGAGCCTTAACTATAATTTTTTGGCACTGAACTAGAACTTTTGAATCACTTTAGGAATATCTTTACCATTCGAATTATGTTGAAGTGTAACTTGGCAAATAAAATGAACATATTACAAAATATTTATAAAATAATTTATATAATAAAATATTTTTTTTTACCTATTGTTGAAAGTTTCTGAAACAATTATTGAGGTAGACTTCAACACGACTTTTTTTACACTATATAAATGTTTTTCCTTTGCAACCGGGGTATTTATATCGTTGCCTTTTTTGACTCCAAATAGGAAGATTCTTAAACGTGTCACACCTGACTCCACGAAGAGGCAGGACTGCCGTTTTCGGCTTCTTTCTCTTCATATAAATTTCATCAAGCAAACTTGATGGTCTACCTCTTTTCTTTTTTATCAATGGTCCACACATGCACAGACATTTTTGCAAAGTCAAATTTGAAGTCATTTAGCTTTAGTGGAGTTAGCGTTAGCTCCAACTCTTCTGTACAGCAACTAGCTATCTATGACTGTCACATCGAGGAGATTATATTTACCTAGGAACGAATCCAGTAGGTCAACGCCACCTGTATGCTGGTTACTCATATATTTTTACAATCTAGGGATATTAACTTCTTGCAGTATCTCTTTACTAATTGTATTGGCTCTTGGCCCACAAAAGATGATGATAAGACAGCTGGTTTTTTATCGTAAGACATCACTATTACGATGTCTGTATCATCAACATTTGCCATCCTCATGCCTTGCCATTCCTTGAAAAACCCTCTCGCCACCTTATCTTTTTTATAGTTCTTTCAGAAAAGGGATCTGAACATCCTATCCCAAACATCTGTTCACAGCAAAAGCTGTTAGCAAAAGTAATACTCACGGAAATTGATGATCGTCCCGTTTTACGTGATTGTCTATGGTCACCTAAAGTAACACCTGAAGTATTAGGCTTAGGGCTTGATATTAGTTGCCTACTTGATACGTGGGCAGCTAATGTTGACGGAAGACAAAGGGAGACGTCTCTGCAGTAATTTTTCCATATCGCTAAGGGATTCAGAGAGCGGTGACGGTAGACTGAAATTTTTTCATGGCTTTATCACTTCCAGCTTCAGAAAAGTCTTCGCCATTTTCACTCCCTGATGGTATACCCAAGAAATCTTCGATTTGTCCACCACGCAATCGTTTGCTGAACATAATCTATAAGAAATAAAACTATTCGAAAGTACGCTTCTCGTACGTACATATTCGTAAAAAGGAACGCTAAAGCTCAACGTACCACATGTGGAACAAAGATAAAAATACGATTTATCAATAGATGTAATAGGATAATAGAAAAACTAACTTACATCGGCAAAATACCCACTTTCTTGCTACACGTAATATTTTTTCCGCATCAAAACCTGACTGTACTGGCATTTTATAAATTTTTTTAAATACCTTATACGTCAAATGCAAACTTTCGGTCAAAATTTTGCTGTTTACTCACAGTAATCGGATCAGTTATGACATCTATACGCAATTTTTTGAATTATGTTATTGCTATATTTGCGGTGTACCCTTCAAAAACTAAAAAATGTCGCAACTAGTATTTTATTGAGCTGTAGGAACCATAAAAGTGGTTGTCCCACATATGGTACTGGGGGCCTTGTAGGGTTAAGCTTATATGAGGCTTGGAATTTTCTCGAACTGTCGCCCTACTGATTATATCAGTAAGGCTGATGTTCCAAGTCAGAAAAAAGTTGCAGTTTTGTTTGATTGCGTCACGAAATTGTCTCCTGTATATTTGCTTAGATATCGAATAATGAATAAAAACGTTATTTTATTAGACAATTCAAAAGTCATGGAGTGTCTAGATTGTGACTTTTTTATTTGAGGGTGCGGAAAATCCTCATTGATCATCCGCCACCTGTGGAGGAGGTTGAGTATTGGGCTCGTATCGACTAAAAACTTTACAACCCTTACCCTATAAACACGATTGGATCCATTGGATTCTTCATTATTCGCCATGAATATGACACTTGTAGGTACCTATCTGGCTCCAATCACTCTTACGTGTCTCTCTCTTCCTTATTTCTTGTCTCAGAATGATAGAGCCATTAGTTTGTATGTTTTATTTGACTACTGTACATTAAGTGTCACAAATAAAAATATTTTTCTACCAGTTCTATTTTGTTGGATCGTTTATACAATTTCTTTTATTTCATTATTGAACAACGTTGCAACGATTTGAATTAATTCAACACACGTTATGTTAATTTATTGATTTTTTTCTTCACGTTTTTTCTTTTTAAATGTTAAGTTTAAGTAAATGTATGAATCACAATCGTTTAATAGCCAAATCTTGAATTAAATTGATATTTTTTAAGGTGACATACTTGACCCTGGGATTTGTTTAATAAATTGCTCTATTCTTTTATTTGCCACTGTAGATATCGACTCATAATTAATAATGGAATTGTATTTTTTTGATACGTTATTATTTAAATTGAGAATAAATGCATACCTACCTAATAATTAGGATTCTATAGGTCATGCTACTCATCAATATGAATTTCCTCCCCGCTCGACATGAAAACGGAAGCATCTCATGAGTACCTACATCACATACCTACAATTGTTACAAAACTAGGTATTTTCCTTTTCGATGTATTGTTCCGCAATGTGTGTAAAAGTATTTTTGTTACAGTAGTATCAAGTGCAATTACTAATGCAGAAGCATGAAATTTGCGATGTATTAGTAAACGACGACGTCTGTGGTGTAGTGGTTCTAGTGGTAGTGGTGCTGATCACGAGGTCGTGGGTTCGATTCCCACAGGACACAAATATTTATGTGTTGAATATAAATGTTTGTGTTTGTCTGGGTGTTTCCTATGTATTATAAGTATGTATTTACAAAAAAAAGTAGTATGTAAGTATTATATCCATTGTTTAGTACCCATAGTACAAGCTCTGCTTAGTTTGGGACTAGATGGTGCTGTAAAATGTCCCAGGATATAAACCCATACAACCCAAACCCATATACTGTGTTAGTAATACCGGAACGTCTGAAGGCATGTTTGTGATTCTTTTTTTTTCCTTGCCCGTCGCTGTCCCACTGCTGGGCAAAAGCCTTCCCCAAGCCCATCCAGATATTCGTTTCAAGTGCTTCGAAAAAAGAGAAACGAGTGATTTACCTAGTTTTTTTTTTAATAATCGTTTAAATTGTATCTATGTCGTAGAAGTTCGGTAGCGGAGGTCAGATGGCAGAATATTATCTCATGTTCTGACATATCCTACTTAGCAACATCGGGTTAGTTTCAATCGGCAAGAACCTGGTTATGAAATAATAAAATTTATGTTCTCATTGATGAATAAAGTCAGAGCCAAATTCGACTTTCACTGTTATAATAATTGTAGTAAAAAACTATGGACACATTGTAAAAAGAGGCGGTGAAGAATTTATTCCTGAAATTCTTCTGTGTTCACACAAATAATCTTGTATCAACGTGGAAGCCCTCATGATGCCTCATGAGGCCAATGAAGCCCAGCCTTAGTCTACCTTACCTTAGCCTAAATAAGGAACAACTAAGTAAGAACTGTTTGATAAAGAAAACAATCGTGTTGCCAGATTTATAGTTTGTACAAAAATATCATCTATAATGTACTCATAATAATATATCATATGTTCTTTGTATGTATAATGCAATTATGCTTAACAAATGCAGATTGAAAATTATTCCAACCTTTTAAAATTTATTTCATGAGGGTTTAACAAATATAGGTAGGTACACCCTAATAAATTTAAGAAAAATATCTTCTTAATTGATAAAATAAATATTGACACGGTTATTTTGAAACTACCTAACGCATTTACAGTTTTATATATAGTAGGGTCATGTCACGATGCAAATAAATAATTTGTTTTGACAAAATGAACGCACCAAATTATTAATTTGACGGTGTATTAGTTTATATTATGCTAATTCTTTCGGTATATTAATTTAGGATCGTGCCCTGATATATTTTGAATGTCAGATTATGCGGGGATAGATAACCATATTAATAATTTATTAGCTGCTTAAGATTTTTCAGATTAGTAGGACGGAAAGGAAAACATAATTATGTAGAAGTTTTACAAACTACTACTGGCAAAAGCCAATTGTTAAGGACTATAGAGAATAAGACTAACAAGATCTTTGGAAAGACCTAGGACTTTTCCGTGTAGACGAAACTTTATAATAACCACGGAAGAAAAAACTGGGAATCGAGTGGTATCAAACCAAGATGCCGAAATGAAGGCAGAGGGGAAGATAATAAAGTGAGAGGGGAAAACAAATAAAGACGGAGTTATGTCGGGACGAGAAGCTATCATTAAAATAACAACGCATAAAATACAAAACTACTCTTGTAGATAAAACATACCTAATACGAGGTGTGAATGTTGCGATAAAATATGAATATAATTAATTATAGACTACATCATTTTAGGTTGATTTATTGAAGTAAAGATAGTACTACTAAAATAATTTTAATAGCGCCATCTGCCACAATTTTATAAAACTGCCCAAACGGAGTTTGAAACTCTTGACTTATCAAGCAACTTTGTATTCAAGTCGTTCTGATTCCACGTTATTATTCTGAATCAAGTTTTGGGCAGACAAGTTGTTTCAAAAGATGGCGCTTATCTGATACGCCATCTATCGGGCCGAGATTAAACTTGTTGCCAAAAGTTTTTATAGCTTGGTAAATAAAAAAATCTCTATTGTTTGTACACACTATACGGCTACGGTCCGGTAATGAAATAAAATGACGGAAGGACGAAAAAAATGCCAAACAACTGCCTACTGCACATAGCCCTGATTAGAATATCACAATAATAACACTGGGAAAAAATAATGTTGCTATAAGTTCTGAGTAATTATGTCTAGATATTTTTACGACAATTACCATAAGTAACATTGAAAAGTAAGAAATTAGCAAGTTTTTATGATATTTAATAGATTTAGAGAAATTGAAGGCCCGTTTTTGGGTTAAAGAAAATATGACCAAGCAGAAATATCTGCTTGATATACGCTATTGTGTATAAGCTAATATGGTATTAAAACACATATTTTGTGAAAAATATATTTAATAGTAAAAGAAAACTAACTTATTGAAAGGTTAGTTTGAATTAAATATCAATAAATAAAATAAATAGCACAATACTTAAGAATACTTCTCTAATTATTATCGACATTCTATAAAAACTGGGTGACAGTTATCCAACTCATTATCGAATACAGCCTTCGCTATAGGCTCATGTGTATTCCTCATTTTTATGCTTGTATTATTATTGAGAATAATTTCATTGAATGGGTCTACCACTTTATTGTTATACGGGTGTGCTACAAAATTTTTCATTTCTTTAATCAATTTTGCGTGGCCGCTATTGAAGCCCAATTCCGAGCAAATTCCTTCTAATTCCGATTTGGTGAAGTTTAGTAAAGCGTAGCATTTGGAGTGCCAAACCCCATGAGAGCGGACGATTATCTGTCCTGTCCCGTATCTGTAAAAAGAAAGAAAATCCTGTTATGATCAAATCACAGATCAATCACTGAAGGAAATAAATTTAATGACTGAATAATCTCAGTAACGAAAAATATTAAATTATAATTACTTATCTTTTTTTTTGTATTTTTTTTAAGCATTTTCCATGCTAAGATTACAAGTTATTTTTAATGAAGGAAAAAATCGGCGGGCGGGCAGGGTTCGAACCTGCGCCTTCTGGTTCGGTACACCAGACGCTCTGACCACTAAGCCACCGCTCGCCCTACTCGCCAGTCGAAATCTTCCTCCACATTCTAATTTACGTCTTACGGTGACGTGGCGCCATCTATTGTGAAGATGCTTCACAACCGACACGACTAACTTTACAGCTAGTTCAATGTCGTATGATACCGCCTTACCTATCAACTATCTTTTTTTTGTATTTTTTTTTAAGCATTTTCCATGCTAAGATTACAAGTTATTTTTAATGAAGGAAAAAATCGGCGGGCGGGCAGGGTTCGAACCTGCGCCTTCTGGTTCGGTACACCAGACGCTCTGACCACTAAGCCACCGCTCGCCCTACTCGCCAGTCGAAATCTTCCTCCACATTCTAATTTACGTCTTACGGTGACGTGGCGCCATCTATTGTGAAGATGCTTCACAACCGACACGACTAACTTTACAGCTAGTTCAATGTCGTATGATACCGCCTTACCTATCAACTATCTTTTTTTTTGTATTTTTTTTAAGCATTTTCCATGCTAAGATTACAAGTTATTTTTAATGAAGGAAAAAATCGGCGGGCGGGCAGGGTTCGAACCTGCGCCTTCTGGTTCGGTACACCAGACGCTCTGACCACTAAGCCACCGCTCGCCCTACTCGCCAGTCGAAATCTTCCTCCACATTCTAATTTACGTCTTACGGTGACGTGGCGCCATCTATTGTGAAGATGCTTCACAACCGACACGACTAACTTTACAGCTAGTTCAATGTCGTATGATACCGCCTTACCTATCAACTATCTTTTTTTTGTATTTTTTTTAAGCATTTTCCATGCTAAGATTACAAGTTATTTTTAATGAAGGAAAAAATCGGCGGGCGGGCAGGGTTCGAACCTGCGCCTTCTGGTTCGGTACACCAGACGCTCTGACCACTAAGCCACCGCTCGCCCTACTCGCCAGTCGAAATCTTCCTCCACATTCTAATTTACGTCTTACGGTGACGTGGCGCCATCTATTGTGAAGATGCTTCACAACCGACACGACTAACTTTACAGCTAGTTCAATGTCGTATGATACCGCCTTACCTATCAACTATCTTTTTTTTGTATTTTTTTTAAGCATTTTCCATGCTAAGATTACAAGTTATTTTTAATGAAGGAAAAAATCGGCGGGCGGGCAGGGTTCGAACCTGCGCCTTCTGGTTCGGTACACCAGACGCTCTGACCACTAAGCCACCGCTCGCCCTACTCGCCAGTCGAAATCTTCCTCCACATTCTAATTTACGTCTTACGGTGACGTGGCGCCATCTATTGTGAAGATGCTTCACAACCGACACGACTAACTTTACAGCTAGTTCAATGTCGTATGATACCGCCTTACCTATCAACTATCTTTTTTTTTTTTGTATTTTTTTTAAGCATTTTCCATGCTAAGATTACAAGTTATTTTTAATGAAGGAAAAAATCGGCGGGCGGGCAGGGTTCGAACCTGCGCCTTCTGGTTCGGTACACCAGACGCTCTGACCACTAAGCCACCGCTCGCCCTACTCGCCAGTCGAAATCTTCCTCCACATTCTAATTTACGTCTTACGGTGACGTGGCGCCATCTATTGTGAAGATGCTTCACAACCGACACGACTAACTTTACAGCTAGTTCAATGTCGTATGATACCGCCTTACCTATCAACTATCTTTTTTTTGTATTTTTTTTAAGCATTTTCCATGCTAAGATTACAAGTTATTTTTAATGAAGGAAAAAATCGGCGGGCGGGCAGGGTTCGAACCTGCGCCTTCTGGTTCGGTACACCAGACGCTCTGACCACTAAGCCACCGCTCGCCCTACTCGCCAGTCGAAATCTTCCTCCACATTCTAATTTACGTCTTACGGTGACGTGGCGCCATCTATTGTGAAGATGCTTCACAACCGACACGACTAACTTTACAGCTAGTTCAATGTCGTATGATACCGCCTTACCTATCAACTATCTTTTTTTTGTATTTTTTTTAAGCATTTTCCATGCTAAGATTACAAGTTATTTTTAATGAAGGAAAAAATCGGCGGGCGGGCAGGGTTCGAACCTGCGCCTTCTGGTTCGGTACACCAGACGCTCTGACCACTAAGCCACCGCTCGCCCTACTCGCCAGTCGAAATCTTCCTCCACATTCTAATTTACGTCTTACGGTGACGTGGCGCCATCTATTGTGAAGATGCTTCACAACCGACACGACTAACTTTACAGCTAGTTCAATGTCGTATGATACCGCCTTACCTATCAACTATCTTTTTTTTGTATTTTTTTTAAGCATTTTCCATGCTAAGATTACAAGTTATTTTTAATGAAGGAAAAAATCGGCGGGCGGGCAGGGTTCGAACCTGCGCCTTCTGGTTCGGTACACCAGACGCTCTGACCACTAAGCCACCGCTCGCCCTACTCGCCAGTCGAAATCTTCCTCCACATTCTAATTTACGTCTTACGGTGACGTGGCGCCATCTATTGTGAAGATGCTTCACAACCGACACGACTAACTTTACAGCTAGTTCAATGTCGTATGATACCGCCTTACCTATCAACTATCTTTTTTTGTATTTTTTTTAAGCATTTTCCATGCTAAGATTACAAGTTATTTTTAATGAAGGAAAAAATCGGCGGGCGGGCAGGGTTCGAACCTGCGCCTTCTGGTTCGGTACACCAGACGCTCTGACCACTGAGCCACCGCTCGCCCTACTCGCCAGTCGAAATCTTCCTCCACATTCTAATTTACGTCTTACGGTGACGTGGCGCCATCTATTGTGAAGATGCTTCTTAAGAGGTGGCTTAGTGGTCAGAGCGTCTGGTGTACCGAACCAGAAGGCGCAGGTTCGAACCCTGCCCGCCCGCCGATTTTTTCCTTCATTAAAAATAACTTGTAATCTTAGCATGGAAAATGCTTAAAAAAAATACAAAAAAAAGATAGTTGATAGGTAAGGCGGTATCATACGACATTGAACTAGCTGTAAAGTTAGTCGTGTCGGTTGTGAAGCATCTTCACAATAGATGGCGCCACGTCACCGTAAGACGTAAATTAGAATGTGGAGGAAGATTTCGACTGGCGAGTAGGGCGAGCGGTGGCTTAGTGGTCAGAGCGTCTGGTGTACCGAACCAGAAGGCGCAGGTTCGAACCCTGCCCGCCCGCCGATTTTTTCCTTCATTAAAAATAACTTGTAATCTTAGCATGGAAAATGCTTAAAAAAAATACAAAAAAAAGATAGTTGATAGGTAAGGCGGTATCATACGACATTGAACTAGCTGTAAAGTTAGTCGTGTCGGTTGTGAAGCATCTTCACAATAGATGGCGCCACGTCACCGTAAGACGTAAATTAGAATGTGGAGGAAGATTTCGACTGGCGAGTAGGGCGAGCGGTGGCTTAGTGGTCAGAGCGTCTGGTGTACCGAACCAGAAGGCGCAGGTTCGAACCCTGCCCGCCCGCCGATTTTTTCCTTCATTAAAAATAACTTGTAATCTTAGCATGGAAAATGCTTAAAAAAAATACAAAAAAAAGATAGTTGATAGGTAAGGCGGTATCATACGACATTGAACTAGCTGTAAAGTTAGTCGTGTCGGTTGTGAAGCATCTTCACAATAGATGGCGCCACGTCACCGTAAGACGTAAATTAGAATGTGGAGGAAGATTTCGACTGGCGAGTAGGGCGAGCGGTGGCTTAGTGGTCAGAGCGTCTGGTGTACCGAACCAGAAGGCGCAGGTTCGAACCCTGCCCGCCCGCCGATTTTTTCCTTCATTAAAAATAACTTGTAATCTTAGCATGGAAAATGCTTAAAAAAAAATACAAAAAAAAGATAGTTGATAGGTAAGGCGGTATCATACGACATTGAACTAGCTGTAAAGTTAGTCGTGTCGGTTGTGAAGCATCTTCACAATAGATGGCGCCACGTCACCGTAAGACGTAAATTAGAATGTGGAGGAAGATTTCGACTGGCGAGTAGGGCGAGCGGTGGCTTAGTGGTCAGAGCGTCTGGTGTACCGAACCAGAAGGCGCAGGTTCGAACCCTGCCCGCCCGCCGATTTTTTCCTTCATTAAAAATAACTTGTAATCTTAGCATGGAAAATGCTTAAAAAAAATACAAAAAAAAAGATAGTTGATAGGTAAGGCGGTATCATACGACATTGAACTAGCTGTAAAGTTAGTCGTGTCGGTTGTGAAGCATCTTCACAATAGATGGCGCCACGTCACCGTAAGACGTAAATTAGAATGTGGAGGAAGATTTCGACTGGCGAGTAGGGCGAGCGGTGGCTTAGTGGTCAGAGCGTCTGGTGTACCGAACCAGAAGGCGCAGGTTCGAACCCTGCCCGCCCGCCGATTTTTTCCTTCATTAAAAATAACTTGTAATCTTAGCATGGAAAATGCTTAAAAAAAAAATACAAAAAAAAGATAGTTGATAGGTAAGGCGGTATCATACGACATTGAACTAGCTGTAAAGTTAGTCGTGTCGGTTGTGAAGCATCTTCACAATAGATGGCGCCACGTCACCGTAAGACGTAAATTAGAATGTGGAGGAAGATTTCGACTGGCGAGTAGGGCGAGCGGTGGCTTAGTGGTCAGAGCGTCTGGTGTACCGAACCAGAAGGCGCAGGTTCGAACCCTGCCCGCCCGCCGATTTTTTCCTTCATTAAAAATAACTTGTAATCTTAGCATGGAAAATGCTTAAAAAAAATACAAAAAAAAGATAGTTGATAGGTAAGGCGGTATCATACGACATTGAACTAGCTGTAAAGTTAGTCGTGTCGGTTGTGAAGCATCTTCACAATAGATGGCGCCACGTCACCGTAAGACGTAAATTAGAATGTGGAGGAAGATTTCGACTGGCGAGTAGGGCGAGCGGTGGCTTAGTGGTCAGAGCGTCTGGTGTACCGAACCAGAAGGCGCAGGTTCGAACCCTGCCCGCCCGCCGATTTTTTCCTTCATTAAAAATAACTTGTAATCTTAGCATGGAAAATGCTTAAAAAAATACAAAAAAAAGATAGTTGATAGGTAAGGCGGTATCATACGACATTGAACTAGCTGTAAAGTTAGTCGTGTCGGTTGTGAAGCATCTTCACAATAGATGGCGCCACGTCACCGTAAGACGTAAATTAGAATGTGGAGGAAGATTTCGACTGGCGAGTAGGGCGAGCGGTGGCTTAGTGGTCAGAGCGTCTGGTGTACCGAACCAGAAGGCGCAGGTTCGAACCCTGCCCGCCCGCCGATTTTTTCCTTCATTAAAAATAACTTGTAATCTTAGCATGGAAAATGCTTAAAAAAAAATACAAAAAAAAAGATAGTTGATAGGTAAGGCGGTATCATACGACATTGAACTAGCTGTAAAGTTAGTCGTGTCGGTTGTGAAGCATCTTCACAATAGATGGCGCCACGTCACCGTAAGACGTAAATTAGAATGTGGAGGAAGATTTCGACTGGCGAGTAGGGCGAGCGGTGGCTTAGTGGTCAGAGCGTCTGGTGTACCGAACCAGAAGGCGCAGGTTCGAACCCTGCCCGCCCGCCGATTTTTTCCTTCATTAAAAATAACTTGTAATCTTAGCATGGAAAATGCTTAAAAAAAATACAAAAAAAAAGATAGTTGATAGGTAAGGCGGTATCATACGACATTGAACTAGCTGTAAAGTTAGTCGTGTCGGTTGTGAAGCATCTTCACAATAGATGGCGCCACGTCACCGTAAGACGTAAATTAGAATGTGGAGGAAGATTTCGACTGGCGAGTAGGGCGAGCGGTGGCTTAGTGGTCAGAGCGTCTGGTGTACCGAACCAGAAGGCGCAGGTTCGAACCCTGCCCGCCCGCCGATTTTTTCCTTCATTAAAAATAACTTATAATTACTTGTTATATTTTTTGCGTGTTGAAAATAGCGATATATAACTCTTGCAATACATATATATTTCGTAATATGAGAGATTCTTACATGTTCACACAAAATATGATATTCCATAAGTCTTTCTTGATGTCCAAAAATAGCTTTTATGACGCATTATATCAAAAGTTATGGTTGTACACTTACGGTGTTCCCTGCGGAGCGTTTAGTCCTATGCAAGTCTGTTCATCTTCACCATTGGGACAGTCACGAACACCATCACACACCATATCTGGAGCCACGCAGTGATCAACGCCTGATTTTGAGCCGCACCTATAAAATATAACATAATGTATGTAGTAAATGTGAGGGTGGAAAGTAGGAAAGGATCAATATAGTGCTTTGATTGATTTCGGTTCATCGATAACCGAAATCAATCAAAGTACAGCGACAGAGTGTGTGTGTTTAACTGTTTTGACTGTCGAGAGGGTTTCGAGAATCGAAATAGTTAAAACATAACTGATATTTAAAAAGAAAAAGTACAAGTGGAAATGGAGAGGGAGGTCTTTTCCCTGCAGAGGGACAGTATAGGATAGATGGATAGAATATTTAAAATGAATTCTTCGATAAAACCCAAAATACTCACTTATAATTTCGCTTCGCAAAGCATTTGCAGAACATAGGATCCTCATCGCTTCTATCATGGCAGTGGAGAACTCCGTCGCATAGCCTCGAAGGCATAACCCTAGACAGATAGTCCGAACAAGTGGTCTGACCGGGTTCATCAGTACCATCTCCACAATCATTGCTGCCATCCCTGAATCGTTCCTTTGATACGCATCGACCGTTGCGACACTTCAGCTGGCCCACTGTACATTCTGTAACGTTACCATAAAAGTTAAGGATATTTGTTTATTATTACATTGCAACCTCGTTTCTCTGATTCTATCATCCAAGTCAGTACCGATGCTTCACTGAGCTGGGTGATTTATGACGGTAAAATCGAAGACAATAAACGCAAAACGGATACTGCTTTTGAAAAAAAATAAGAGCTTGCACCTACCAAAATCGTACTACTTACTTAATTATTATGTGATGTAATAAAGAAAAATGTTACAGAATATGAAAGTGCATTAGTAAATGCTGGCCCATCAGTCCCATCTAAAACAAGATTTCCATTTTGCTCCCAAATATTTTTAATATAACTAAAATCCGATAAATTTTTACGGCATAGAATTGAGAACAGTTTGGTATCAGCATTTCGCGAATTGACAGGAAATTAATGATACATTATCATATCTTATGACCAATTGGACGATGGGTTATCTATAAGAACGGTTTTTGGTAATAACCTACCTATATTAGCATCAACATCTGTATTTTTATCCTGATTTTAGTTTTTCAAGTTATAATAATAATATAAGCTAATATAAATAATTACTAGAGGCGCTATATTTAATGTTCATTTAACACTCGGTTATGGTTACTAATATTTTTCTAGCTATCACTAAGGATTCTTTCCAAAACATATTGTTTACTAACAGTAGTGACAACCTATGCAAGCAGAAAGGCTAATTTAAAAAAATATGCTGAGGCCGTAGAGAATTAATATCAAGAAAATGTGAACATGGAAATATTTTGACTGACACTGGAAAGTATGATAAGAAACATAAATTACCGCATCCTTTGTGATATGGATCCTTGTCGCACATTAGGTATTTTTTGTCACAGGAGCTTTCAGATTCATCAGTACCATCTTCGCATTCCCTGACGCCATTGCAGACTTGAAGCATGCGAATGCAGCGACCTCTGCCACATCTTACTCCTTCGCAGTCATCATCGTGATCTTCATTTATGACAGATGGTACTGTCTTCTTGCCTGCTAAAATAAATAATTTCGTAAACGTATCATTTGATAATTTTTTATTAATTATTAACTTTAATAGAACTTAGTAGAAACTGGTTAGTTTATTTAACTTTTACTACGTTACAATTAGCTTTTAGTAAAATTTAGATTCGGTAGAAGCTTTGATTTACCATAATGATGTTTTATTTCATTTTTGAGATTTTCTATGTCCGTAGCATTGATTTGATCACCAAGTCCACATTCGCCTCTTCCATCGACAAAGGTGGCTGCGGGATACCAACCCTGATCAGTGTGGCAGCTCACGATGCCAGCCCAGTGGCGATGAGACGTAACATCGAGCTGAAAAAAATATTAGGTTAATTTAATTGTTTGTCGTAATCGATGTCAGAACAAATTTTTCACATAACCTACTGTCACCACTTAATCACTGAATCGTAAAGGTTTTTTGTTATATGTTCCCATGTAATCAGAGGTGAGCCTGTTTCCATTAATCAGGCATAAATTTATTCAAAGTCCGAATAAAAATATGTTTACAAATTCAGTTTTAATTAAATTCTACCAACATAATATGTTGTAATATAACAACTTCGTAGCATGCTTAGAATATAAGTAGAGTAATTTGTACTCACAGAGCAGATATTATCTTTGGACTTTCGTTTGAAGCAACGATTACTAGGATGACAGTTTTCTCCAGTTTCTTCTAAAAACACACTTATCGTGTGATTTTTAATATCTTGTCCGACGGCTACACAAGTTGATTTCTGTTCTAATGAAGATCTGTAACCGAAAGTAGAGCACATTTATAAAAGAATCACCGTTTTGAAAATTTTAAACTATGTTATAGAATTTCCGATAATACTTACGAAGATGAAACCACCATTGGCTTAACAAGATTTGAATAATGCGCTGGTTCCTTCAAATGCAGTAATGATGCTTTGCTTCGATATATATCCTTCTTGGCATCTACTTGATAAACTTGTTCGTGCATACCGTTAACACTTCCCAAAGTCCTATGAGATCCCAGTACAACTGTGATGTAATGGTGAGATAGTCTAAAAAACAATATTATGTTTAATTTCGTTGCGAATTTAGTAAATTCTCAGTAGTTACATTGCATTGTTATACTTACGTAGAGTCCCAAAGACATGAATCACTCACTAAGACCCAAGACAGATTTACTAAAACTCCAGTGCACCTATAATCTCCTTCCATGAACACCTTAGCAACCCAAGGCCACATGTGATTGCTAACATCTTCCGATTCTCGTAAGAAAACATTGTCGGAACCATCAAAGTTAGTGAATAATGAATTGTCACAGAAAACATACAAAGATTTGCAAGTTTTTGTTATGTTAGGTACACATTGTTCTTTTATAACTTGAGGTTCTTTTATAACGACGTGTCGAGCTGTGTCGTTGTCCTCACTTTCCTGCCTGTAGGCGAAGTGTATGGGAACTCGTTCTATCGCGTGTCGTCGGTTTCTATTGTTGTCCAAACTACGTGCCGCGATTTCATCTTCTTTGAGGTTAATATATTTCACATTGTATCTATTTGCAGAGCTAAAAATGTACGAAAAAATAATATTTCCTTTTATATTTTGTTAAAGATTAAAGAATATAAGTTACATCATTTAGGTACTAGTGATTTTTTACCTGAATCCTAAATAGCGGCAAATATGTGTAGCAGCTTGTTCTTGCTGTTCAGGCGTTAATTTGTCATCGCATACTACATGCCAGTCTTTTAAATGTTTCTTCGTAAGGTAACCTTCCAAGTTCACTACTGGTTTTTCATCTAAGTCGAATTCCATTTCTTTGCCATTTGATAAAGCAACTGAAATATTCATCCATAGAGCATTTCTTAACTATTCATTTTACAAATAATGCTAAGAGCAAATCGAGTTCAGTAGGTTATATGTTAATAATATTGATGGTCTCTTGCAGCAATACCAAATAATGTCCAATAAGTACTAAAACATTAACGATGCTGGAAATGGGCATAATCAAAGACAAAGAAAATTTGCACATCTGCAGAGGGTAGAATTATTGATTCGACACAAATAAATAATAGTTAATATTGGAAAATTAGAAGGACTTATAGGTATCATGTATTTACACTTACAGCAATCTAGTTCGTCTTCGCCTTGTGGACATTCTGCTTTTCCATCGCACACATGTTTTTCGGGTAAGCAAAACTGACTACGTTTGCACAAGAAATGGTCTTCAGGGCAGGTAACTGGAATTTATTTTATTATATTGACTAGCTGTACGTGAGATTTTTGCTAGGGTCCTAGCATGATAATAACCTCTATAAAGAACATGGATAACAAATGGATATGTGTGTATGGATAACAAGAAGAATTTTTAGAATTTGACGGGTAAGATACTGATATAAGATAATTAGCCGTTTCAAACAAGGAAACAAGTTATTGTTTTGTAATTATATCGTATGTTGCTTAATATACGAGAATGTATGTACATAGATAAATACACTTTTTATTTTTATGAAAAACAAAAATAGAGATTTCCTAATAAATATCCGTCTGGCGGCAAAAATACAATCGGATTTTAGTACTATCAGTATGTAGAAATACTTACAACAATCAGATTCATCTTGACCATCCGAACAATCTACAATTCCATCACAAATAAGTTTTTCATCGAATGTAGATAAAAAGTCAGTGCATGTACAATCGAGCTCATCAGTACCATCTTCGCAATCAGCTTTATGGTCACAACGCTGGTGGTAAGGTATTGTTTGTTCAATGCTGTAAAGTAAATAATTTATTACATTTCGAACATTACTTATGTCCAACCGAACTTGGATATCAAAAGTCTTTACCGTCGACATTTAAATTCAGTCGGGATACGATGCTTTCTTCTTAATTTTGCTGGCTCGAGCTCCGAAAACAAAACATCTTCTATTTTCTTAACAGTGTCTGTCTTATCTTGGAAGTCATCAGGTAACTTTTTGTCTGATATATCTTCATGGTTATGAGTTAAGGTAATATTTTTTTCAGAATCAATATCTTTGGATTCTGCGCCATTTTGATCAGGTTCACCAGGCTGAGAGTTTGGAAATAGTTCTATAACAAGGTTTGACTTATTTTCAGGATTATTCTGTTGTACATCTTCAGCTATGTTTAAAGGTGTCGTAAATTGCTCTGTTTCTACCGAATCTGTTAAACCGTTAAGTGTAAAACCAGACGTTGTGGTTTCTAGAATATTATTATTATTACCATCTTTAAAAGATTCTTTAGTGTCATCTGCTTGTAATTTTTGTGTTGTTGATTCCCTTAATGTTTCTAATACAGACGCCCGCGATTCTAGAGATTCCCCAAAAATATCCATAGTCATTATTTCTGAGTCACCACGACTCTGAGAAGTTGATTCTGTACTAATAATATTAATAGGATCTGCTGTTATATTTTCTTCAGAAAATCCAACGCTTTCGGGACTGTTATAATTGATTATTTCAAGTGTGGAAGCATGCGCAAAATCTGGTTTTTCGGTATGTTTCGACTCTTTTAAATTATGTTTATGCGCAGGGTTGTCCTCAACTACATCAAGTTGCTGATTTTGCACACTAGCTTTATCTGTTGTAGTACTTATTTCTTCGGCATAAGGCGTGGACTCTTTCAAATTTAGTTTACGATCAAGATTTTTTTCGGTTGATGTGATGTCAACATTTTCAGTACTTTTTTTTGTACTGTAATTATCTGTTGAAGCGAGTATAGATCTAGGATGTGGAGTTGTGATGATAAAAGATGTTGAGCTACCCTTATCCGGAAAAGATTTAGTTGATGTGGCATTCTCATGACTGTCGTCACTAATAGTAGTTGACACTGATTCTGTATGCGCTTCTTTTGTTTCAAATAGTTCCTCAGGTGTAACATTTGGGTGTAAAAATATATTATCATCAAACAAAGACATTCTGGTAACTTCACATTTGGTTTCATCCTCTCCGTCTAAGCAATCTACTATTCTGTCACATTTTCTTTTATTTGGAAGACACTTTGAAACTCCTGATTCACATTTGAATCCGGGACACTTTTGTATAGGTTGTACAATGGGCAAAGTCTTCGATGCTGAAACACAACGTATTGTAAATGGTGCGTCAAATATTTAAATTACATATAAAAATATCAACAACAAAATTAGTATTTACTTGTATGATATTTAATCCATTTTATGAAGAGGCTGACTCTAGTATATACTCCAGGCTCATCTTTACGAGCGCACCCGTCTCCATGACTCACTATTCCTGCCATGTACCATTGTTGTGAATTGAAAGGGTTTCTGCATAAAAGCGGCCCTCCACTGTCACCCTAAAATAATTCAAAACATTTGTCTTGAGACAGAAGTTCTATGATTTAATGTTCATATCGAACTACTGTTAAACGATTAAGCTATTAGTGTCTATGAATCTTTAGTTCAGTAATACACAAGAAAGATCTTTGAAAACAAAAGTAAATGAGTCAATATATTAATCAAATTAAATTCGAATATTTGATTTCAATTAGACCATAATAAATATAAATAGGTATTTTTAAAAAGTATAACTAATATATTTGCATGGTCATACATCCTAAATTGTAAAACAGTGACTATATCACTGTCTGAATGGTATTACTATGATCATAAACAGTTTTTTTTACCTGGCATGCATCTTTTCCACCTTCGACGAAACCAGCGCATATTTCTTTACCAGATCGATCTTCTTGATGTTTGCAATTTTCCCATATTGGCACTTCTACTTCTCGCATATGGTCAGCTAGAGTAAAGATTTGGTGTATCCACGTAAGTATCGGTTAAAAGTTCAACGCCGTTCAACAACGGTTGATTGGTGTAAGATAAAGGTGATTAATTTAAAACTGAATGATGAAAATGATCACTTACGATCGGGTCCGTGTTCAGTAGTTGCTCCCCAACCAACTGCTGTGCATACTGTGCCGGGAGAAGGCCCCCAAAGCCAATCAGGGCCGGCTGTATCGGGACTCGGTAAACATATCGGTCGGACCCAACGACTAAACGGAATGGCCGGTTCAACTCTCAAAAGAGAAAGGTCATTTTTCATATCAGTCTGACTGTAATGTTGATTCACTATGACATGAGTGACTTTGTGATTTTGTTCTTGTGGTGAGAATGAGAATCGACGGAGCATTCCCACTTGTACCTCATAATAATGTTCCCAGAATCTGTAAAGTATTATCAATTTTAAACCACCCCTGTATGACCCCCACCCCCCTTTAAAGACATTTAACATTTGTATTGGTTATCAGTGAAAAATTATCCTGATGGTTGTTGTATTTAATCGTTTCATAATAAGAATTTGATTGGTGTGAAAACAACCTTGACCTTTCGGTGACAAAACAATATCAATGATATGATGTAAAGACTGTAATTATTGAAGTAAAATGACTTACTTGTGAACACAATGAGCGGCCGATATAACCCAGCGATGAGTTATAACGACTCCCCCGCAATGGAACATGCCATTTCTGTACACAGCCACCATCCAAGGCCAGGCCGCGGGTTGGCTTGGCTTACCCCCCACCACCCTGCTCTCCGTCCTTTTGTTCCTCATTGTCTCAAAGAAATCTTTCTTCGATGTATCAAATTCAATTTCGTTATTTCTCTTAGTACTGGTTTCGTCAACATCCCTTTTCAAGCGGTTGCCGTAAAACATCAAAGGATAGGGGTGGTTTGGTAGGAGAAATCTTTTGTTTCGTCCAAATAGATGGTTTTCAATAGCGGCGTTCTATAAATAAAAAATACCTATTATGGAAACTAGAATTTAAAGAGCATGCTTTTTCGTGAAAACTGGGACGACTAAACTAACAACTAAGAAAACTTGAAACACCCAATTGCAATGATACGTACAGTTCACGCCAAACTTATTGTCTGGGTTGAAGTTGGCACGAGCACGAGTTTAACCCAGCCGTAAAAATCGGATAAAGAAAAATATTAGATTGTAATATATAAAAAACTACTAACTAAAAATCTAAAAACAAGCTCTGTGATGTTGGAAAATGTATTGCAGGCGGGACAAGCAAAGAAACAATTTTGTTTATGAACGAACAGCTTGTCCCGCCTGCAATACATTTTCCAACATCACAGAGCTTGTTTTTAGATTTTTAGTTAGTAGTTTTTACGCAGTCGGGTTTTTTGTTTCTTTTAATAATTGATTTTATTTCCTTCTTTTTAGTTTATTAATCATCATAGAATCACTAGATAGATCCTAAATGATGATTTAAAATATAAATTGATACAACTAAAGATAATTTTCAAAATCAGTTCGCACATTAAAGCGTATAAAATCCGCCATATTGATTTTTTTTAAATTTCATGTACCCAGTGACAGTCGTGCCATCAAGACGAATCTAATGAGGTGTCATTTATCTAATTCGGTTGAGCCGTTGAGTAGTTACGACCGGACATAGGAACGGACATACATACATACATACATACATACATACATACATACATACATACATACGCGTCAAACACATAACCCTCCTCCTTCGGCAGTCGGGTAAAAATGAAAGCTCAAGTCGTAGGCTGTCGTTTTAAATCATTGTAACCCAATATTTTAATTTTTCCGATTTTTACGGCTGAGTTAAAGTTAGCTCGTGCCAATTTCAACCCGGACAATAAGTTTGGCGAGAACTGTACAGCTACTTTTGACAATACTACTATTCTTATTTCGAAAATAAAGTGAAGTGCAACCTATTTTCGGAATTCGATTGTACTCGAGTAGCCAATTACCTCTCTAAGCAGCTGCGACGTGGATTGCACTCTAGTTCCACACAACATGTCGGGACATGTGACGTAAACAGCCGAGGAGTTCATACACGTATCAGTCGTTTGTATCAACCCACCTGGACCAGTATTTAGGTAGTCTATCTTCGACATCGGGTCTATTGGAACAATCGAGATGAAAGGAGGTCTGAAAACGACAATGATTGAAATACATTTTAACGAAACAATGGATAATCGAAAAATCTTTTTAATTGGAAAGTATTAAATATGATAGAATTATCGTACCTATATTAAAAATGTGCATGTACTAAGGTAAAAACATATGTTGTAATCGGTGCTTAGCAGCTTAGCTATAAACTTATACGAAAAGATCAAGGATTACAAAAGCTTCGATTTCACAATCGTACCTAATTATCAGCCCCGTCTCCCGGCGACATGCATCATGGGCCCACATGTACGGATTCTTGCACACCGCATACCAGTCTCCTTTAAAATTTCTATGAAGAAAACCTTCAGTATTTGAAATGGCAAATAACTGAAAAGAAATAACTGATATTTTAAAATTAGCATCAAGCTAATAAAATAAACGGAATTTACGCTAAAGTCAACACAGATATGAAAATGAAGACTCATTGTTTTGGAAATCAAATACTGATAAAATTGGATTCCAATTTAAACGTAACGTTTGCAGTATTGTGTTTCGTTGGCATTATTTATCTCATTGCCATGCTTAATTAATCGTTATTTTGTTACATGTAAAATAAACTCGTTGATCCATTTTCTACTTGTATCAACGGCGTCAAAGCGACGTCCTTCGACTTCGACATCAATTTTGATAAAACGGTTTCTGCAATATAGTTCGGTCAAGTAAAGTGAAATTAGTATGTCTGTCATCCGTCAGCTGCACTTGCAAAAATGAAAATATATTTTTACGTTGCGAAGGATATGTTTTAATTTATAGGCAACTAAACATTTGATGGGCGCCTTTTGCGGCATTATAGATCGTGCATTTCAAAACTAATGGGTATTGATATTATTTCAGACTGATCTCTGACACTTATGGGAATTTGAAATAAAGCCACTTTTGAAGTAGGTATTTTATCTTAAGTAAGCAGGTACCTACTTAGTAGGTATTTTATAAAAAATAATTCATTTCTATTATTATACAAAATATCGGTGTACCCAATAAGAATACGAAGTTAACCGACACAAAACTGAGATGGTATTGAAGATTTTGTGACAGTAAAATCTAACAGTGATATTCTCCAAGTAGATATAAAATCTAGGAAAACATTTCATAACCGGCTAATATAAATATGAAATGTTTTAGAATGGGGGTTATCACTTGGAACACACACACGAGTGACGCCGCAGGTAAAAGCTACTTATAATATATTATATGTAACTAAATATAAAAGCAAAATACATACTGGTTTTTTGAGTAGGCTCGGAGCGAGCATGTTGCATTCGACTTCGTCTTTGTGGTTGGGACAGTCGACGACATTATTACATCTTTGCTCTTTGCTGAAGCAAGTGCTTTGAGAGTTTATATCCAAGTCTTCGCAACTGAACATATTTTCACTACAACCTAGAAGATAAATGTGAGTCAAGTGAGAAAAGAAGAGACATGTTAGAAGAGAAATGTTAGTCAGGCTTAACATAGCGATCTGTACCTACTAAACTTAAGAACTACACTTCATACCTATGTTATACAAATTAATAAATTGATTTGATTTGATTAGAGTATTGCGTGCTCATTTCAGTAAAGACCTTTTTGAATCCTCCATTTTGTAACATTGGTTGTCGTAGAGGTTAGTTTTCATTCAAAACCTATGTTATTGTAGAATTCAATTTTTTTATGAATGTGGTAGCTGTTTTTGTTTGTAAATCTAGAAAACCTGTGGTGCAGACGATACCGATGAGTGATATTTTGTTAACATTTATTTTATTTTATTAAATTTATTTTATTTAATAAAATAAATCACATAATTTTATGCATTTTGATAACATAATCAGTAAGCTTAGACTTGTAAAGTAAATAATGATTACCAAAGCAACCCATTTCATCTTCTCCAAAAGGACAATCAAAGTATCCATCGCAGAGCCGAGACTTGTTGACCCTGGACTTGCAAGAACATCTAGCTTCATCGCTGACGTCAGCACAGTCTACGTTTCCATCACACCACTGCTTTTCATCTACGCAGGCATCACCACTGAGACAAGGAACTGTGCCAACTGCGCATTCTGCTGCTCTTGTTACATTGAACGGGCGATCTGTGGCTGATGCATCTGACCTGTGAATAAGAACAATGCGTTGATGTTGATGTCTGCATAATATACTATTATCTTATTTGGATAATTATATATTATTATAATAATTGGATAATCATAGTAAACATATTTACTTTTTTTGACGAGCCTGAAACACAGTTAAATACAGTTCCTAAATATAAATTCCTGTAAAGAACAGTTCGTGATTCTTGTTTTTAATTTTACTACTTCTAAAAATATCAGATTCCAATTATATTGATAAGTCTTATTTCGTGTATCAAATTTTCATATAAGTTTTACGTAGTTATTTAAATACAAAAATATTTGCAAGATTTCATTTAGGTATTGAACATTTTATACCATTAAATTAATGTTGATGGGTGAATCCTAGTTAGTTTAAGACCGCAGATCCAATGAAAGTCTTAGAACTTAATGTCCAAATAAAAACATGTGGAAAAACAACACTAAATAAATAGAAAAAAAAATTAGCATAACATACTATGTAATGCAAAGCAGATTGTTATTTAGTTAGTACACACTCAACACTTACTTTGACGTCAGGAGGCTCATGAATATATCAACATCTTGGGGATGTATTTTTCTTTGCGAGTCCATATCACGTGCCTGAAGATATGGAGCGTGCATAGCGGGCGAGAAATATCTTAAAAATTAAGAGTAAGTAGTTTAACATTTTAATGGAAATAAAGTAGTTAAATATTATGAAGATACATTGCAGAAAAATCATATTTTCATACCTGTTCTGAGGCAGAAATGAATGCTCATAATGTGTTGCATGTGGTGCGGAATATTCAGAAATCGGTTCATAAATTCCTGTAAAATGTTAAAGTATTAAAATGTAAATATTATATAACGTATAATGATAAATATTTATGGGCTTATATTTCAGTGGGCATGTTTTGTAATTCTTCTAAAGTACTTGAAATCGATTTTGACGTTATTTTTGTATTTATTGTTAGCAATACTTCGGCTAGAACGTGGACCTTTTGTCGAGATCCACAATTTATGAGATTTAAACGACATCCACGCGAACGAAGCTGCCGCAAAAGTTATAATTATCAAAACGAAGTATCGTTACGATTATAAGTAACGATAGTATACAAATAACTTTATTATTGTTCTCTGACATAGAAAAAGTTACAAGATTTTATTATTAATAGGTAATTTTTCTAGTGTACATTACATTTAATTATAATCTATGTAAGAGACTGTATAATTATGACAGATTACCAGCCTCTCCAGACTCTGAACAGGTGGATGATAGGTAAGTACATGCTTAAAGTACAAGAGTATTATTAAGTTAAGTGGGTGTAAATATATGGAGTGAGTGTGTCAGTATCTAATATAACATAATGTGGTAGTGTGAGGGTGTGTGGATGTGTTATATGTGTGAGGTAAGTCTGCGTGGGTGTTTGTGGATGTGTATGTGGTAGTGTGTGTGTATGTATGCGTGTGTCGATGTGCATGTGTGTGTTTAGTATTCTACAGTGGTATTAGTGACAGAACATTTGGTTCTAGTTTAGGATGGGAGTTTCAATACAGTTTCTGTCGCCTCATAATCAAGGGACTTAAGCCAGGTAGTTATAGCCTTTTTACATTTAATTCTCGTAAGAGGGTAAACTGTTGTCTTCTCATTTATTTTATTATATAAGTATCCTCCTAGAAAACCAAAGAATTTACGTGAGAAGGCTGTTTTACATTGCTTGTTGACTTCACAAACCCTGTGTTTGACACGCTTGTGATTAAGTGAATGATCATAACCTATTAGCGAATGCTGTTTTAGGGCTGCGTACAAGGTATACAGTTGACGTACAGTCAGGACATCAGAGAGCAAGTATCTTTGGTAGGAAAGCTAAATGGTAACGACAAACTTACTTTTAGAACTGCTCTTTGGGCTCTTTCGAGCTTTATCGTCTAGTATGAAGCCTACTAGTTATAAAAGTATCAAAATAAATGTCTGTACCTTTTGCTTGAGGGTAATTTTGTTTCAGTAGGCGAGCCAATAAGCAAGAGTCACTGAGATGATGTGGAGGAATCAAATGTGGATCAATTAATGGGCTAGCATCCCGTGACTCCAATGGTATTGAAGGAATTGATTCTAAAATACTGTCGAGATTGGATAAAGGTAATGCTTCACGCTTAGATATATCTGTAGGACTAATGTCACTGTGCTTAGTGTTATTATCAACAGCAATGTGTTGTTTGTCAACATTAATGTGTTGTTTATCAACATCAATGTGTTGTTTATCAACATCAATGTGTGGTTTACCAACATCAATGTGTGGTTTACCAACATCAATGTGTTCTTTATCATGATCAACTTTGAGATTTATTCTTGAGGCACCAGATACATCGGTGTGTTCTGTTAACGCTTTCAATTTCGTCACAAAATCTTTGCAGATTTCCTGTCTCTCTTCATTGTTACATAAAATATCGTGTTTTAATATGATTTCTCTGGCTTTTTGCATTTGTTCATCATTGAAGTTCATAGTGGGGTCTTCGATGTCAAACGAAGAATCAGTAGAAGTCATCGTGTGCCTTTTTCTTCTTTCTTTATAGAGTTCTGGAGTTGAGTTTTTCATTTGTAAAAATATTTCCGTATTATGTACTGTCACATTAGGAATATCTTGATTACCTGTGACGATTATAATTTCAGTATTTCTTGTACTTTCTGAAATAAAAATACATGTTGTTAAGAATGAAAGTAAAATTAAGGTATTTATTATATTACAGCATTAAATTATAATTAACCTAGTCTTCCATGTTTATGAGATAATAATATTATAGTGTAACTATTTTCTTACCGTAATCCTCAAAAATTTTCAACAGAAGGACGTAAGTTCCTACCCCAAATACTGTTAGTAATATCATTACTATTAGTTTTCGTAATGTTGGTAGCAAACATTTGTAAAATGCATTATCACTGCGATCTGAAATACAAGAAATTTACATTTTAGCCAAGCTATGAAAGATCTGCTTAGCAAATGTGAGAATGACTTCGGTTTAGTATCGAAAGTATTGCATTGCAAAGAGAAGAAGACATTGTAATGAAACTTCTTTTTACCCGACTGCCGAAGAAGGGTTATTTACGGATTTTATTGCGTTATATTGATATGATTTAAAAAATAACTATAACAACGTTTTTGCCTTGTGTCACCGGCTCCTGGTAACTTCCCTTTAAATTATTTGACAAAAATTTAATACATTTTTTAATTTTAATTTTAAATTAAATTCCGGTATTTAACGGCTACCCAGAGGTAGTGAATTTCGGGCCCTAATAGTTGTTTTATTTTAATGTCTTCGATACACGTGTCAGAAATCAGAGAATGACGTCAATGGTTGTAAGGATCTACAGCCGTATCTAACGTCTGAAGCCAAGGATAGATGTAAAAAAATTTATGTACCTAATATTTTTGTGATATTACTAGCTATTGCCTGCCGTTTCAATCGCGTCTTTTATTCTTTTTACTTGGCTTTTTTCGTCGCGTGATGTTAAATAGCATAAGAATATAATATTCCCAAGAATTGGGTTATGAAAGGCAAAAACCAATTTTATAAAATCCAATTGGTAATTTCAGAGGAAGAGTATTCAAACAAAAAACACTCCTCAGCTTTTAAATTAGGGTTGTAACATTTTCTTGTCACTGCTAGACACGGGTATCATTTTATAATGAGAGACCACTAAGCTGGCCATGTTAACTTCATAAAAATGGAATTAAGTAAGTGTACTAGGTAGACGTAAGAGACCCATACTCCCGGCCTAATCCTCAAAGACCAATAATAGCACTTTGAAGGTTTCCGCCCGTAAAAAAAACATGGTGAATACATACTGTTTGCTGAGGACTCTGCCAGTTCCATCGGTGGAAGACCCAGCTGGTCCCAACGCTCCTTTGTTAAATTTTCACTGGTCATCTAAAAATAGGCAAATTACTTACTTATAAATTAAAAAGAAACCAAAGAATGTGCTGCTTTATCATACTAAATGTAGGTTGTATAATATACACGTAAGAAGTGAGTTTTAATTGATTGATGAAACATTACCTAGTATAGAAACTCTTTCTCATAAAGTAGGATAAATTATTGAAATTTGAACTTTATCTATACTAATATTATAAAGGGGAAAGATTTGTATTTTTGTATGTAACGAATAAACTCAAAAAATACTGGACCGATTTGAAAAATTCTTTCCATGTTAGATAGCCCATTTATCGGGGAAGGCTATATATCATCACGCTACGACTAATAGGAGCGGAGTAGTAATGAAATTTTTTGCAAAAACGGGGAAAAAAATTATAAGACCACGCGGGCGAAGCCGCGGGCGGGAAGCTAGTGTCTGATAAAGTCCTCGTGAGGCAGACTAGTAAAATCTACGTTGACATTTTAAAACTCATCGACTTTTTCTGACGAAATTGGAGTTGGCATCCGACTAACCAAATGCGGCGGAATACCAGTTTGCTACAAGAAGCCAATAAAAACTCCGCATCCCAATTTAATACCAGTAGGTAGTACCTATTCTGAGTATAAACTGGTTTTCAGGACTTTTGGGCTACCTAATTAGGCAGAGGTGCGGCTAGTAGGGTAGTAGTTACGGCTGTAAATTAAGTACATTATTAGTAATTTAGGGCGAGACTATTAGATATTATCGACTGGGTACAAATTCAAATTCTTAGCTGTTCAGAATTTCACAGAAAAACCCTATGAAAGTTAGCATGACCTGGGAATTGACACAAGGACCTCAACCTATGACCACAAGGTAATATTATTGTTGTTTTTTTAACTAAATAATCTAATGGTAACTAAATAAATAAATAAATAACTAAATAAATAGCTAGGAGCTTAAACGTATAAATGACGTCACGAATACAGTAGATATTAATAAGAAATCTCTATTCTTATAATCAATTATTGTCACTTGTCTAATTAACTGTAATAAAGGACAAATAAAACGATCTAAGGAGGAAGCAATAGACAATAATATTATATTGAGTGACGTAATATCTTATTACTGTCGTTCGTCGATTGATGTAATAAATAGTTAGGCTCATCTCAGTGTTCACGACACTCCTAATATTAATAATGACACATAAGGGCCTGTTTAGTCATATCTTAGTAAGTTCCCGTTAAATCACTTGGCAGATAATACCATAGAAATTTTGTTCCATTTTATTTGATTCGGTGGTTAGTGGAAAGTACAGTGCACGCCAAACTTATTGTCCGGGTTGAAGTTGGCACTTGCGAACTTTGACCCGGCCGTAAAAATCGCAGATAGAAAAATATTGGATTAGAATGATTTAAAACGATAGCCTACGAATTGAGCTTTTGTTTATATATATTAGAATCTAATATTTTTCCTTCTTCGATTTTTACGGCTGGCAAAACTCGAAAAATAATCTATGGATTGACTTGAATTTATTACACAAAATGTGAGTGTTTTTATTTTTATATCCTTTATCCTGGAGTGGGATAATGAAGTTACATAATATAATGAAAGCCTTCAAAAAGGTCACGTGCGTAGTATGTATTCGCAACCGGCGCGTGTGTATAACAAGGTGTATGAAAAAAGAAGCATGCAAGAATCAAATGACGACGTCTGTGGTCTAGTGGTTCGAGTACCGGACTGCTGATCACGAGGTCGTGGGTTCGATTCCCACAGGACACAAATATTTATGTGATGAATATAAGTATTTGTGTTTGTCTGGGTGTTTCTTATGTATTATAAGTATGTTTTTACAAAAAAAAAGTATATAAGTATTATATCCATTGTCTAGTACCCATAGTACAAGCTCTGCTTAGTTTGGGACATATTTACACAGCACTATCTGTGCTGTGTAAATATGTCCCAAGATATATATATATATATATATGAGTTTATGTATGTATTGAACACAAAATGAACCACCGCAATGCGCACCTGGGCTTACCTGAGTAGTTTAAAAAAAAAATGAGCTTAAAGATATTTTTCTCTCATATATGAATGATTGGCTGACCAAAAAGAAACAATCTTTCAAATTAAATTAGCTAATTTTCATTGATACGTTTTATTGTTGACTCCGTTAACCCTACCGCACTGTAGGTGCTCAAACATATCAAAAAGGTATTTTTTAATGCCACATTGAGCAAAAAGTTTGTATTCCCATTAGTGCTCAAAAAGGAATACATCAGGTGCTCAAAGAGAAATACTTCGCAATGTTTATTTCACTCACTAAAGGAATCTTCTTTAAATACCAACATAATTAATAAAAAATACCTTTAACAACTGTTTACCTTTTATGTTGGCTTAAACGATTAGAGCCTTTGATGTCCGTAAATAAGTTATTTCTATCGCGATAGCTATTTTTTGCCTCGGGTATTATATAACTCCCAGTTTAGCTTCTGTAAACAGCTCCATTAAACTTTGTAAGTTTAAATTGACCTAGCATTGTATAAGATTTTCGAAGAATGAGAGCTCAAATTATCGTGTAAAGTTTCAGATTGAAAATACTCAGCAGTAGGCCTTATTATGAATTTGTGCCCGGTTAATGGCCTTATTATGAATTTGTGTCTGGTTAATTGCAATTTGCACCCTATTATAAGGGGTCTTAAAGCTTACGGTGAAATGTTTATGTAGACCTTCATTTTATTAGATAATTAGGTGCCTATAGGTAAATGTGTACAGGCTGATACAATAATCGTTTTGATCAAGTTGTAAATAGAAAAACAACAGGAAGTTACATAAATATAGAACATACTTGTACATGAAGCAGCTACGTAATCAACTTAGTACGGAGAATCGAATTTCCTCGAAGCATCGAGGTAAATATTACTATTTTATAGTAGGTAATAGATTTTTATGAAATTATTGATGTAACTAGACCTTGCATGATCAGATTTTTCGAGTATAATGGTACCTATTATCCATCGCGGCCAATGATGATCTCGTCATTTTATTTACGGTTTTTCCGAATCCTTCAGGTGGTACCTACCTAAATACAATCGTAATGGTTTTTAGGGTTACGTACCCGAGACCCAATTTCTATCGTTGGTAATTTTTTTTGGGGATACAGGGATGTTGGTATATAAGGTGTTATGATAAACAATGTGTTTTGTCCTAATTCAGTACCTAAGTATATTAGTAATTTTATCTGGTTAGTAACTTGTGTTTGTATCTAAAAGCCCATTTATTTACATCACAAATTTATAATCCGCACATAAAAAAAGTAATTTCTTACATCGAATACGAAGAAACTTACATCGTGTAAGGGCCTGTTTCACAGCTTACCTACAGACAAGTTCCCGGTAAATTACTTGGCATATAATTTCATACAAATACTGTTCCAATTTTGAATTTATTTGGCAGTTAGCGGCTATCCAGAGGTGGTGAAACACGCCCTTATCTCAATATTCGCCGCATTCAACCTCATAACAAAGCAAATTCTACTTACATTTTCTTACTTTAATAAAGATTCACTCACTAATCACGACAACACATGTCCATACAAAATAACAATACGTTACTTCACACCACTGAGCGATCACCGTCGCCGGCGCACTGAGCCAACCACCGTTCCACACAATCTACCTGATCAGCAAATTTCGGGTAGAATCACATTTGTTTAGTTGACAAATTATTTGTATGTAAAATGGCGTGTTTCGAATCTGAATCATTTACTTCTTACCCGACTGTAATGGATATAAAGAAGTTATGGTTTTATTTTAAGGGAATGACTCCGTGTTAGCATAAACCTATCAATATTTTTTATTACTAAATATACAGTAGTTCGATTATCATAATCGGGTATATTTTAGGACCTAACCATTGACCTAATTATTACTACTTAAGGACTGGGGGGACCGCGTGTCACAATGACACCCCCGAACTTGGTCCAAAATGGTCTTCTCTTAACCGAAGTGAACTAGCTAACATACTGATTTCTGACTCTTACGCGAATACTAGACATTGAAATGAAACTTCTTTTTACGAATTTAATTACCAAAAGTGTAGGGTAGCTGTTAGTAATTGAAACGTCAAGACGCCTATCCGTGACCATGGACGCTGTAAAGGGTCCGAAACCTCGGGATTAAAATAATATCAAGTGAAATAGTCCGATCGGCTAAAAACAAATGCCATGCAATACTAATAACGATGACGGTAGTGGTTCTGTTTATGGGGAAAGGGTCTCCCAAACATACGCGGTCTGCGGTGGCGGTCAGTTGTAAAAATTACTGATAAGTCAGCCAATTGTACTGATCGCCACCGCAGACCACGTATGCCTGGGAGAGGCTGAACGCGTTTGTAAAATTTTTGGGCGGCCCTATCTTTACCTAGTACTTAAATCAATGGATCTAACTTGTATCTATCAGTCGCAACTGGTGTGGCTAGAAGTGATGTTGATGAATGTGGACGAAGAAGTAGGATGCAATAATCGTAGCAAGTGGGTCCAGTAGCTTGTTATTTTTTGGAAAGCGGAGAATCCTCATGGATCTGGGGAGGCAGGAGAATGTCAGACTTCTACCGACTAAAATTCACTCAGTCACACATGTTAAGCAACGAAGTGGTCTACGACGATGGAGCGTGCTTGCCAAGAAGAAACCGATTCAATCTCGTTTCAGTCCCCGATTCAGTCTTGGTCTCGTCGCGTCGGTAGGAGTCCGAAGGAGACCGACTACGAGGGCCTCGTAGTAGTTTTCATCACTAGGCTAGCGAGGCGATCACCCGAGGGTGTTGGGTTCGCCACCCAGCCGGCTTGCAATTCAAATTTTTTATCGTCAAAAGCATGTTTTTCATTTTAAGTACCTAGTACCTATGAATAATAATAATTGTATACCAGCTTTGACATAAAATAAACTGGATGGAATATTTTAGAAGGTTATTAAGTTCATATCATGATGTGATTGCATTAACTCTTATGTCACTAGCACAGGGTTCAAATTCAATTGATTCACACTTGTTCCTGAGATGAACGAACTATAAGATGATCCCGTACTAGAATTCAAATAAAAGACAAGAAGTAAAGTAATCCAAGATAATGTTCTTGAGAAGTATTAAGTTAGGAATGTATGTCAGTTACTAAGTTTTGTGATGGAACTGAATTATGCTGTGTTTCGTATTTACTTGGCGACTTTGTAATGAAGGAAAACGTATTCGTTTTATATCCGTACCATATTTAATATGGGTAGCTATCTAAACTACTCGTATATAATTATACTGTATGTCTAAACAACAATATATCATTTTATTGATGTTCAAAACATAGGTACCATCAATCATTTTCCAGCATTTGAACATTACCGTCGAGAACATTACATTACTTTCGTAAATATTTTAATTATTATATTATGATATTTTCTGGAATGAAAAATTTGTTTAAAAAATTTACGTTTCAGCTTGATACAACATTACATTCTATAGCTGCACCGATATTGCGCAGTGTCATCAGATCGCTACATGCACCACATAATGATGACCTGATATTTCGAAATATTGAATTGTAATTTAATTATTTTTAAAACGCTAAGCATTTGCGAATAATTTAGTTATTCATCAAGAAAATATGAAATCTTTAAGGTCATTTTATTTAGACCGTTCTTTCGGCTTTTGTTATTGTGATTTATAATTCTACATTTATTATTCAAAGAACCTATTAAGCTCCGAAAACTTATGGCAAAAACTAAAGCTAAATATTATTCATGATCATCTTCACAAATAGCCTATATTTATCTACTGTTTGTATATATATAAAAGACGCTCATTTTTATAAGTCGACCATTTATATCTTACTTCATCTAACTAACATTATTACCATCATCATCCCTGTTTTCTTATATGGATTAAGCAGACATATACTTACTGATATATTTAGGTAGGTACCATGTAATAAGAGATAAGATAAGAAGTTTATGTGCAGTATATGGGTACAAACAGTTCTATACGCCTTTATGCAGGCACCAAACCAAAGTAACAACAAGTTGATAATCATTAGTTAAGAAAAGTTTGTTACTAGAACAATATGTAAATTATAAAAAATAAAAATAATAAATAATTGTAAAAAATAGATACTAAAAGATTAGCTAGCTTAGTGAAAATAGCTTTGTATTTTCTTTTATATTTGGCACCCAAACAAACATTCCTGAATATAATGAAAGAACTTTTTGACTGCATCGATTTCGTTAGCTTTCGACTAAATTATCCAAGAGACGCAAATTCGAATTCTGTCTGCGGTCGAAATTTTCAATCACAAACATGTTTATCTTTAAAAGGAGTGTGTCAAATACAAAAAAAATACACATATAATTTTTTTTGCTAAGCTAGCTTGGATTCTCAATTCAACAGACAGAGCGGCTTGAAAGGAGGTTAGGGAGGCCTTTGCCCAGCAGTGGGACAAAGTGGGCTAGTAAAAAAAAAAAAGCTAGCTCATTTTCTTTTAATAACAAACTTTCCTGAGTAATAATGGTCAACTGACCTTGTTAGGAGACTTGGATAACATTTGCGATTAATTAGACTTGCTAAGTGACATGTGTTCCGATGTTGTCTTAAGGAATGGCGTGCGGGTAGAACAAATCAATTAGTACACAGTTTCAGACGCGTCCGCTCCATTAGTTAATTGATCTTTATCCCTTAGATGTCCCCTTTACAATCTAAGACTTTACTGTATTGAAAGCGGCGCAGGAGCGATGCGATCATGGTCCTACTGACAGCGACGTGGCAAAAACGAAAGTGAATATTTTAAAGGTGAAAGTAGCTCTGTTTGTTCTTTGTAAGCCCAAATCGCTGAACAGATTTAGATAAAAGATACATAGTAATCTATACTAATATTATAAAGATTTGATTGTTTGTATTGAATAGGGTCCGAAACTACTGGACCGATTTGAAAAATTCTTTCAGTGTTAGATAGCCCATTTATCGGGGAAGGCTATAGGCTATATATCATCACGCTACAACTAATAGGAGCGGAGTAGTAATAAAAAATGTTGCAAAAACGGGGAGAAAACTTGTAAGACCCAGCGGGCGAAGCCGCTCGCAGAAAGCTAGTACTTATTGTCCGGATTGAAGTTGGCACGAGTTAACTTAAAGTTAACTAGCCGCCAGTAGCCAGCCATAAAAATCGGAGAAAGAAAAATATTGGATTAGAATGATTTTAAAGGCCACCCTACGACTTGAGATTTCGTTTTTATTTATTACATTCATTCGCATACATTCATTCATCATTACGTTTTCATTTTTTAAAACAAATGGCCGCATACTTTGACCACCTCAGGATAGCATATTATACAGATACTTACTACTAATTTTACTACTAATTTTATACCTGCATTTATATATTATACGTATACCGAAAAAAATTTGGTAATTTAAGCAATAACAAAAAGGTTACATAGCTAAAACATACGCATTTGATGCAGCGCAGACTTAAGTAATTAATTGGGATCCTGATCTAATCCCTGGTCCTTACTTGGCATTTTGCTCCAGGCTGTTCTGGCCTTAGCGTTTTAAGTGTACCTATTGCTTTTTCTGATTGTACAATAAATACATCGGAACATATGTTGTAAATGAAGCTCCGGCGGACACGCGCCATTTGGGGGGTTAATTGAAAATAAAGAGATTATTCTTTTAATAAACATAAACAGTAGGTATAGATTTCTTCTAGTTTAAAACAAAAAAAATATATTTCAGAACAACCATTTGTGGGAAACCCTAATATTTATTTTGTTGTTTAAATAATTTTGACTGATATACACAATGACTATATTATGTATATTCATACATGACTGTATATCATTATAAAAGTGATTATCAAAAGTTTTTATAGCTCTAAGTATGTCATAATTTGCATAACAAAGATGGATGTGTATTTTAAAATGTAAATGTACGAGAAATTTTGTTTTAATGAAGGTTTAATTAAAATAAGGTGATAATGGCCAGACACCTGACTATTAATTTAAAAATAATTATAAGATTTCGGCAAACACTTTTGTATGCACAGTATGTATACATCAAATAGTTTTCTCATATTTCTTCAAAAGCTTTGATAAACAAACAATAATGAAAACGCCAATTCGACATAGATATAATTACCTACTTTAAAAGCATAGTCAGCTTACAGCTATGACGTCATTTACCAAGGCGTGTAACGTACTTTCAAGTGTTTTCTATAATGTAGTGATATTCATGTAATACCTAAAAACAGAAGATTTAAGTACCTACTTATGCAGTTGTTAAATTTTACTCTTTCTCTATAATATTGAGAGTCAAATAAACCTAATAGCTACCTACTTATTGCTCTTGGCCTAATTTTCTCAAAATCTGATGTGATTTAAGCGTAAAAACAGACAGATAGCCAGAGTTACTTTGCCATTGGCTATACGTAGTATTAGACGACATATAAGACTTAAAAAATCCTATTTAAAACATGAAAATAAATCCTATAATACCTAATAAATTGTTCCCTGGTTCCAAGAACCAGCTGTAGCGTTTATTTTATCAGAAAAGTTCGGCCATAACGATAGCAATTCAAAGTGAAAGAACATAATTTTGTGGAAGGAAAACGTTCAATAAACATGTCGTATGGTTGAGGGCTCCGTCACGGTTTGAACAAAGTACTGTGTATTCGTTATTCATTAACATGATTTGGTTAGTGATTCCGTAGAAAATTGATGGGTTTCCATCGACTATAGGCCCATATAATGTAAGGGGGTCAATCGGTCTCCTCCATTTATTGTTTGACCTTGACGAAAGGTGCAAGCGTATTTGTGTAAATGTTTTTAAGTTAATAAAGTGATAAATTATCGACTGGTGACAAATCCGTGCTGATATTCTCGTCGATATATTGAAGGTAAGTGTTATGGGCTTATTCTAAAAATATAAATTAAATATCTACTTAAACATTTTTCTATCGATTGGGGGGAGATCCTTTCTAATCCAACACTTACAAAATAGTTTCCAATTTGTATCTTTGCTTACTGAAGTGCAAAATTGAGACCGTTATTGTATGTAATAAAATATAATTATGGGGTGAGGATCAAATAGGACTGACTAATAGTAGCTGAGCCCAACGTGGTATTGAATTTATACATCATGTAACTTTTTTATTTCTGATAAGTCTCCAATTCAAAACCTCATTTAGCATCGTGGGCTCTCCTACTATAAGTCATTCATCAACGCCCACTAGTAATGTCAGAAAAGTGACATTTTGCACAAGACATCATTTTACCCGGAAAGAGCAAAGTGTTTGCAGAATACAAATCTCGATACTCGACATACAATATTCAGAGGTGAAACAGATTTATGAATAAATAAGCGAGTGAAGTTTGGCAAAATATTGACGATGTTAGAATTGTAAAGTCTGTACGGAACATAAAACTTCATAGACGTTTAGTCTTCTAATGACGTCATATGAAACAGGCAAATTTCTATAGGATTTTTACATATTAAATATTTGATTGTTCATCTTAAGTAAATGTTCCTGTATTATCTGATTACGATGAAACTTTTTTTGGAGCTGTTGAATGCGCAACCGCGAAGGTCTCTGATAAAAATCATCATTAATTAACTGACTTCAAGCATTTTGTAGTGTATCTTATCTTCAGAAACGATGATCAGAAAGGTATTGCAGAATGGTTCTTTTTTATCTTAAAAAAACAAATAATGGTGAAGATATCGCAACAAAGCAGACATACTATCGAATTTAAACCTTCTATTTTTTGAAGTTAGTTAAAACGAGGCATGGTAAGGGACAAATCTTGTATGTTATAAAACAAACTTTCAAATAAAGAACCCGTTTACAAGTTCGTGGAACACTGGCACCCGGTCGCCATTTAGAACTTTTTATAACGGCGCTTATTTGTCAATTTTTCCTTTTACAACTTATAATTGTTTATTAAAACTTTCTCATACATCAAGCAATAAAATAATTGGGAGGCGTCTGCGTCAAATGATATTTGATATAATGAATTCATACACACATCCGTCGAAATAATTTATGGAGAGATGACTTGAATAATAACGTACGAGTAGGTACGTATAAATATATGAATAGTAAAAAATATCAAATTTAATTAGGTAGGTATATTTTTATTGTTTCTTTTAATAAAATAAGAACATTAGGTCCTTTATTCTCTCCAGTGATATAAGAAAAATTAAAAAAAAAATATGCTGCCAAACTGCAAAATGCAATCGCAATTTATAATAAATAATAAACAGAAAATTACAGTTGCTATCGCATCTTTTTATTTGGTTTAAAAGAGTTTTGGAAATTCTTATAAAAATAAAATTATATATTTTAAACAGGCGTACTGTGGATGTATACCATTACACCTGTGCCTAGCCCTTATAGGAATACAGGCGTGATGGTACGCTTGCAAAATCATCAACCGAAATAATGTTGAATAAAATTTTGCACTATTCGCGTCGCTTTATCACTATTCGTTAAGTAGGTCATTAGTGCAAATACTGTTTCAATGTAAATATGCGTACATGCAATAATACTTATATACATTACATACATCTTTATACAAGTGTAACTGAATAATAATATGTAGTACTTATCACAAAATATCTGTATCGTAAATAATTTATGAGTATCGTGCCGTAAACATCAAACACCTGAGTCTTGACGCTTTTTCTATCAATATCGTTATTTATAATTCAGAAGGCAATTTACACCGGCTTTTTTTTGCCGGCTCTCCTCCATAGGGCCTACTTTTTTGGAACCATGCAACTAGTGTGAGCTTTCAAAATATAAAAAAACTAACATAAATATAACATAATAACATAGGTACGGTCAACAACGAAAGTTGATAAACACAAGCAATATTTAAAAACATCAATGTACTAAAACTATTCATTAGATTTTGACTAAGGTAAAGCATATAATTGTTCTTTAATAAGAAAACATACTTATACGACCTTCTAGTCGTAATCTAATACAGGGTATTTTGTCCACACCTTCGGTACATCATTTGGGCCGATTTCGATGACCGTTTTTACGACCACCAGATAAATGAAGCCGTCAGCTAATATAATTACGGAGTCTAAACTGTAGGTATTTTCTTTTCAGATACCTCATTCAGTTTCTAAAGAAATGGCAACAGTGTCGATATGAACTACGTGACAATGCGTTCTTCTCAGCTTACCCTAATATCTATATTAACTTTGTCCTTAATCATCGGCTGTCACAGCGAACAAAAACAGCCCGATCCAGACTCGTATGTGAGCCAGCTCATCGCAGATTTGTGGTTGGATGGGGCCGATATCGTTAGGATTATTTGGCGGGATTGTTCTAAGAAAGTAAGTCTTTTTAAATTATATTCAACTTTAAATTTAGACTGGAAAATTAAAGTCAGCTTTGCTTAGAAGTTTAAAAGGCCAATTCAATTATTGCCCTGCATAACTGTAACACTCACTTTATTTGCCACTACTATGTCTGGACTTTATAAAAGATCATGCATGATCATGATTTTCTAAATTTGTTTCGGCGCGGCATTTTATTTTCCGTCTGTCTGGAAATGTCGGCGCCTGTACTTTTACATTTAGTTTTAATGTAAAACATTGATGGGTAAAGTATCATTGAAAGATCTATCAGAAATAAATATCATTTCATTATCATGGAAGATTCACTATTATAGAAAGGCCTAAAGATAGTTCGACGGCTTGACTGGATTTGTACGTGCCTAAGATAGAGGAGAAATTCTTAGTGTCTACAAAATATTTTTTAGAATTACCATAATAAATTCAAACAATCTAAAGTTGGTATACATAACATACAACCTATCTTTATTTTATTTTGTTCCGAGTTCGGTACATACGCTTACACGAGGGTCTCATAATATAAGATCTTCAGATATCTCAAGCCCTCTATGCAAGCATAGAAGCAATATTTCTACAATACACGAAAACCGATTTCGCGTACCAAGTACCAGCATTTTTCCTTAGAACCTTTCGTGTTATCATTGTATACTCAAGTACCTTCACCACTTAAGTGGAACTTGCCCATTAAGGTTATTTGTTGAGATTCAACAATGTCCTTAGTCCGTCCATAATAATATAATCTCGTATAAGCTTTCAGTAGCCGCTCGAAATCTCCATAATCGGCTTTGCCAACAGACGCTTCTGTTTACACTCAAATATGTGGCTAGTTATATGGGGATTAGAGTTGAGTTTTATTTTTAGACCTCATTGATTGAGGCTCTTTAGAGACATGTGAAGTTCAAGACGATCAGTGCTTGTGAGTCGAATTTGACGTAGAATTATGGACCTGCCCATGTTACTAGCTTTAATCTGCAAACATTTATTGCGCAAATCGGTTCTTTAAACTAAAAAGCTTAGCGTTACACTAGATGAAGAGATTACTTAAGCTAATATTGAAGTTGGTGCGCACAATTTTTTATATGTATATTAAAATTTTGCAACAGGATTTTTTCTATTAGTATGAAGTTTTCCTTGCTGAAATTTGCGTTTTACCAGATTTAGGGCCTGTTTCGCCACCTCTGGATAGCCGTAAACCACCGGATAAATTAAAAAATGGAACAAAAGTTGTATAAAATTATCTGCCAAGTAATTTATCAGGGATTTACAGGGAGGACGTTATTCGTTTTGTCCACTTATAACTGCAATTGGTATTTTTTTAAACAAAAGTGCGCTGATAATTTTAATAAAATGTTATTACATTTTATATTAACAAATACCGGTCATGTTGTTTGTATGTTTAGTGTTGAATATCCCCATGTATTGGACAGTTCAACTTCGAAAATCGGCAGGGTTCCTTGCCCTATAGTCACAGTCATGCCGTTCGATTGCGATTCAATTATTTGCAACACACTTTCACTGTGGCATTAAACATTCCAGTTATTACCAGTCACCTACCGCTAAAGTTATATTTTACCTACAGTTGGTGGACGTCAAAGACGTTATTGATCACAAAGAGTACTTCCCAAAGTTCGTGAGGTGCATGAAGCGGAAGACTCTGAGGGCCCTCGACCGGTCACTGACCCCAGACGTGGTGCCAGTAGCCGATGGAATCAACTTGGTACGCTTCGAACTCGTCGACAGATCTGGCAATGTTATGCCTGAAAATGAAACCAGGTAATTTTTATTTATAAGTATGTATTTTCGCTCTTGATGAGCGAATCCTGTCTATATTTTAAGAAATGATACAGAAATTCTATAACAAATAACTATGATGGTTATGGTAGAAAATAGAAAATCTGACTCTCAAGCCACAGTAACCGAGCATATTTAACTTTACATGACGTTATACAAGCCACAGTAACCGAGCATAAATAACTTTACATGTATAACTTTTATTTATTTCAATTCTGATTATAAATTCTTAGGCAAAGGTAAACTACTGTGTGGTGTGGTATGTTTAGGTCTCATATAATAGGAAGACGCCTATTGCTGTGAATTTCATAAAAAAAACAATATACTTTGCTCAACCTGAGACAAGTAAAGATATTCGAATTTAAAGTTAAAAATCTGGTAATTTTCTGTGAAATAAAAAAAAGTAAAAAAAAAGTGGGCAAATAATTTGGGCCAAGTGGGTAGCAGATGACCCCAACTAACCACCATTTTCGTATGTTCAACGTTGTACCAAACACCCTGTATTACTGGGGAACGTTGAAGCGGTGTTCTAACAGAAGTTATACTATTTGCCATAAACAACCACAATTCCCTAATTACGCTCAGTATTTGACGCTGTAATTTCGACATTATTGACAGAAGAATGTATAATAATGGAATACCATTTTGGTATGAGCTCTAGGGTTTTTATTGATATTATTATTTGGAAAAAAATATCCCGAGGGTGATATTTTTTGTTCAATTCATACTACGTTTCATCAAGAAATGATTTTAGGTTTTGCTCACAATGAGAACAATCAAGCTTTAACTGGGTAGGTACTCGATGTCAGCCATGCAGGCAAGAACTATGTCGTCACAAAACTATGGATTTTCTGCCTTCCACATTGGCATTGCAATTTTGACCATATCATCATCATCCTCCTGCCCTCATCCCTATTGTCTATGTCTTTTTACCCGACTGCCGAAGGAGGGTTATGTGTTTGACGCGTATGTATGTTTGTCCGTTCCTATGTCCGGTCGTAACTATTCAACGGCTCAACCGATTTAGATAAATGACACCTCATTTTCGTCTTGATGCCACGAGTGTCACCGGGTACATGAAATTTAAAAATAACAAAATGGCGGATTTTATACGCTTTAATGTGCGAACTGATTTTGAAAATGATCTTTAGCTGTATCAATTTTCATTTTAAGTTATCATTTAGGATCTATCTAGGTATGTTGATTTATAAACTTAAAAGTAGGAAATAAAATCAAGTGTTTCTTTGCTTGTCCCGCCTGCAATACATTTACCAACATCACCGAGCTTGTTTTTTAATTTTTGTTAGTACTTTTTCCGCAGTCGGGTTTTTTGTTTAATTTAATAATTCTTCCATACATCTCTATTAGCCGTCATGTCATCATTCAACTCCTTTGTCACAGTCCATTTTGATATCAAATTTGATCATATAATATTGAAAAATATCGGGGCGTCAATTGTAAGAAACACAAAGTCAGGGTAATGACCTTAAAACAATTCGTCAACGTCGCGCTCTGAGTGGGTGTCGTATAAAATTGCGCAACCTCCTCCTATTTCACGTTGTGGCGAAACAATATGCTTGATATACTAACACTGAAGAGATATATGCGTTGCAGGTTTATTTTCTATTTACGTGAATACTTATTGCTGAAATTGACTATGAGATGAGAGAGAAGCAATTTTACTCAGAAGTTCCATATAAAATATGTAACAGGTAATTAGGATGGGATTAGTAAAATTAATTGGAAGACAGGGATTATGAAGTGACGGTAACTGGTAGGTGGATAATTCTATTTTCAGATCTACTTTCAGAAGAAATACTACGTAACTAACGTGATTTATTCAAGTATTTGGGCCTAACTGTATAAGTTAATGAAAATTTTAATATTATTCATCATTAATGTAGGGTTTTTGAATGATACCTACTTTAATTCATTCATTTTGCTGTTTAATTTTTTTTACAATTTCGTGAAAATGTTGAAATCAACTACATAGTTCTTACTGATTTTATAGCGACTGTAAAATAATCAATATTGCGCTATTAAATAATTTAAAAATAGTTTTATTTCAAGCGTCACAATAGATAAAGGTTTCAAATTGTAACGCCATAGAATAATCACCTAATTTAGAAGAAAAATATTTTAGTATGCCAACATTTCTTGTAATAGTCAAGTAGGTATGTATATACATACTACGAGTACTTCAACAAAAATAAACAAAGTTATTATTCCGTACACGTTGCGCGGTTCCACATTCTGAGTCCCAGATACTATTTTGATCGTATTATACAGAAGATCTGTCTCCAGAATGGGATTAAAGGTTCGTGTAGGTGTTGCAAGACTTGGTACAAGGAGCTTTAGATGAGATCTTCAATGGTATGTGAACTTTGCCCTCCTGCACTAGGCTGTAGTGTCTGTTATGATCCCATTGCCAGCCAAAACTATACTTTCTTTAAAAATAAAGTTAAGTAACTGCCGAATCCATACTAATATTGTAAAGCTGAAGAGTTCGTTGCTTTGGTTGAACGCGTTTAGCTTAGGAACTACTGGTCCGATTTGAAAAATTCAGTATTAGATAGCCCGTTTATCGACGAAGGCTATAAGCTATATATCATCACGGTACGACCAATAGAAGCGGAGTATCAATTAAAAATGTTGCAAAAATGGGGGAAAAATCAACTTCGACGGGAACGAAGTTACGGGCAAAGGCTAGTAAATTAACAAATGGAACATATTAAATTATCTGCCAGCTAATTTAATGGGAACTTATCAGTAGATAAGGTGTGTAACAGGCCCTAAGGGTACAAAAGATATAAGATTATAAGAGTACCTACCTATAAAGAATTTAAATAATAACATATAATATTGTTTTAAATGAAAATCATTAGGTATGAGTGGATTATTTACAATAAAGGTCACATGGATGTAGTTGGAGATCAATGAAAACCGAATTTCTTTACCTGTCTCAACCTCCTACTTTTTGAACATAGAGCTCAAGTTGATAAGAGCATTTTAGTACCCATTTAGTACGTTTTTTACATAAATATGGTTGTACTTACCTATATACGGTATAATAAATAAAGGGGCCTATTCATACAGCTTTCCACTTTCTCAGAAAATGTATTTCGAAGAATTATTTCAAGCGTAGGTATGATTATATTCATCCGAAACTGTATCACTGTCAACTTATTCCAAGGGTACCTTCTCGAGATCAGAGATTCGTAACCTCAGGGAGATATTTGTATGTAATTTACTGTTGTATAGGTTTAATTTTCCAACAGCGTGTCCTTAGTAAGAGTAGAGATGTTCAACGTGGGGCCAATATTGTGAATTTGAGAAGTGTAAATAGATTGTAGCTTGTTAGTACCCACAGTACACTAAGGGTTAGAAGTAAAATATAAAATTGAATGCTTACGACAATCTAGGTTACTGAATTCCATTAACAAGTATCTAAATTCAAAATTATGCAACTCATGTTGAATAATTAGAATGTATTCCATTTACAAATAAAAGTTTTTTTTTTGTGGTTGGGTCGCCCATCCTTTTTTTTTTACTACACTATTTTTTGTACAAGACCCTAATGATTGTGTAAAATATGTTCGAGTATATAAGAGTTTCATCTTTTTTCTTCATATACCAATCTAATACCTATATTTTATGAGTTATTTTTAATAAAGGAAAATCTTAAATCTTATCATAGAAAATGCTTAAAAAATACAAAAAGACATTTTATTTTCGTTTTTTTTGCCAGCTCCTGGACTGAAAAAGAATTGGAAGAAGGCGATTGGCGCACCCTTGCCCTTCAGCGTATGGCCAAAGTTCTCAGAACTCACGTAATTAAGTTTGACTTTGACGATGGGAAAACTATCGAGAAAGGTAAATTGTATTTGTATGATTTCTTCACTCACTTTATTAAGTAAATCTAAGAATTTTTCGATTTTCTTTGTAAGTTTCTCGTTTGGCTACGTCTAACGAGTGATTTTTTGTGGTATATATTTTTCTATTATTGCTAAAGGAATACAATTCTTATAGCCTGATAATATAACATTTTAAATCTCCTATTTGTTTGTTTGATTTTTATTTATAAAAATAGTTTTATTTTTATTTTATTCTACTAATATTTCAGTTGAATACCGGGGTCGTCGACGTCACCAGATGATGACGATGATGATGTTTGGCATCGTTTCCATTGGCATGGTTTTGATACCAATGGGCTTCCAGTTCCTCGCTGTGTTAGGAGGAAAGGCGCTCCTTCTCGCCAAAATGGCGCTCATACTCGCCTCGATCCAAGGACTTAAGAAGGTAGGCATCAGTATTTCTATCCGTTTTTTTTAAATATTGAACCAAAACATTTTGCTTCGTGACTACTGATATAGAGAAACTGGGTATAGTTTCCAGATCGAGCTATAAGTATGTATTTTTACGAAATTCTCGGAATTTGATTTAGTACCCTATGGGTGCACTGTGGGTGTACATTAGTAAACCTTTACTTAACCTTTTAGGAACACAAATACTTCAGGTGTGACGGTATTAATCATATTAACTAAAAAATAACTGTAAAATCTCTATCATTTGAGTAACAAAATGATACAGGCAAAAATCAAGGAGATTCAGATAAGAAATTCTAATTTCAAAAATCGATTTCAAGGCGTTAAGGTTTAAGTCCTTGGACAAGCTACTAACAAAGTCATAATTAACTACCATTATAACATTAAAAAAACTAGCATGATGCCACTATAACCTAATTAATATTAACTACTAACGTGAATTTAAATAACAGTGTTCTCTTTTAGGTAGACACTAGTAATAATGAAGGGTATCATGACAGGGGGAAGGTATGAATTTCTATAACAGATCTATCTTTTTTCCTAACCACCTAACATAGTTTAGTTATAATCATAGTAAATCACCAGTCTAGGCTTTAAAGCACTGCTACTAAAATCACCGGGGTAACCCGTTAACAGATGTTCTGTTCCAGATTGCTTCAAGTCCGGTGAACTACGGTTTCTATCACTCCTACCCATACGATTACTACGAGAAGAGGAGTCGGGATGACTGGCCGGCGGCTGGAGTTTTACCTGAAACACCTCCCCCATCACTATCCGTTCACAATCCCTGGACTGATACAGAAACTATAAAAACAGATAGAATACACATCCCTAAAGAACGCAAAGCGAGTAAAATTCCAGAAATAGTGACGTGGAAGCCGGAATTACCTAAGGCTGTGAAACAAAAAGCGGAACCGAGACTGTACCCAATATACGCTGGCACTCCAGATGGTCCAATATTTACGTCTATTGATGCACCCACGCCTTTGGCAGACTTGACGACGAGACCTGGTGATGTGCAAGCCGATTACGCAATCGATTTGCCGTTCAATCGATTTCATTTTCAAAGTCCCACTACTGTCGTTTCAGCTTGATGTGTTCATTCAATTGTTTTACGCTTTGTATCACGTAGTTAGTGGTATATTTACTTATTTGGCGCAAGTGCTATATCCCAATAGGCATGTTTTTTATACTAATTATTGATTGTTTATACTAATTGTTTATTATGTTATGCGTAGTAAAATAATTTTAACAATTGTTTCTAGTGATTTTTATTTTAAAAACCTGCATCTTCGTTTTTTTACCTATATTCATATCGTTATCATCATAGCCCATATTCGTTCACTGAACGTACCCTCTTTTAGTGAATGCGACAGAGTCCGATTGTCATTTCTTTTCTTTTATTCATTTAGAGCCTGTTTCACCACCTCCCAGTAAGTTCTCGTTAAAATACTTGGCAAATAATTACATATTAATTTTGTTCCATTCTAAATTTATCCAGTGGTTAGCGGCTATCCAGAGATGGTGATACAGGTCCCGAATCATATAAATATAAACGTAGATCTGTGTACAAAAACATTGTAACATGTAATATCAACATTTGTAAGGAGAAGGTAGGTGCATCTATATAGGAATACGGATGCAAAGTCACGTAGGGAACTGGCAATCGATGCATTCACAAGCTATTTCCGTATCTAAGGAAGCAGCGATCTTACCTCAAGTTCATATGGCAAGTATCTGCATTGCAGTATTGGATGAAGTATTATGATCATTGATGATTAATGACACAGTAGGGGCTAAACAAGTTGCATTTTGACATTCGAATCGACAAACAAAATGTATGGAAATGACACCAGCTTTTGACATATCGGACTGTCACTAGTGTCATTTCCATACATTTTGTTTGTCGATTCGAATGTCAAAATGCAACTTGTCTAGCCCCCCAGGTTCTAATTATATCGAAAATGAGGGATGAGATATGAAATTATATAATCTTCCTTTAGTTATTGCCCCTTAAGTATACATTTTAATTTAATATCTAATGTTCTCAATTTCCACGAAGTAATGTTTTTTTTTGTGTTGTGGAACATGGCTTAGCCTGATTTGAAATACAGGTACATATTTGCACAGACAATATATAAAAATTTGACTGGTAGCTTCGCTTAGATATTGTCTAATGTATTTTAGGAAAAAAAAACCTCGGGGATTAGGAAAACAAGATCAAACCAGTTAAAACCATTACGGAATTGTTCTAAGAGATACTTATACTACAAATAGAAAGTATACATATATACACAGACTTGGTTAACCTCAAAGCTAATAGAACCTTATAAAATATTCCATTAAAACAGTTTTACAAGTTCCTAAATCAGCTATTTAAACGGAAAATAAATTTGCTTTTATAATCAGTTTCATGAATAGGAAATTACTGTAGCTAAACATCAAATATCATTAGGATTATTATTGTAACTTTTCTAATAGAATTAACAAACTGAAAATAGATTTAGATTAGAAAGTTGAAAGGACCATTTTTATTGCCTAATTAACCTAGTGGTCGTAAGAGCGACTGTTACACTCAAGGTTCTGGGTTCGAACCCCAGGTCAAGCAACTATTTGGGTATTTTTTATGAAATTCTCAGTAGCAGCTTGGAGTTTCTGCCTGGCCCCTCTATTACATCGAACCTAAACATACCGGCGATCTAAGGGAGTACATTAGTACACATATTATGTCTAACCTTTCGGGAATACAGGCGTGTTGGTATATTATGTAAAACTTTTCTTTCGTGCTATATGGATTAAACTAGGTGCACATGGAAGCTATGAACAGATACAGGTTAAAACGATGACGTCAGCGTCGACCGTTGGCATTTATGATAACGCTTTTTTTTAAGGACGGATTTAGGTTCTATCTCAGGAGCTTTTGAATCTTAACCGGGCTTGGTGGCGAGGCACCTTTTGTGCCTCCAGCCATGGACACTTATAAACTAAGCAACAGCAGCTAAGGGCGTCCCCTAACGGGACTCGGACCTCGGCTTAGGGCGTTGCTGGGGGGACAGCTAGGGACAGCTGGATCTGGGTTAAAATTATTTTGGGACGAATTTAAAACTACTAGCTCGGCGCGGGCTGGCTCGAGCAAGGGACGGGGAGGGGTACCGTTTCGGGGTCTTCGCGACGGGCCTCGCCGGCAAGGACGGTAAATCGGATGGCGGTTATGATAACGCTTTTATTAGGTGGGTATATATAATAAATATCTTTGGACATTTTACACAGCACCATCTAGTCCCAAACTAAGCAGAGCTTGTACTATGGGTACTAGACAATGGATATAATACTTATATACTTTTTTTTGTAAATACATACTTATTATACATAGGAAACACTCAGACAAACACAAATACTTATATTAATCACATAAACATTTGTCTTGTGGGAATCGAACCCACGACCTCGTGATCAGCAGTCCGGTACTCGAACCACTAGACCACAGACGTCGTCGGTATATCTATGTAGATAACGTAATCTTTGAACGTGATTTTCGAACCTTTCAAAACGACTGATTGATTTGAAACTTTGCACGCTTATCAAGGACCTAGGACAATGCGATAATTTTACTTAAACCTCTAAGGGCCGCACTCAGAAACGTCACTTAACCTAATGAATCATTAGCTAATGACACCCAGTATATCTTAGTACACTGACAACAAACTCTAATATGGAAAAATAGGTCAAGATATAGTGCCACTGTTTGTTAACGATTCATTAAGGTTAAGTGACGTCTCTGAGTTGGGGTGTAAGAGGTTTTTGCAGGTTCGGCAACGCGTGAGTGAAGCTTCGGTGTTGTAAACGTCCATAGGCTGCGCTAACCGTCTACCATCAAACGGCCGCATGCTGGTTTGCCACCCTTGTGGTATTAATTTATTTTTTCTGGAAGTATTTTTTTAGTTTTTTTAAACAATTTTTTTTCTATATGTCACCGTCTTATTAGCAATAGAAGATGATGATGTCGAATCGCTTGTCTAGGCTTTAGAAACGGATTAAACCGTAATTCACTTTTAATGAAATATCTCTTGAACTGCCTAATACTTTAATCATTAATAACGGGGGACGCGATCTTGGAACTTTTGTTAATTGGGACCGTCATTAACAAAGGCAATTTTTCATCTGTTTATTCTGGCTTAACTTTGGAAGTGTTTCATTAATTGGGTAACTTTGTTAATCTTTAAATTTTCGATTCGCTTTAGGGATTATCTATTTGTTGTACATTTATAACTTAGTGATATGATTGACTATTGAACAGCTTAAATTAAATGATATTTATTTCGACGACGTCTGTGGTCTAGTGGTTCGAGTACCGGACTGCTGATCACGAGGTCGTGGGTTCGATTCCCACAGGGCACAAACATTTATTGTGATGAACTTAAGTGTTTGTGTTTGCCTGGGTGTTTCTTACGTATTATATATAGTATGTATTTACAAAAAAAAGTATATAAATATTATATCCATTGTCTAGTACCCATAGTACAAGCTCTGCTTGGTTTGGGACTAGATGGTGCTGTGTGAAAATGTCCCAGAATATTTATTTATTTATTTTTGCAAATAGATCTTTCAAAGGCACGTTTACAAGTCAATAATTATATTTTTTTTTAACTAGTTGGCGCCGGCATTTCCTAACCAAAGACCAAGTCAAAAATCTCAAGTTCGTTTGTGAACCTCTGAAATTTCTATTAATCATGTTATTGTTATAAATAGAATAGAATGTGTTTAGAAAAGAAATGCATAAGTCTGAACGCATAATGTTTTTAAAAGGGCCATCTTGATCAATATCTATTATTCAAATTGGTAGCTGCATGCCATTTTCTCTCCGCCCTCTCTCTCGCAACACTACACGGGACACTGTGGCGCATCTGTTGGAAAAGTAAATGAAAACTTGTGAATTGTGTGCTTATATATCATTATGTGTGTTCTCCAGTCTCCCAAGAACCTGATCCTGCATAATTGGTTGTCCTGGTAAGTGGTTGTAGTTCAGTTCTATCAGAATGTATTTATTGCTCAACTGTTTTGTTTTGGATGTAAAAACCAGCTTTTTCCCGCGACTTCGCCCGAGTAGTGTTAGGAACTTGGAAGCCGTTTTCCGTTGTAACTTTGAATTTCCTAATCCAAGGTATAAGCCACCGGCTTTTCAACTTTTAGCTAAATCGGTGTAGCCTTTTTGCCGTAAAAGCACAGAATAATAATAATAACAGAATGGCCACTCTCCGCCTCTCCCTAACGTCAGATACCTCAGGTCCCCTGCATTCTGAGGGTGTTCTTGCCGGGCGGACTGCTAACAATCCCTATGCACTCTCACGCACACATTTGCATTTGCACGTATACAAACGTAATTTTGACAAGTTTGACATTTGGTATGTAGTGTGCAGTGGTATCGGAAAGTTTGTATGGAGTGTCACAGGTGTGGTAAAAGGCCAACAAACATAACATAACATTATATTCATAGATCATGAGTATTCTCATTTACTAGGTACTTCTAAGTAGTTCATAGTTTAATATGAATTATTCTTACCATATATACAGCACCTACTTACATATATTGCTATGGTTATGTTTTTAACACTTGCCCATTATTTTCTCGTCAGTGACAATCTCAGCAGTTTATTACTGCACCACTAATGGACTTCGATCTTAGTCTATAGAAGTGTCATAAACATTATTTTGCTTACCAATAAACTCGTGGAGGCAAAGTGGTTTTTTTATAGCTTGCCTCTACATATTTCGCGCTAAACGATCTCTTGGATTTTAATCCAACAGGCGATCTGTTTGCGGATGAGTGGACGAAGATTATATTGGTATGTCAGAAGTACTGTGAGAGGAAGGTATGAAAGTGTTTTTACCTTCTTTTATTTACTTTGCTTTGTTTTGTAGATTTTAATAAATTTAGTTTTTTTTAGTTACTGTAATTGGTGGATCCGTAGTAATAAATTAATTAAATAAATAAATAAAAATTTTGGATAACTATGGCGAGTGTGTAAATGATAAAAAGCAACGTACAATGTACAAAATAATAAATATGTATTCGGGTATAGTTAGTTTAGTACGGTAGTTTTTATATGGTTTCTATAAGTGGAGACCTATTATTGGCTGTCACCTAAAAACTTAGTCTAAGTAAGCCGTTATTTGCTGTTGGTTTTCCAAATAAATAAATATAAAAAAACATTTGTAAAATTACTTCTACGCTCTACAGGTCACAATTGTAGTTGCTTAGCATAAGGTCTGAGCAATAGCAAGTCGGATTTTAGAGTTCTGCTTAGTTAATAAGAATAGGCTCGCCTTTATAACATGGTTTAATAGATGCACTGCTGCCTTGCCTCTAATGGAATATGGGTGTAATGGTTTGTTATGTTATGAACACCAATGCACAAAAATAAAACAATGTCCTAAGTACAGTAATATACAATGTACTCATTTATAACAGTGCACAAAATTGACCAGTACTGGAATAAAAATCGGTTCATTGTTCAGAAGGCAATCGGTTCAAGATTATATATACCTAAGTTGTGGTATGCTGGTCAAAAAATAAGAAGCTTGATTTAATCAATCCTTTCTTATGAATAGAATGTTGCTTTTTATCAAAAAGACATTGGATCAATAATTTTGACGAATACCTATCACAACAATTTTTCATTTTATTTTTTTAAATTACCTATCTACTTGACTGGGTTACATGCACCCAACTACTAATAATATTATGGACTCGAATGAATTTTCTTACGAATCCCTTATTACAAGTCATTTTCAGTATAAACTCCACTATTATAAAGTCAATGTTTGAAATGCATTTGCATTTAAAACGAAATGGTAATCAATTTTAAACATTGAATGTTGATACAGACTACATTAGATACTCGAATTAAATAAACATGTAAAGAGTTTGGGAAGCGATGTTGGCTGTACCATAGTCTTAGGGACTACATGATAATAGTGTAGGTAAGTACCTATTGTTTACTTATTTATTTAATTAAGGATCGCCAACAAAGATACACTAAATTCTACATTCAGACGTTTTTTCTGCTTAGTAACTTAATGATCGTGGCAGCAACACTTGAGGCGAACATTTTAAAAGACTAAGGGCCGTACTCAGAGACATCACTTAAAACCTAATGAATCATTAGCTAATGAGACCCAGTATATCTTAGTACACTGGCAACAAACTCAAATATGGGAAAATAGGCCAAGATATAGAAGCCACTGTTTGTTATCGATTCATAAAGGTTAAGTGACGTCTCTGAGTTGGGGCCTAAGGCCCTATTTCACCACCTCTGGTTAAACGCTAACCGCGGGATATATTAAATTCCCGTTAAATTACCTGGCAGATAATTTCATACAAATTTTGTTCAATTTTTTAATTTAGCCATCGGTAGCCTATCCAGAGGTGTTGAAACAGGCCCTTAAGAAACACAGTACCCTAAAATGTACAAAATAATAACCCTCCTTCGGTACTCGGGTAAAAATAAATATAAGACATTGTATCATTATACATAAGACAACACATAAATATTGTGCACCAACTTAAGTGCAAATAGTTAAGTAGGTAACTATTTGTGTCAAAACAAGATTGGCTTATGTAGGCCAACATAGTGATTACAAAGAAAATAATTGTAACTAATAATTACGTCTAATATTTTAATATCTCAATTAAATATTTTGTGTCATCAATATTTTTCGAGTTTCGTGGTCATTGCCCTGCTAGACAGCTAGACGAATGTATACTTAGCGCCTATACGTAGTTAACTAAATTATATGATTATTTTGTAAATATGAACCTCGCACAAAAATTATAGTACCTATTAACTTAGAAATATAATTAATTAACTTTTTTTAAATATTATTAATGAAAAAATCATCATGTCATGATTTTTTTCGTAATAATACCTAGTGAATTATGAATATTCCTACCTATTCACGAAGACAATTCTGTACCTTCAGTGAAAAGTGATATAACTGTACTTGTAGCACTTTTAATTTTTTAACACAAAATTATTCAGCAAAAAAAACTCTATTTTTTGGTCTAATTCCTACCTCTCTAAGGCTCAAATTGAGCGAGCAAATTTTGGTGTCAAGTGATATAACTAAGCATTTTTTAAATTTCTCAATGTGTAATAGAATACATTTTAATTCCTATCAAAGTGAACCGACCAAAATTTTAATTTCGCACGTGTATATTAATACGAATATAAATAACTCCTATTACGCGATCTAAATATTAAGGCGTGAATTAGTACATACTGATATAATTACACTCCTATTATTTTACATTCTAGCAGTGTCTCTAGTCATGTTTGTGAAAACCGGTACAAAATATATTTAAATTATAAAACTCTAAATTATTTTCAAGAAAAAGTTGTGTATAATGATACAACTCTTTTTATATCAATTGACTCTACTTTTTCAAACCTATTTTGATGTTCTTACTGATTCTGATTTAGTTTGTATCAATATTAACATTATCTTTTAATAAGTTTTTAATCATACAAATTTAGTTAAATCAAATAGAGACAGAGTAATTTAATAATCCTTAATATGGTAAAAAGTGTATTGTGATACATGTTCTTGGTAAAAATTGATGTCAATGGTATATCCACTATAAACATGACACACGATAGGAAAATGCACGGGAAACAGTTGGTCCGCAAATTTACTGCAAATCCAACTCCAAGCCGCCTACAGACCGTTGCTAATCAGGTAGCCCACCTGCTATTGTTAAACAGTAAGACTCCTTCTTTTCTGCTGGAGAATATGCATATTTAGTGCTGCATCGCTCTGCTCATGCCAATCTCATCAATGTGGCACTCAATGCCACCTTTTTTTTTGGCTACGGGAATCCTCATGGAACAGCGGCACCTGGGGACGCGGTATGTCGGACTGCTACCGAATAGAAACCACACTTGCCTTATGCGTCATGCCCATGGGATCAGTAACATTCATGACGACCATGACGGGACTCAATGACACTTTGCCACATTATAACTCGCTGTCTAACCCACACCACTTAGTATGTCATCCCCTGTAGCCCTATACGGTCACCAGATACCTGTAAGCCTCCTCAAAAGTCGCAGATGCTATCTACGCAGTACACAAGCCACCAAAGACCACCCAGCCGCCGCAAGACGCAAACTCTGGATGGAAACATCACCCTTCTAACTCCTGAGTTTGTTGCTCCAATAGATAAATTACTGCCTGGGCATGACTTAAAGAAGTGTTTAGCCAGTGTGGAAGTCGTTAAATCGACTTCGCATCCAGATTGGCAGATGCCAAGTCAATTTATATGTACAAATTGGAATCAGATATCCAAATCCTGCTAAATGTGAATGCAGTGATCCCAAGCAATCTATGTGTTACACTTGCTATTCTGTCCATGGTCATTTGGGACTAAGCATCTGCACGAAGCACGATCTTTATTGTTAAACCATTGACACGATATGAAGAACTTACTCCTAACATAATAATTAGTTGTTTTTTAAATATTCGGTAATATTTTGTGCATCTCTATATTTGAGTAAACCTAGGCCGTTTAGTGGTGTAGTAGTAGAGTGGGAAGCCTTAACCTATGTAGACGTAAGTACTATCCATAACGTTAACTCCATACATCCATCATACACCAGCTCTTCTATTAATATCCATAATAAAGGAGGAAGATTTCGACTTGGCGTGTAAGACTCGCGGTGGCTTAGCAGGTTTCGAGTCCTCCCCGCGAGTCGAATTTATTTCCCTCATTAAAATAACTAAATAAACTTATTTAGAATAATAACATAACCGTCCACATGTTACTGGTACAGTGCCCTGTAAAGCCGGTTTTTTACAAGCTTAAGTATATTTATGATAAGAGTACATGGAAAGACCTGGGGAGGCCTTTGCCCAGCAGTGGGACAGCAACGGCTAATAAAAAAAAAGTATATTTAGGTCTAATCTTTTAAGTCAGTTATTGTTGATGGAAAGCACAAACAGAGCCAAAGATGGAGGACAATAAGATAGTCTTTCGATCTCTGGTACACGCCAGAACACAGCAAAATGTTTGACAGCGACGCGAACCAAGCATGCTGGATTTAAATGAACCATTGTGATAATTAGTTATAGCAATATTTGCGCCCAGTGCAATTTCACAAAGTATTTGTGACATGGTTTAAATCTACGAACTAACCAAGTCGGGTCTGTTCCAACACTTATATCTCGAGAACTGCTGTTTTACATGGTTTTTGATTTGGTGGTTTTGTGTCCGCTTCGAATAATAATAGCTACTGTATCAGTAAACACTTTTTTTTTAAATGTACCTAAATTTGCAGCAATTTGTACCATTATTCACATTTCTTCTTAAATTCAATACTAGTGTATAATAATTTAAATTAATTTGGACTTAATAATTACTGATTACTATACAAATAAAAAATAAGCACATCAAAATTAGCTATAATAATTTTACAACGTTTTGTTTTATTAACTCTATAAAGTACATACTTTAAAAAAAAGAAGCACAAAAACATTTAACACCAAGCAAAAACAATGAGTAAAATGGTTCAAGTTGTTTTAAATTAATTGACACCATAAGTGACGTTAATATTTGCTGTGTTAACTGATATAATTGGATTTCTTTATTTATTATAAAAAAACTGTATAAATTAAACTTCTTTCTCTTATACAAAAACATGTACCAAGATATTATTTATCAATGCCAATAATCTGTATAGGTAGCTACGTACCAACATTCTACTACTCTCAAACTCCTATTTGACGCTAACGTTGCGCTTATCAGCTCGTATCCGGACCCGATTTCCATTTCCAGATTCTCGATCTTCATTCCCTGATGTTGGAATACGGTATTTGAATATTGGCGGGTAAAATAAAATATAAATTTCAGTCGATATAATGAGATTAAACTGTACCTACCTTCATTAGCCCATAGATGAACCAATATTCGTCCACAGTTCACTGGACGAAGGTTTCAAAACCAACGTCACAGATACCAATTCTCGGTTTTCCTCATTCAGTCACTACCAACTGCCTTTCGGAAGTCATCACGCCACCTGGCCTAATAGATGGGTGTCCGCTCTTGACTTAATATAAAACATTCGTGACTTGAAGGCACATACATATTTAAAACATTCATGAACACATCTAAATTGAATGTAAAATACATGTGTATCCTATAAAATGACTGCTAAAATTAGGGCAAACTAAACTTTATGTGCCCGACTGCTCTTGAACTTGGCTTTGAGTTAAGTGAAAGAGTAATAATATGAACATAACATTAATGAGGCATGTTCGCCACAGGGTGAATGAGCAGAATTAAATATGTTTCAACAACTCGCCTGGGGGCGGATAAGGTAAAATAACTGTGCTCTTACGTGAAATTTGTCTGATATTACTGAATTACCGGGCGCCGCGGTAATACGGAAATAAGGTTATATTTTAAAACGTATAGGAAATATTATTTATTAGTACCTGGGCGAGCTCTACTCGCGTGAAAATAGAGAAAAAGTATTTTTCCAGAAATGAGACCTAGCCAGATTTTTTTTTTGAATTGATGGTGATGATCTTTGAAAGGGGCTCGTGGCCAAGTTGTAACTGCGCTGATCAACCGATCTGCAAGGTTAAGCTACACTTGCTGCGGCCAGTCTGTGGATTGGTGAGCATTTTTAACATATAATATCGAGACCCCTCCGTGCCTCGGAGAGCACGTAAAGCCGTCGGTCCCGATTGTCATACGAACGCCTATGAACTATGATAGTCGTTAGTGGTAGTCAGAAGCCCAAAAAGCGTGTCAACCAGTCTTTCTTTCGAATATTGGTATTGCCCAGAAATTGGGTTGCGGAGGTCTGATGGCAGTCGCTTCGTGTAAAATACTGATATTCAGCCGCATCCTGGTTAGACTGAAAGCCTACCCCAACATGGTTGGGAAAAAGAAGGAAGGAAGGAAACTAGGAGGAAGAAGAAGAGATGCTGATCTTCGAGAGGTTCTTTCTAAGTTTGAAGTGACATTTTATTTTCAGCTTAAGGTTATATTCCTGCCCGATTAATGGTAATAGGCTCACTCTTTTTAAAGTGGGACAAAAACATAGCGGGTCTTTAAAATAATACAAAAAAAAAACAGAACGTGTCTCCATAAATACAACTAAGCTAAGGCTTTGAATAGTACATTAATGTGTTTTGCATAATGTTATGAATATTATGCAAGTTTAATCCATGCCGCTTTGCCTAGAGCAAGCAAAACAGTGTACCTATTTTCAAAGCTATTCTCAGCACACAAGATGCTGTGTCTGCTGAGAATAGCTTTTATAACGATGCACTAGCTAGCACTTAGTATCGACAGGTTGTCGGAAGTCTGTTTTTATTATCCCGCGGTGTTACCTCTGTTCTTCATATCTACTGGATTCTGAGAGAAATCTAAATGGACCAAATCCAGTTAATATTCTTGTTTTAACCAATAAAATTTGCATTGATTTCCTTAGAGCGAGTTTCGGAGTTTCTAGAGGAAACATTTCAGAGAAACTGTTTTTTTACGTAGCCTCTTTTGTGTCCCTTTGCTGGGCAAAGGCCTCCTAAGTCAGTCCAGGATTTTCTATACTGGGCTTCTGCAGTAGGTACGTTGGGAAAAAGTGGTCTAAATCATCTCGCCAACGTGTCTTCGGCCGACCCCGTCCACGAATAGGGTTGAGAGACAGATTAATAATCTAAAAACAATAATATTTATGATTAGGCGTTGTACACACAGTAGTCACATTTATTTGACAGAGACTTCAATTTTAATATTGGTTTAAATATATAAATAAAATATAGAATAGACGAATGTATATTAAATAAATAGATATAAAATATGTAATTTTCTACTATACCTGAAATGAGAGCTATTAGAATAAATCTACTTACATCCCGGCGCGAGAATGAATAAGTTATAAAGAAAAATAACTCTAGCATTTACTAAAGTGCCAGTGTTATTTTTCTTTTTTTCTTATTCATTAGTGCCCCGTGTTCAAATAGGTATCTATTAGTTGTTTTAACTTCGATTTTCTTTCTATTCATAGACTAAATCGATCTAAGAATATTGTGTATTCAATTTATTAAAGGAAAAGCTTTAGAGTTAGATTCATTATGTTGATTGCAGTATTATAAAAACTTTCAGAAACTATGAATAGATTATTTATTAGTATTAGTATTTTTATCCGCATATAATACAGCATTAGTAGCTCGTCAGTTTCTTCGAAGGATGGTGATGAGAATTCCATATTTATAGTTCAATGTTCTTTTAATTCGGAAAAAAAATATTGTATAAAAATTTTCCCACCGAGAGAGAGAGATCTTTGTCTATGTGAACCACCCTTTAGTGCAGCTACTTCTGCAAAATTCTACTGATTGTCCTTACCCGAGATTACCACATAGAGTAACTACTTTAATTTCATAGCTAGGAACTGTAGAGCAATTTCATAAAAGCACCAAATTACTACTAGGTACCTACACATTATATTATTTTCCAGAGTACATTTTCATGAAAACTTATAACTAGAAAGAGAATCTGTAAATAGAAAGCCTATTAACAGATTCTCCTTCTAGTTATAAGTTTATTGGACCTTATAAGACATAAGATTCAATACACAGACATATTGTCACAGAGAAATTTAGTATCGAATACGTGCCTAGTTCCAGTCAAAGGCCTCTTGTTCACGCACGACTTCTTTACGGTATAGCGCCGCACTATAGAAGTTTATAGGACAGTATTGCCGGCGTATCTGTCAACAAACTTCAATGCTGCCATAAAGTACCAGCGAATCCATGTTCATCATCAACCTAGAAAAGTTCCATTACTGGGCACGGAATGAGAGGGGTTAGGTTATCTTTATTTGTATAATTACTTCAGGCTACACGGACCATATCATATAAGATACTATAATACAATACATTATAACTTACATTAATGACACTAAGGCTGATATTCAGAAACAAAACTCAACATGAACTTATGCTTCCGTATGTCAAATTTGTATGACAATTTGACATACGGAAGCGTAAGTTCATGCTGAGTCTCTTCTCTGAATCTCAGCCTAAGATACTATATATGATACAATATAGTATTCTATTATTTTTTTTTTATTTAAATACTACTATTAGTCTAATACTATAGCCTAGTGCGGGATGGCAGACTTAAGAAAATCTCTGAAGCGAGTAAGTTTTCTCACGATGTTTTCCTTCACCGTTTAAGTGCATAATAATTATAATAATACACACATGATTTCAGGTCTAAGATTCGATATTGAGACCTTTGAATTGGCGGCCCAAAGGTTACATCAATAGGCTATCACTTTCCTTTTTTTCACCGTAAAGAGACCGTTAGGTAAAAACCAGTTGAAATAAGTATTAAATACTTGCCTTGTTCCAGACTTAGTCATTAATTTATCAATATTCTAATTGTTACATAATATCAAACCTGGTATCATTTGAATTTCTCAACAGCCCGTGAATGATAAATACAGTTGCTCTGAAGTCCTTTTGTTTAGTTTAGCATATAACAACAAATACAGAGACTATTGAGTACTGTCAGTTATCAACAGTGAAATGAAATATACTGGAATAACAAACTTATCTTGGAAGTTGAAATCTACTGCGAATAGGCGTTGACGGGGAAACCTTTATAAATCAAGGAATTTGTACCTAATCCTTTTGATTTTAAGATTTAATTTTAGTTTTATAAACTCCAACACAAGGACTAAATCTATCTCGTCTAGTACTTTGTAACGCAGCAGTAGTAGCTCGGAGTTTGCGTTTCTACCTAATTCATGGCAATAGGCTCGCCCCTGAGTAGGCGTGACCTGAATAAACCGGATCGAACTGACCACCGAACAGCACCACCACTGTTCAGCATTATAACTCTGCCTAACCCTTCAAGGAATACCTATAGGCATAATGTCATGTGGATTCAAGTTGCTTATAAGATTATAGAAGGGAGTACAGTCTCGAGCAAAAACATGTATACAGTAACAAAAGTGCTAAAGCGATTTTCTCCTAAAGTACTACTAGAACTTTTGTTATATTAGGAACACAGTATTTACGAACCAATACTATAGTGATATTGGTTTTATTTCAAAGTTGCAATTGTGTCATTCATGAAAAAATCGCTTAAGCGCTTTTGTTAGTGTATACATGTTTTTGCTCTTGACTGTACACCAGCTACTCATACATAAAAAGTTGGTAATGAATACTGCCCTTTAACCCCCCATAATGTTTCCCGTATGATCTTTAGGCGACACCTACGTATACACAGCTGGGGTCGCCAAAAATAACGCACAAATATTTTAGGGGTTAACAACATAAGGGATGAGTAGGCGGGAGCTCACATATATCACTTCCATGCACTATTGTGAACTTAACACAAAATTATCGCCCTTTGCGTGGGTTCTAATGTTCCATTTAACATGTCTCCCACTTGAAGCTTGTCAACGGGGGCATTTCAGTGAGTTTTTGACAAGAAAAAATGAAATGGAGTTAACGTACTAATTTCTGATATTAGGGACCTGATTCACCACTTTTGGATGGGAGTTAATCGCCTGATAGGTAAATAAAAAAAGCAATTAAAAGTCATTTATCGGGAATTTACTAGGAGGTTTTTTTTTTTTTTACTAGGAGGTGACGAAAAAGGCCCTTAAATATTGAAACATACCTATTTACGGAACGTCACAGAAAACGTGGACACGAATAGACAGATGAAAACAGTCAATGATTTATACAATAGTGATACACTTGTGTAATAATTTAATGTTTTATTTAAAACACAGAAAACTAATCTTGGAAAATATAATTTTTTTATCTGTAGGTTACTGTTAACTACTAGCCACACAATACCCTGTAGGTACTTTTAATTCCTTAAAATAAATTCCACGTTGAATGAATCAAAGTTTTCATTAGTTTGATTAGGTCAATCCTAGTAGTTTAGTTTTAGTTTTTCAATCAAGAGTAAAATCGTCTTACTATCAGTTCCAAAGTTTCCAGTTAAAAAGAAGCTTGAAACACTAAATTAATCTATGAATTGTTTTACTATTCTCGTTTTATGCAGATCCAGATAGGTAATGTCTCATCAAATTCTTTTAAACCATACTGCTGACAGGTTTATCTACAAAAATAAAGATGTATAAGTACTTGAGGTTTTGATATATCTAGTAACAAAACTATCAACCTGAATGTTTTTTGTTTGAAAATCATTCGTAGTTACCATAACACGGAATATTATTTTGTTAAAATATACGGTAAATGTATTAGATTTCCTGAAATTCATATTTGATCTGAAGTGTGTTTTTGTAGCTATATACTTTGCGACTATCAAACGATATTGTAATATTTGTAATATCCAGTAAGTATTCTTGTGTTGGCAGTTTGATTTATTTTTTACCGTCTATTAAAGGTCATTTGGGTCTCAACCCAGAGTAATTTTAGCGAAAATAATGTTTTTGACACGCGGTAGAAAAAGTGCTTTGATATCGTGGTTAGACATTGACTTTTTAATTAAAAAATAATTAAGTAAGCATTTGCTGCCTTTTTATGATTTACGTCAGCCAACGAGCAGACAAACCACCCGTAAGTACCTAATCATCGCTGCTTGATACCTGCGACACCAGTGGTGCAGATGATTAGCCCATCCTTATGTCGATCGGGGGAACTGGCTTTTACGCACAAAACTCGGAACTAGTGATGTGATTTGATTTCAATTCGAGACTCCAGACATCGTTTGAGACGAATGTTTTCTAAAAAAGCTCGCTCAAAATGACCATTCCCTGAATATCAACATGAGAAAGTTCGCGAATTGTAATTTTGATTTTCAAATTCATTTGAGTAAAAAGCGACTTGATCTAACGGATCTCGCATAACTAGTCGGAAAACACACTCACTTGACAGCCTCAAGCCAGAAAAAACCCAAGAGATCCTTCCACCGAGCGAGTCAGATATTTTCTCGCCTCTTGCGTCATACCACAGGTCATCTGAATGGGAACAAGGAATTATTTTCTGATCCCACAGGGGGTTACGGATTTCTGTTATGTTTTGAGCCGTTTCTACTTCGCTTTATAAGTGCGTTTTTGATAAGATATCACTACGTTGTACCTTTTGTTTGCTTTTTGCCAATCTCTCGTAATTTATTTGCATTAACATTTATCTATAGTTTTGGTAGACAAGCGACATTATTTATTTAGCTTCTAGTTTTTTCATCTGCTATCACAAGACATGGTATGTTTTAGATTACTATTACTTTCTAGAACTTGCTATTTTCTTTCTATTTATAAATAATTTTGAGAGATAGGTAGGCTACGGTACAGCTAACGTAAGTAATAAATGTATGGTTTTTCCAGAAAGAAAACCTAGGCGATATTTCTTGGTACAAACAAATTAAACGACGTGGTGACGTAGTTTACCAATATCTATCAAATGAAAATATTCTTGGTAGTGGTAACGTCTTAGGTATATAAGTATCTGAAATAATTTTAATTTTTGGGCCAAAGAATCAGCATTGCCATTCAACGTGGCAATGCTGCCAGTCTTCTGGGCACGTTACCAGATGACAGCGATGAGGAGTACTTTGACGCCTAGGTGCGGAAATTTTGGTTTTTATTTTTATTTATTATTTTGTTAATATTAGTACCTTATACATATAAAATATTTTTGTCTTTAATGAATAAAGTACCTATAAACATTTATAAGTTTTAAGATTATAAAATCCCCAAAAAGGAATACTTTTTTTATACTAACATCATTTTAACAAATTACATTTAATGTATTTTTTGTTTTTGGTCGTCTTGATTTGCTGTTTTATAATTTGGTTTTTAAGATATATCGCCCATATATCGATATTTTTAAACAAAAATATCAGTATCGTTATTTAGTATCTGAATGTTCATATCACACTATGACTGGAGTGCGTTGTTTGTCAGTCAGTGTTAAGGATTTAGTATGATCATTTCATTCACCTATATCATCGCCTCCTGATAAGACAAACCTTAAAAAAAATATTGTAAAATTCCCATGCTCGGAGTATCGATTCGTTCCCGGTTGATAACAATAAAGAATGTTGGTGTACCTACGACAGTCTGTACATCTCCGTCTATCCCTTCGAGAAATACAGGCATTATTGTATGTAACATAGCTTATTAAGATTGTGTCAGCTTAAAAAAAATACCTAGGTAAACACGAAGTTTAATAACCACGAACAAAATATAAGATAAGTAAGACAAATGACGGTTTTTGCTTCGTTGTAATATCACGCTGAACTTTGTTCACCACAAATTTATATTTTGCTAATATTATCACGAAAATACTCAATAATTAACGGAAGATGGGATATATAGATATTAATTGTTTCTTTGTTACAATACCCAAAATGTTAATGTATTTTAAGGCGGATATCCACCGCGGCACACGCTGTCACGGGCACGCGAGCAGTTTAACTTCGTGGGTTTTGTGCCGTGCATAACATTGAGCTACGTGGGCGCTCTATCGACCTCTTACCCTTATCATCCTACTAATATGAGTATTTTAAATGTGAAAGTTTGGATGGACGGATGTTAGTTACTTAATTACGCCAGAACGGCTGAACGGATCTGGATGAAATTTGGCAAAGAGATTTTTCTCCCGGTAAAATGTATACCTAGTTCTAAGAAATACCCAGAACACGCGGGCGAAGTCGCTGGCGGAAAGCTAGTTTGGTCATAAATACCACCGAAATTGTGGGTAATTTAAATGTTTCACTGACTTAACACTCTGAACAAGTAATAAAGGTCACTCGAGGGTTTCTATGGCTGTATCAAGCAATGAATTAGTACGGTCCTGACACATGGGATGGCTATTGTGAGTTGACGCTTTGTCAATGGGTAGAGGTAAAACAACCCTTTAATTTCCGTTGGAACTATTATATACGTAATGACTCATTAGCTAAGAGGATAGCTAAAGTGAGTAATATATTTTCCTATTCTTACTAGTGCCATCTAATTTTATTAACAGCAAAATAACTAAGACCGGGTTTATTTTAAAGTGTTTTAGTTAATAACCTAAATTAAAAATTTTGGAAACCCCCGACTAGAAATGTAATTTGCCATATTGTGGTGGCGGCCATCTTGGATTTGAAATTTATCATAGTGTATAGTATTCTCCTAGTTAAGCCCTTTCATTTGATACCCATATTGAGGTAGTTGTGAAAGAATATGTCATTCGCTATTTTGTAGCGGCGGCCATCTTGGTCCGATTTTCATCAAACATAGCTAAAAACACTCCCGACTAAATTCACCTTGCAAATAATAAAAACAAAATCAAAATCGGTTCATCCTTTCGGATAATACGATGCCACAGACAGACACACACACACACACACAGACACGTCAAACTTATAACACCCCGTAGTTTTTGCGTCGGGGATTAAAAAGACTAGCTATAAGAGCCTAATCCCTCTCATACTTAGAGGAGACTCGTGCCTATCAAAGAAGACCCGTGCCTATCAGTGGGACAGTATGGGTCATGATGATGATGATGATTTATTAGAGAGCTATTAAGCATTTTGGCGTTTTGGGTAGTAATATGAACATCGATGAGCAAGCCATACGTATCGAGTTCGAATTCAAGAAATTGTAAATTAATGAGTATGAGATGAATTTATCGCCATAATTTTTTTTCCTATTTTAGAGAAATTTAAAATATTATGTAGATACCTTTTGCTATTAATGTATAATCGAAGTTAAAATGACAGTCGGGGAGTGGAAACTAAGTGGCTTTATTGTGTGTGGTCGTATTGCTCCATTAATGCGGTCAATACACAATTAGTTTAGACAGTGTGAAGGGTAATCGATTTATATTATTCTATTGCTAGCTGCAACACAGCATGAAATCGATGACCTTTTGATATAAGGTTCTTAAAATTAATAATATCCTTTATTGTTAAGTCTGCCAACCCGCATTAGGCTAGCGTGGTGGACTATAGCCTAATCCCTCTCATATTGAAAGGAGACCCGTGTTCAGCAGTGGGACAGTATATGAGTTAATGATGTTTTATTGTACGAAAGATATTGTAAACTAGGAATAATCCAACGGACTCTTACGTGAAAATCAATGAAATAAATCTAACGCACCTATCATCATACCTTTAAGGAGTAAAGGCAGGATGGAAGGTGAGGCAGAGGGGTCCTAAAGTACAGCCAAAATACCGGTATGTTTAGTAATAAAACTAGTTTGATGAAATAAGAATACTTTTTTACAGATTTTATCACATTAGCATGGATGCAGTCTACCGATGACTATAATAGTGATAAAACTCGTAAAAAGTAGTTTAGTTTCCATAGTAGAAGTACAATTGGCGGACTTATATCGCTAAAAGCGATTTCTTTCAGACAACTACTGGATGGACAATAATCATCTAGTAATCAATAGTAACTAGTAGACTGAACATGGGTTCTTGCCTAAAAAGCAAGTGCTGTAACGCTTCTCAAAAAGGGGGAAGGGGGATATGATTTGAAACTCAAGTCAGTAAATCCAATACGCAAGGGGCACCAATTAGAGCATCTTTCTGTACCTTCATTTGACTTTGTGATTGTGACTCAGGCAAGTTCGGTATCAGGTATCATTCTATCAATTTTTAACTTTCCTCTGCTGCTAGGTAGGTATGAAAGGTTGTAGACTATGAGGTGAGTGAGAGAGATAATTCAATCCAAAAAAGTTTTTTTTTTACTATGTATAAGGCATAAAGTTCGCCATATGTATTACTCTTGTACATTGAAGTACATCAAATAATAAATAATTAGTTATATCTGAAACACACGTTAACACTTATATATTCGCTTAATTGACAGTGCCGTATAGATATGTTTAGTATGAGATTCTGATAGTTTTTGCGGTTTCTTTGCCAAATATATACATATACCTACAATTATAAGGAGAATATCCCACATTAGCCCCTGTCTAAACAGTCTGATTTGTAAGACACTGTTGCTTAGTTGAAAGGTACTTATTTTATAGAAATGTTTGCACACGATTTAGATGTGACGTAGTAGTCAAATATGTCGCATATCTCAGACTTTTATGGTGCAGATAAACGCAAAATGTAAGGGCTTTCAATCATGAATAGGTAGGTACTATATAAATATGATGGTATTTGTAGTATGTTATTATTGAGAGCCCTGCTTGGGGTACATACAGGGAATACACCTTACTTTATTAGTGAGGTTCTTTAAAAAGTTCAGGTTCATTATGCTTGTGACCTGCTCTGTCTGTAGTACCAAGTCGCGTAACGTGGGCGAAGCACAAGAAGTATGCAAGAATCGCAAGAGGCGTTCTGTAGTTTCTGCCTACTTTGAGAAAAGGGAGCTATGTAGGTTATATGTATTTATTTCCTTTACTACATCAATTAATTTAAAACACACTGATCTACTCTATTATAAAATTTGTATAAATGGAACGTTCAAAATATTTGCCGACGCAAAACAAATAAGAGAAACTGATAAAGCCGCTCGTGCTGTGAACAGATAACACTTTACGCTAGAATTTGTACTCTCAACGTGTATTACGTAGGTACGCTAGTAAAATGTTTTCCCGTTTGACTTCAAAAAGTATGCTTTCAACACATATTTTTCGTTGCAAAAATATAGATTTAAATTTTACCTTCAAATAAATACGGTGTACTGATAATTCGATATTCGTAATAGTTTCGTCGAGAATAGGGTTGACAAATACCTAAATAAATTAAGTACACGGAAGTGACACGTGTGTGAAAAATAGTGAGCGCAGTACAGGGTGCGCAGTAACACTGACAAGCCCTATAAAGGGAAGGGAATACGCGTCCCATTCACAAGTTGCCCAGCCGGCGACGTCACAGCAAAGTTGGGAGTAACGCGGTCCCAACTTTCAGTTGCGCTACCGAATTCTTTTCGTGAAGTGATTCTGTGATTCGACAATGAAAGCGTTTTTGTATATGGTTGCTGTGGTACTGGCGTGTGATGTCGCAAACTCTCTGTTTTTACCAGTAAGTACTTTAACTAATTTCAAACTCATCAAGAAATTAAAAAAAAATTACATCCATCACCTACAAACGTAACACAAAATATTTTTCTACTTTAAAAGCAAATTTCTCAACAAAAAGTTTTAGTTTAATTATGTGTAAGTACCTCCTTGCAATATTAAAATAAAAAAGGATTTAATAATATCAATATAACGCGATCCGAAATCCGTCCAAAGTAGTTTTCATTCCATTATTAAGATTCCCTTTTTGAATTTGATTTTATACTCTCTATCTTCTGTCTTCGTTTGTACTTTATTTGTCGTCATTTAAAGGATAATTAAAACGTATCTTCTTACATGAATTACGATTGACTTCAACTATTCATATAGACTCGGCTCAAGTATATTTGTTTAACGGCTTACTTTTACGTCACGTCAAAAGTTTTAATTGTGTGTGTGCGTGTCAATAACATAATAAGTAACACAGGCATTATACTTAAGTCGTTCAGCCAACATTGTTATAATTAGGTAGTTTTTTATAGAAGTACTTAGCTAAAATGTTAAGTCGGGGTGAACTAAGTTAAACTGATCAGGATTAAAACCGACGTGTCTAATATAATTAAACGAATATAAATAAATAATATAGCTGATATTAAAGGAATATAAATAAGGACGATTCAGTGAAAAATAACAACGGTTGCTTTATTTATTATGATTAAATATCTGAGTAATAATTGGTATTAACAAATAAGTTGGGAAGGAAATTAGCTATATTCGATAATTTACTCGATAGCCTGGCGGGCCGAAGCACGACTATAATATTCGAGTCCTGGGTTCTATTTCCGGATTAAACATTGTTTTTCAATAAATTTCTGAGAAATTTGCTGTATATTGGCTAGCACCTAACTGAACTGTGGGTATACATTAGTACCCCTCTGTGTAACCCTTCGGGGAATACAGGCGCGATATGTATATTTATGTATATTATGTATGTAATGTAATGTATAAAACAAAGTCGGGTTTGTTACAACACTTATAACTCGAGAACTGCTGGACCGATTTTCACGGTTTTTGATTTGTTGGATTTGTCACCAACTCGAATAAAAGAATAACTAAAAAAATTGGTGTAACGGGGTTCAAACGCGAGTGAAGTTGCGGGAAGTTTATTATAAGCATTCAACCTAAAGCTGCTCATCCATCTGAAAAAGAAACCATTACTTATAATAGAAAAAGCAAATTCTTTCCCAAACATAAAATACGAGTATTATTTACCGTCGTCGGAATAAATACTGAATATATTTGCTAAGCCAATAATAACACGGGCATATGTCACTATATTATGGTGTAAAGGATATAAGGTTTTCCTGTCTTAGCTAATTAACCTATAGTGAACCGTTTTGACCACATTTCATGGAAGAATAATGCTAGACATGAACGTATTACGTTACAAGAGAAAACGAGGTGGCTGCGCTGTTGGTGTCCGCAATAATGTCTGATGTATACCAGTTTTTACTCTTTGCAAATGAAATAATAATCCTATAGACACCATCAAAGCTTATCCTAGTGATATTATAAATATGAAACTTTCGGATTTCGTTCGGATGTTTGTTACTTATTCACGCTGGAAAGGTGTTTGTTTGGATGAAATTCCTATCGCGCGATTTTACAAAATAACACAATAATAAAAATCTCTCACGAAAACGAAAACACTCTAATAATAATTGTCCTGCTATCCATCCGCTTATATGAGCTGTATTAGAAATACCTTAGAATTGTAACGATGCGATGGTGAGAGTGTCAGTGACAAAAATGAGGAACATTTAATAGCTTTTAAGCTACAGCTTAGAATCAAGCTTCTAGCTTCATCTACAACGAAGCTATATGAGGATCAAAAATGTTCTGAATGGCTTCGAGAAAATGATGGCCCGGGTGTCCTTTGTATGATTCTGTTCAACTTGACGGAGGCACTCTCCAGATTTTATTAATAACTAGAATAAACTGATTCTGAATCTGAACTAACTCTCTGAATTAAAGAGTTAGTGTGGAAGTATTATAATATTATATTAATTTAACACAACACCACATGTTGTGAAAGTTAAGTCGGGTGTTTCAAACTTTTTATGATGATTGTGATTGATTACATGTTCATTTTCCGCGATTGCCCAACGAGTTTTGAACTCTGATAAAGCTCCTAATCGAGAGTTCTTCACGTGGCGAGTTTTCGAGTCAAACTTATGATTAGAGAAAAAGTTTTTACCAACCTACAAGTGCTTAACGAATTGACAAGTTACGAACAGCTGCGAGCACAAAAACGCAAACACTCTAATAATAATAGGGAATATGCGTCTGACTTAAAAAAAGGTCAAATATTTTTTTTTATGAACTTTATCGTTTTAGAATTATGTCAATGTAGATATTTTTTTATATTATTTCTTTTTTGATGAGAAAATAATTATAAAAAAGTCCAAAAAAACTGTTGGAAATTCAAATCACTTGAAACGCAACACTATCGGTCAAATGGAATATCAAAGTCTACTAAAACAGTGTCTGTTGTACGTGGTTGTTTGGTTGAGAGAACGTAGACTTTGACGTCACGGCAAGCGCGCCAAAATCGCGGGTGTTTAAAATGCCATAATTTAATTATTTTTTTGTTACTTAATTTTAGTTTTAAGGCGCAGGAATTTTTTACGGCTACATAACGATATAAAGTATCGTTTAAAAATATAAAAAAAAATGTGCATATTTCCCTATTGTCCTGGTATCCATCCGCATTATGAGCCGTATTAGAAATACCTTAGAATTTTAACGATGGTGAGTGTGTCAGTGACAAAATTAAGGAACTTTTAAAATAACACTTTTCTTTATTGGACTGTTGTCGATATCGACATAAATTTCAAAAATACAAAAAAAGTGTCTGTTTGTTATTTCAAATTAACAGCTTAACTACCTACTTACATAAATTTTTTTTTTCTTTATCTGTTTGTTTGGTCCGGCTGATCTCTGAAATGGCTGGACCCATTTGCACAAAGCTAATGTTATAAGGAGTAACTGCTACTTTTATTTAAGAATTTTATTTATTAAAAGAAATTTATAAACGCGAGTAACAAAACCCCGGGGTACAGCTAGTTTTTAATATAATCAAAGTTCACCTGTATTGTGTAGGTACTGAGTATAGTTACTGACTACACAAAACACAAAACAAATGCACGCACAAATTGCAATCAATCTTATCTACCTAAATAGGTACAATATTTGTATTCAATAAAATAAATAAACTGAATTGTAAAGTGTGCACTTAAAAGGTTCTATTCTATAAATACATCTCTTTGCAAAGTTCCGGCACACCATTTCGCAGACCATTAATAGAGCCTTCATGTCGACAGTGTGCTTATTTTATCCAGGCCCAGCTGAGAGAGAGCTTTAATAGAATTTTGGTTCTATAAAGCCTTGATTGATAAATTTATTTAGGCGCTAAGCAAATAAGACCTTACGGACTTAGAATAGGTTAATTATAGAATTTTACTATAAAAAATAAGGCACCCATTTCGGGCCTTATAAACGTATGAACTCTGTAAAACTCTACTAATAATGAATTAATTTCATTTATCAACAAATAATTTAAATTTAAATTCATTATTTTCATTAATATGTTATGTTTAAGTATTTCTCAGTTGTCAGATACCTTTGTGTGAAGTAAGTAATTTTTTTTTTCTATTGGTCAAGGAGGTTATCAAAAGCCCATACAACTCAGCCCAAATTTGTACCGGAGGTACACGACAGCTGTCAAGTTGATAGTTTTTACCATGAAATCACTATGAAACTGATATTATTCTGCCGTTTGACATTCCGAAACTGACACTGACAGTCTTTACTATGAGATCATTACGAAACAGATAATATTGTGCCAAAATGGCGTGATTTTTCTCAAATTAAAAGTTTTTTTTCTCATCCCCCAGTCAACATTTAAAAAGTACGACTAGAGTTTTAACCAGAGTAATACAGAGTATTTTTTCCAATAAGTGTACCTTCGGTACATCATTTGGGCCAATTTTGATGACCACCTTTACAATAGATAATTGCACATGGCATTTTCCTAAAAAGTAGGTTAAATTTACTTTGTTCCCTCCGAGGATTAAGGTGAGGTGACAATACTTCACTCAAGATCTACTGTTACCAACTTATATGCAGAAGAATCTCAACTACTTACAATAATTGGGATCTACTACTTAAAAATAGATTGCGTCACATTAAGAAGAAATAATAATGGAACCTATAGAATCATGCGGCTGTCCCGCATGATTCTATAGGTTCCATTATTATTTAGGATAGTACAGTAGAAATAAATAGGACAGTACTGCTAAAGAGACAGGGAAATGATATATAAGATAGGAATTATGCTATGAAATAAGACAGCAGCAAGACAGTACAGAGGTTGATGATGTGATGAATACAGGAATTGTCTTTAGAATGTGTCAGCATATGTTCCAGTATTGCAGAATATTTTGAAGTACCTAGCACATTATTATCGACTAAGAACCGTTGCAACCCCACATTTTAGCGAGCTGGACGTACGAGAGTGTAAACGTTGTTACCACGTATAGGTACAGACAGGGTGGTCGGAGGAGGTAAAATCCAAAAGTAAAATTTGGATACATTTTATCGACGGACGAAATCTCAGAACATACATGGGGGTGATTCGGATAAACACCCCCAGTTTAGGAGATAGAATGGTTCTAATTAGTTACTTAGTTTTCTTTCATAATCTTCGCCTGATTGGTTTTTAATTTTTTCTTTTACTTTTGAATGACTATGCCAACCCCAAATAACCTGGGACAAAGATAAGGATGATGATAACTATTTAGATGATTATGGTTGTTTATTGTTAAAACGTCTACTCTTTCAATTTAACGGTACAAAAAGTTTTTGTCGAAAAGGAAGAATAAAGACACTCAATACTATTTCTGTACTTTAAAAGAGGTCTGATTCTCGGAATTTGTTTCGGCCTTTCTTCTCAGATGTCTTCGGTTAGAAATGTAGACGCTATCTGTTACTAAAAAGGTTGTCTTAAAAAGATCTAAGTAGTTATAGGATTAAATAATATCATTTATCAAAGTCGGGTGTATAAATATTTATGAGAATTATTTTTACAACCTGCGCCGAACTGACAGCGGATAGTAGCGAAATGAAAAAGGTAGAATTGCTATTGATTACGGTTTTTGTGGATAAGGAAATAGTAATAAAAAATAGTTTACTGAGCAAACATCAAGCGCAGTCATTTACAAAAAACTGTTGCAAAAAACTCAACAGGATTTGAGACAGGATTGTTGGAATTTTTTAATTAATTTAAAAATGGATGTTTGAGTTCCATAAAAAAAGTTGTAGCAATTTTGTTAAGTAGGTACCTCTTATGTTTCTTCCTTCCCAACAACTTATAAATGACCTACGAATATAGTTTCATACAAATAAGAACCTCATAGTAGGGACTTAGAAGTTTGAAAGTCCGAAGACTGACCAAACTTTAGGATATCGGTATCCATTGTCACTGTCAATCACCGTAAACTTAGAAACTAATCTTCAAGAAGTTTGGAAATATGAAGTAACGATGAATATTATACTATAATATACATAGTGTGTGTGTGTGTGTGTTTTCTAGGCACACTATGTTGTGTATGTGTGTAGTACACACACAGTAGGTATTTCTTTAGGTAAATAAGAAATGTATCAAAATACAAATAACACGGGGTGGCTTTTGAATTTATTTTACCCAAGTACATTTTGCTAATTAAACACCAATTAAGATTACGTAAACAATTTAAATTTGTAACAAGACGAAGTTTAACAACATGTAAAGGTAATTACGACTCTGTGTATAATCATTATAATTATTGTAATATTCTGAGTTGAAATCGTAGAGCGGAAAATACATTAAATAACTTGTATGAGTTATTAGACTTTTAACCGTTCACAAATGTTTAATTTCGTCATGACATTATACGTTGTTTTAAAAACGGTTTCATTTGACTATTTGATCTACCTTATTAGGATTAGGAGTCGGTGTCTACGGAGGGATCTGAATATACGCCTTATTTACTTTCTTATCTAAAGCCTAGGTATGTGATACCATCAATATTTTTTCACTCAATTGAGGGTCTTTGGTACTATAAGTAATACGGGGTCATGCGAAAAAGAAATAAGGAGGCGAATAGGAATGGCCAAAAACGCAATGTCTCAACTTCAGAAGATATGGAATGACCGTAGCATCACACGGAAAACCAAGGTGAAATTGGTTCATTCACTCGTGTTTGCCATATTTAACTATGGAGCAGAAACATGGACTCTGAAGAAGGCTGATAGAGACCGAATTGATGCTTTTGAAATGTGGTGCTGGAGGAAAATGCTGCAAATTCCTTGGACTGCCTACCGCACCAATGCATCAATTCTACAGGAACTAAATATTAAAATGCGACTGTTCACTATTTGCCTCCGTAAAATTCTCGAGTTTTTCGGTCACATTGCCAGGAAAGATGGGCACAACCTTGAACAGCTGATGGTTACTGGAAAAATCGACGGCAAGCGCTCTAGAGGTCGAAGTCCTACTAGATGGTCTGACCAGATTCGCACCTCTCTGGACACCATGGTTATCACGACCCTCAGCAATGAGGAAAGCGACTTGAGGAGGAGGGTCTTTGGTAAGGAAAATCTCAATAGCCTAACTCCCTCTCTCTGTGCGGAAAAGACCAGCCAAACTAAACTAAACGAAACAAAAACCCTCTCTCTCACACTGATAGGAGACCCATGTAATGGGACAGTATATGGGCTTATGATTAAATCTCAGTACCATGGTAATGTTTTGTACCCGGTGCCTACATGATGGAATCTAAAATCATTTTTCTATACTAATATTATAAAGAGGAAAGATTTGATTGTTTGTTTGTATTGAATAGCCTCCGAAACTACAGGACCGATTTAAAAAAAAACTTTCACCGTTGGGAAGTTACACTATCCCCGGGTGACATAAGCTATAATTTATAAGAAGACCACGCGGGCGAAGCCGCTGGCGGAAGCTAGTATCCGATAAAGTGAATACAGGTGTGATAATATTTATAATTACTTATGTAAATTATCACCAAATAATCTACCTAAAGGTCCAACTTATAAAAATATCGATAATAGAAACACATTTCCAAAAAAATCCTGAAAAGAAAAAACTGGTCCTTTTTGCAGAATTCAATAAGTTTTCACTACAAAATGAAGACTGTAATGTGAATTCAATCCGATGCGGTCTATTACTTTCGTTTCATTTGACTGCACCTACGAAAATTGCTACTGCACTGCAAGAAACTTATCTTTGCTGGTCGAATAAGTTTGAATTTTTATTACTATTATTTTTAAATCTTCTTTAGGTAACAATTTTCAAGTAAAAGTTGGAGAGAATCGTCTCCTTTCTGTGAAGATTTATCAGTGAAGCATCTATACTAATATTATAAAGAGGAAAGATTTGTTTGTTTGTTTGTTTGTTTGTAATGAATAGGCTCCGAAACTACTGGACCGATTTCATAAATTCTTTCACCTTTGGAAAGCTACATTATCCCCGAGTAACATAGGCTATATATCATCACGCTACGACTAATAGGAGCGGAGTAGTAATGAAAAATGTAGCAAAAACGGGGAAAAAATTATAAGACCACGCGGGCGAAGCCGCTGGCGGGAAGCTAGTAAATAATAAGTTTTATTGAATATATTGAGTATTAATTTATATTAGATAAGTTATTTATAATAACTAAAAAAATACTTGTTTAATATTATTATTACAGAAGTAGGTATAACTTATTTATAAATAATTATGAAACTATATTTTTATAAAATTCTAATAGCAGAAAGTTTCTCTCAAAGGACCGACTTACAAATATGTAAATATTAAAATGCCCAATTTATTTGTCTCCTATTAGTTCTTAATGGTGGAAAGACAAATAGATTATTGTGAACAAGACTTAGTCATTGGAGTATTTATTAATGATCAAACTTATAACATCCCGTCGTTTTTGCATCGGTGGTTAATTATATAATTAAATAAATGAGGGTGGTATGCCACTGGTCAAATGCCTACGTCCAATGTTTTGGTCCAAAAGGACGTCAATCAATGTCGGCCGAAATCGGCCCAAATGTGGCACCAAAGGTACACTTATTGGAAAAAAATACTCTGTATTACGCTGGAAACTGTATTCGTACTTTTTTTATGTTGACTGGGGGATGAAAAAAAAACTTTTAATATTAGAAAAATCACGCCATTTTGGCACAGTATTATCTGTTTCGTAATGATTTCATAGTAAAAACTGTCAGTGTCAGTTTCGGAACGTCAAACGCACGCCATTGCGGCAGATTATTACCAGTTTCATAGTGATTTCATGGTAAAAACTATCAACTTGACAGCTGTCATGTACCTCCGCAGCTCCGGTACAAATTTGGGCCGAGTTGTATGTATCGCTTTTGATGACCTCCTTTGATCAAATTTATATTTTAGGAATATAATGTTGCTCGTCGAATTACAATACACTGGATAAATTAAATAATGTTTTTTTAATGAAATTATCTGTCAAGTACCTAATTTAATGGTAACTTACTAAGAGGTGGTGAAACAGGCGTTTAGCATCATATTATATTTGGAAACGATGACATATTGAAGTCACAACATCATACTCAGGATTAAAATGGGTTACATCGTACGTAATTTAATAATCTCTTCGACCATATAAAACGTTTACACTTAGGGAGCACTTAAGGTTTTTATGGTCCGATGTCACTCTTGTACCTACTGTGACGCTCCATATTTCGGCCATTTACTTTGACATACTATCACATAGGTATATATCACAAGAAAAAAAAGAATAAGAAGAGGTATACCGTAATCTGCTATCGGTGGTAATTTTTTTAAATTTTAGTTTTATTGAAACAAGCATAAGAAGTAATTCGACTTTAAAAAAAAATAAAACAAATTTTTAAAAATTTACCATCGATAGCAGATTACGCTATACCTCTTCTTATTCTGTATCTTATCTGTGTATGCGGGTGTCCAGGGGCAGCAAAAGAAGTATATGAGTTGATGAGAAGTATTTCCTGCCTGTGTTTTACACCACCTCCTCGGAAGTTCATTATCCAGACTACGCGGTGAAACTAAGCCCTTAGTATTATTTAATTCCCAATCTAAGAACCACAACCTATTTAAAACTGACATAAAACATCATCAACTTCATACAATATAATACTTCGTTACATCATCGTTTCACGGATTTTATTCGCAAAATAAGTACTTATTCAATAAATATGGTAATTTTATAGGATGAATAATATGTTCGTCCTCGATGCAATATGTCGTCATAAACCGAAGATACACCTGTCTGTCGATAATGATAACCGCCTACTTTCATACTTCGGTTACCTACGTATAAATTGTGTTTGAATATTGACATTTGAAACCGTTTTTGCCCGCGATTTTCACTCATATGCGGAGGATTTATGATAAAAAAAAATTTGCCTTCTATAGTACCAAAGAGTTTATATCAAAAGCTCTAATGTCATTGTTTCTTAAGGCCTGTTTCAACACCTAGTAAGTTTCTGTTAAATTACCTGTTAATTTTATACATATTGTGTTTCATTTTTAATTTATCCGATGGTTAACGGCTATCCAGAGATGGTGGAACAGTCCCTTAATGTGTCAGCTTTCATTGTGATTTGTTACATTTTTATTTGCATTAAGAGGAATGTATCTTTCTGTCAACTGATTACGTCGGTCGGCGCCATGTCCCTGCAATTTGTCTCATCACTGCAGCAAATGAAACTAAATCAATTTCATTACTCTTCATTTGTTCGTATTCGCATATAAAATAAAAACAAAAGGCGTTCATCGGTTGATTGTCAAACGAACTTCACTTTATCAGACTAGTCACAGTTTTATGAATAGTAAAGAAACATTGCAAATATTTGGGGCCAATCTATATTGGATCCAAAATAGGCAGGTCGCAAATATTTGCCTTAGTATTTGTCCTGGCCAAACGATACGTTTGGTGGTGGGTGGACTCAATTTTAAACTAATATCGGGTGTATGTATGTATTCGCAGTATTCAATAATCCGTCAAAACTTACTTGATACTTGGATTATTGCAGACCCTTATTATGAACATAATATTTGGGATATTTATATGATAACCCAACCCTTAAGGGATAATGGTTAGGGGTTCGTATAACAAAATCTGATATCATTAGATAAGATTAAATGTAAGAGCATGTATAATAATCTACATACCTATAAATGAAATAGCACTCAGTCACAGACTGAATAGTTAGGACATCTCAGTCCCTCAACCATGAGTTCTATCGAATGGCTTTCGATAGGGATTTTTACGCATCGAAACGCTGTAAGGTTTTAGTTCCTTACGTAACCGCTAGAGGCGCTGTAAGAGTTTTCCATACAAATATTTTACAGCGTCGCGAAGTAGTAAAACCAACCGATCACCATCGTATCGGCGTATATCCCACCTGGCAATGCTAGGCTTCACCTCCGCCCCGACCTTGAAACCCTCCTAGGCTTAGGTGACTCAGTTATCATAGCTGGAGACCTTAACGCGAAAAATATCGCGTGGAACAGCCACTCGAACAACCAGAGAGGCAGAGAGCTGGATAATCTGAGCACCTTGCTTAACTATGACATAGTCGCCCCAATGACGCCCACCCACTTTCCCGCTGACGTAAACCACCGACCTGACGTACTCGACATAGCCCTCTTAAAGAACGTGAACCTAGGTTTGCGCTCCTTGGAGACGCTACAAGAGCTCGACTCCGACCACCGACCTGTGGTCATCAAACTAGGCCCTAGGACAGATCCCTTAGACCCAGGTCAGCCCGCTCCAACAAAGGTGATAACGGACTGGAGTAAACTCGAGGAACGCCTTAAGTCGACTTCATCCGTTCACCTGGACGCCATCCCCGACTCATTACTGTCAGTAGCCGACGCGACGGGCGCGATTGACTCCCTCACTGGTCACGTACAATCCGTGTTGAACGAATGTTCGCGACAGATTCCAGAGGAATTTGATGACCGCTGGAATCTGCCGGAGGATGTGCGAAGGCTGATGACGGAGAAAAACGCGGCTATCAGAGCGTACGATAGTTTTCCCTGCGAGCCGAACCGCACTCACATGCGCAACTTACAGCGCGCTGTAAAGGAACGCATAAGTGAGCTGCGCGAGGCCCGCTGGGACAACTTGCTGAAGGACCTGGAGCCCACCCACCAGGCCTTCTGGCATCTGACTAGGAAACTCAAATCCGACCAAGTTTCCACCATGCCCCCTCTGAATCGACCAAACCAAAGGCCGGCCTTTGACGATGACGAAAAATCCGAATGCCTAGCAGACAGTCTAGAGGCACAATGCTCGCCCAGCACTCTACCTGTAGACCAGGCCCACCTAGACGAGGTGAACGCCGAAGTCGAACGTAGAGTCACCCTCTCTCTATCCCCCGATAATCTTACGGCCCCAGTAAGTCCCGCCCCCTCCTCCCGCCCTGACCCCGACCCAGACGACTCCGTCCCCCCTGTCACTGTGGACGAAGTCCAGAAAATCATTAAGATTTTACGACCCAGGAAAGCCCCCGGATCAGACGGCATCACCAACAAGGTGGTAAAGCTCTTCCCCGCCCACCTCATTATTCTAATGACCGCCATTTTCAATGCGGCTCTAAAAAATAACATCTTCCCACAATCATGGAAAGAAGCCACCGTCATCGGTATCCCCAAGCCCGGCAAACCCAGGACTGAGCCGTCCAGTTATCGCCCCATAAGTCTTCTTAATGTCCTAGGGAAGATTTATGAGCGTCTAATCTATGCCCGACTAAAGGACTTTGCCGAATCCCACAATCTCATTCCCGACGAGCAGTTTGGCTTTCGAACCAAACACTCTTGCATCCACCAAGTGCATCGCATAGTCGAACATATCAGCGCTGGTTTCCAACGCGGTATGACGACTGGCATGCTTTTCTTCGACGTGGCGAAAGCCTTTGACAAAGTCTGGCACAATGGCTTGATATACAAGCTGTATTCCTTCAATGTGCCGGATCGTCTCGTGCTCATCATTCGAGACTTCTTGTCAAACCGCACCTTTCGCTATCGCATTGAGGGTGGTACGCTATCGTCCCCTCATCCTATCCGAGCCGGGGTCCCTCAGGGCTCCGTGCTCTCTCCGCTCCTTTTCACGCTGTACACCAGCGATATTCCCAAGAGCTCAAAGTCACAGCTGGCCCTATTCGCTGACGATACGGCCATCTATTATTCCGGCATTAGCCTAACAAATATCACCAAAGTCCTCCAAGCCTCGGTCACTGCCCTCGGAAAGTGGTTCAGGAAATGGAGAATTGAGGTGAATCCCTCCAAGAGTGCAGCGGTTCTCTTCCACAAGAGTTCCAATCTTTCCACTCAAGTCCAACCCATCTCCCTATTCGGCCAACGGATCCCTTGGGAACCAAAAGCCAAATACCTGGGCGTGATTCTCGATCACCGACTCTCGTTCCGAGAGCACATAAAGACGGTGCGCTCGCGCGCCGCTTTCGCTCTCGGCCGCCTGCACGGCATACTCAATGCGCGCAGTAAACTCTCCCTTAATTACAAGGTGAGAATCTACTTGATGTGTATTCGCCCCATCATGACCTATGCGAGCGTCGTATTCGCTCACATTGAAAGTCCCGCAATCCATAGGATGCAGACCCTCCAAAACCGTTTTATGCGCAAAGCCACGGGCGCCCCGTGGTTCGTGCGCAATAGGGACCTCCACCTCGACCTAAAACTGCCTACCATCAAGCAGTACATGAAACGCGCCTCCAAGCGTTATTTCGATCAGGCCCCCCTCCACCCAAACCGCCTAGTAGTCAGTAGCGTAGACTACAAACCCTCTCTGATAAGTAGAGTGCGCCGCCCAAGGCACGCACTCACTTACCCTGACGACCCGATTACCGTAGCACAAGAAGCACTCAAACAGGCTCGACGCCATCCGATTTACCGTCCTCGCCGGCGAGGCCCGTCGCGAAGACCCCGAAACGGTACCCCTCCCCGTCCCTTGCTCGAGCCGGCCCGCGCCGAGCCAGTAGTTTTAAATTCGTCCCTAAATAATTTTAACCCAGATCCAGCTGTCCCTAGCTGTCCCCCCAGCAACGCCCTAAGCCGAGGTCCGAGTCCCGTTAGGGGACGCCCTTAGCTGCTGTTGCTTAGTTTATAAGTGTCCATGGCTGGAGGCACAAAAGGTGCCTCGCCACCAAGCCCGGTTAAGATTCTAAAGCTCCTGAGCTAGAATCTACATCCGTCAAAAAAAAAAAAAAAAAAAAAACGAAGTAGTAAAGCTTAGAAACTAAATATTTCGTAGGCCAGGGTATGCCTGATTATCATTTTACATTAGAAAGAAAGAAAGAAAGAAAGAAACAACTTTTATTTGGCCAATGCCGAGAGACCAAGAAATTACAAATAATAATAATATAATAAAAAAAAATAAAAAAGCCAAACATATAGCACCATTAAATATTAATAAGTACTTACCTACTTACATTTAAAACTAATTTAAAATTCGTATTATTTTTATTTTTAGTGTCTATTGGGGTGTCATATAGTCACCACTGATGACATTAGATCATGTTATCAGTGGTGACTCGCATTTGTTCCAGTAGTTTTTTTTTGTAACTACATAAGTTACCTACTATTCGTTTTTGGTAATATAATAAAGCATACATGGGTAATTAATTAATTAATTATTCTACCAACCTATCTATAGTAGGTTCTTAGATCCTAAATAAGTGTAATTACTCGTAGCTCTCATTTTTCATTAGAACTTTCTTGAACTTGTTGAGCTATATGATACGTCTCGGTTACATCGACAAAGTCTCAGATACTTACTAATAAATATTGTGCTAGCTGTATGTAGTAACATACCTACTGTTCCTTTCGCTTATGTATATGTTGTTTGGATAAAACCAATTAATTATTATAAAACATTAAATAGATAGCCTTACCAAGGGAAAAAGAGGATGGGATTATTTTACAGAAATGTTTTTTTTTTGTAAAAATCGTGGTTTTAGATTGTTTGCATTACGTTCACTCTCCGAGAAGAAATACCATTATGAAACATACAGAATTATAGTCTCTTTTAAAGTCCAGGCATTCAAGTATAAAAATGGATTCAATAGGTGCGAGGGTACCTATTGCCATTATCCGGGCACAAGCGAAACTGAGCTGCTACTTAAGTATTAGAGTTTTAGAGAAAAACTCAATAACACTTTGTTCGATCTGGGAGTCGAATCCAAGATCTCACTCACGCTCATCGGTCGCACAAAACAAACAAAATTACCAACACTTACAAATAAGAAATTTTATTTCTTTAGCTGAAGTTCAAAGGAATAGAACACAAATCCCAATACGCATTTTTTGCTAAGGGATTTGAAAAAAAAAAAACAATTAGATTACCAAATGCCCCATTGGGAAAGGTTTAGGGACGATTTTGTTTGAGACGATGTTTTACATACCTAATAATGTAGGTAAGTACAAGAATGTATTTTTGTTTTATCAAGTACTAGCGGACCCGACAGACTTCGTCCTGTCAAAAAAATTTGTAATGTGGCAGTGTTTTGATTAGCGTTGAAAATGCCGAAATAAACAATTTGTTTTTTTCACGAAAAAAACAAATTTTGGTTTTTTTCCGTTTTTTCGCATGTTACATAGAAAGATTGAGAGAACAATCCTTTGGAAAAAAACAGGATTCTTTCGAATTTTTCGCTGTATGTTTTGAAAAGTTGAAAAAAACATGTTTTATTGAATTACATTTTACTTTTTTTACGTGAAATATGGAACAAAGAGGCAAAAATAGATCTATTAAATTCTCGGGCACAATCTTAATTTCACTTTCCGAAGAACCGTCAGCTTCACCAGGTTCCAATTCGAAAGTTTCTTTTTAGCTTGCATTAAACGTAAATTTGATCGAACGTAAACAAGTTTATTAAGTCGCTCTGGATATTCTTTTGTACAAAATCCATATTTTGAATATTTCTTGCCATCTCTTTTTATTAATTGACAGTGATCCCAAACATAACTTTTTGCAAGGCATTATGAGATAAACAATATCAGTACAGTAACAGTAACTAGTGAGTAGTGCGCTGATATTTTTTTTTATTCTACCCTCTGTTTAGTATTATTACCAAAGAATATGAAAAAAAAGTGGAAACTTTGGAAAAATATCCCGTTTCTTTCATATTTTTCGTTTTTTTCAGTTTTATTCGAAAAAATCATGAAATATATATTGTCCAATTTTCTTGAAACTTTTGACTGAAACATTGAAAATAACAACGGAAATGGAAAGAAACGGGAATTTTTCCGGCTTTTTTCAACGCTAGTTTTGATCCTACCTTTTTTATATTCATTGCAAAAAATTATCCTGAACAGAACCGTCACCCTGGTAATAATTCGGTGTGAATTAAAAATAATTAAATAAAACACTTTAAGCATTTAAAAGTAAGTAATTTTAATCATGTAAATCATAATTATTAACAAAAAAAATCAGTTCTATTTTCATTGTAGTGCTTTGTGATAAACGATATTTTATATTTTGTGACTATTCAATTTGGTAACGACGTATTCTGTGCTCCAACGCACACACGCACACTGTTTTGATAGATATGATTGAATTTGAACTTTGTATAGCGGTAAGAAAGTGCAAATTTACTTTTTGACGTTAGGAACACACCTACATTTCTTAGATAACAGTGAGTGCTTGTAATTTGATATGAACTTTATACAATAGCAATAAAGCTCAAATTGATTCTACGTTTTAGTTAGAAAACGTTTGTATGTGAAAAAGAAAAGGGCTGTTTTTAGGGTTTTCCCGGCAACTATTCGTTTTTTTCTCGCCGTAAGAACCATCGTTGGACTTCAACGAACATTTTAAAAAAAGAATTGGCCAAATTGGTCCAGGCTTTGTTGAGTTATGCGCTTACCAACACATTTTGCGATTCATTTTTATATTATAGAAGATAAAGGAACATTATAATCAGACGATTCAGTTATCTAGTACTAAACATTGACACTAGGAATGTCAGGGAATGTCTGTAGGGTTTTCGCCAAACTTATTGTCCGGGTTGAAGTTGGCACGAGCTAAATTTAACCCGGCCGTAAAAATCGGAGAAACAAAATTATGGGATTGTAATAAATAAAAACGAAAAATCAAGTCGTAGGCTGTGATTTTATTCCAATATTTTTCTTTCTCCGATTTTTACGGCAGGGTTGAAGTTAGATCGTGCCAACTTCAACCCGGACAATAAGTTTGGCGAGAGCTATAGGTAGGTGATTTCAGGTGCACAAACTCCATACAGCTTTTTAGATTTATTTTGAAAATTCAAATCGGTGCTGTATAATATAAAAATAATTTGAAAAGGTTCGATATTTCCCAAACCTTTTACATACATATCATGTTTTGGAGTGAATTTAAATATACTTCGTTAGGGTCCTATCAGACAGGGAATTCAATTTTGTTACATGTAACAATTCTAAATTTGAAATAGATAGAAAAGTAACCTTTCTCACTAAACTGTTAATCCTGTGACGGGATCGGACCACTTGTTCGAATTGCCTTTAGTCACTTTAATCAAGTATCTCTCTATCGAAGTACCTACTCTCTAAAGAGTCTAACAAAACTTCAGAGCAACAAACGCTTTAAAACGTACATTGTTTTTCTTTTTTTTATAAAGATCTGCTATTGTGTGCCCAAAGCTTTTAGGACGGCATTTTGCACTTGAATTCTTTTTGAAAAAAGTTCCTCATAGAAATTCACAAAGGTATGAAGAATCTGAATAATGTGCAATGCATTTTTCATTTCACTAGCTTTATATGCGTTTATTTCTAGACGAACAAATTTGAATTTTAACATTCGTAAAATGTAGTTACAAAATTTTTCGAAGTTTTAAATGATGAACAAAAAACCGGAATTTGGTGATCAGTGCCAAGTAATAAATAATTATATTGTTTAGTTAGTGATTTTGAAGTAGGTATTAGTTGAAAACACCCTTACCCCAAAAGGAAGCCCTATTTCTTTCTATAAAAGCATTAATACATTATACATCCCCTATTTCATTGTATAAAGGCATTAATACAGTATTAAAGGCTTACTTTAAAAAAAAGTATTATTAAGGAAATTACAATTATGTAGTTATAAAATGAAATAAAGATGAATTTTTAATGTTAAAATAAAAAAATGTAAGAAAAGTTTGCAGCCAAATAGTGCAAAATATTCAAATTTGCTAATAAAAGATTCCCGATAACAATTTCAGCAAGCAAAACACAATTATTGACACAACCAATGTGAGAGTAGTTTTGCGTCACAAACATGTGACTCGTCCAATGGATTAACACACCATTTCACAATCGCATGGTTCATTAATTTCATTATTATTTTAATGTTGTGGGCGAAGTACAGTGTTTATAAAACCGACCAGAAAAAAAATTAAACATCCAATTTAAATCATAATTAGATTTGGATAACAATTAGGCTCTGTTAAAGGAAAGTATAGGTAAAATAGACTTTAACGACAAATTTACAAAAGAACATAAACCCACGGATAAGAATACGAATTCAAGCCGACTTTCCTAAAACAGGATAGGGCTTAGATAATATACCAATTTTATTATCAAAACAACAGCTGAAGTAAACTAACAATTTCATTTTATTTATATCCTCAGAACAACCAACAACAGAAACATTTACACTAATTACAAACAACGCGTCCATGAGCCAAAAAACCCTAAACATGCAGACTCAAACTAAAAACACCTTTCATTTTGTGTCGTTTGCTAAAAATATATGAGTAGTCTTTGAAAAACAAAAACTGTTTACATAGTATGGACAAAAAGGTCAATCAGGCAATCATCAATTCAAAGGCAGGAACATCATCCATGCGATTTAGTTCCAATATTTTGATGGGTCCCAACTTGAGATCAGTCTGGGTGGCTGTCAGTCGACAAAATTGTATTTATAAGGAAAAGTCTTTCGACATAGACAAGGGTTACGCATAAAATTAGTTTTAGGAAATCTGTTTTCGAACTGCTACTGGCTTTTCGGTTTTAGTTTAAGAAGGTGGCTGGCAGTGGATGGATGAGAAATGTCCAAGACCGGGATGGTTGGCGCTCTTTGTGGTAGGCCTACTTCAGGGACGGCAATAGGCTAATTTGACTAGCTTTTTGGAGCGATTTAGTTACCAATAACATAATTGAAGCGAGGTATATTTAGGCCCCATGTAATGGGGGGCGAGCCTATTCCGCTCAAACTCCGCTCTGCTAGTGAGAATTTTATAGAAAAACTGAATACCACTTTGCTGGACTTGGTAATAAGACTAGGCTAACGAAAAACGAAACTCCTAAGTTTTTTTTAGTTTTGGACTGAATTAGTGACATTGACTAAAAAGCTTCCATCCTAGTACCTACTTATTCGTTTCTTATGCATGCATACATATTAAAATCATTCATGATCACCACACGCCACCTAGCCACAACGTCAGGTAAGCTTTCCTTTATTTTTTTTATTTGTTTAGTCTTGCCCAAAGAGTTTGTGAATAAATATTACAGTCAATTATGTTTTTATCAATAAAAATGATGATCCAATTTGTTCGCTCGGCCATTTTACATTATAATTATTTCAAGATAAATAAAATACATTGACACAATATTACGTACATTATTTTTATACAATGAAAAAAATATGTTTTGTCTATTGTCATTGAAATATAAACCCGTAAAAATACATAACAAATTAACAATACAATATTAGGTCTATATTACAGTTACAGTAAAATACTGTTTTTACCATGAATGAAAGCGTCAAAAAGAATAGAAATCTGTAGTCTCTTTGCCTACCTGAAGCGGAGACAGACATGATAGTAGTGTGTACCATTATGTGTTTTCCATGAAAGTTCCGTATAGGTACTTAAATAAACCTGCCTGATCACTGCATTTAAAACAATTTTTAATTAAGCTTTGTACTGAACACTGAACAGTGGTTAATTAGGTACCCTACATATTCTAGTTAAGATTTCTTTGTACATCTCCGGTAGAGTAGAAACAGGTAAAATGAACTACTTACAGTATTTAATGTACTGTAGCTAAAGGATCACTACTAATACCGCAGGAAAAGCGTTAATTAAAACATTATGAAGGCGGAGTTGGCGTACTGTTCGCAACAAACTTCATACATAGCCAAGTTGCAGTTCGCTTTGTATAAGAAACTTGTATAATGTTAAACACAGCACGGGGGCTGTAAAATATTAAATTAATCGATGCTTGATATTGAAATCTAGAAGGTCAGATGGTTAGCTATATCTACCTTTTATCTTAATACTCCTTTCACATCAAATACACTGTCCTCAAAACTCACATAAAAATGATTGAACTGTTACCATTTTTGGGTGTCTATGGAGTTTCTTGCCGTCTCTTCTCCATAAGTCTCACTATTTAGAAACGTGCAACTGTTTGTGCAACAAACTGACTTTTTAACTTTTTTTTTTTTTACTTATTATGGTCTAATTTAAATAAAACACTTGAAGTTGAAATTTTTTCACAGATGAGTCACTAACACCCCAACTCAGAGACGTCACTTAACCCTAATGAATCATTAACAAACAGTGGCTACTATATCTTGACCTATTTTTCCATATTCGCGTTTGTTGTCAGTGTACTAAGATATACTGGGTGTCATTAGCTAATGATTCATTAAGGTTAAGTGACGTCTCTGAGTGCGGCCCTTAGGCTTTATAAGTATTCAGAAACGAATAACCTTAATGTTTTCATACTTATCATAACGCCTGTATTCTCCGAGGGTAGGGCAGAGATGAAAATGGTAATTGACTACCGCAGATTTTATAAGCCGGCAATATCGAATCAGTCTAGCATTGTCATATTAAGACCTCACTTGTTAAATTCTACAGATATGCCCAGTAATTTCATTGGCTACATTACGCTTCAAACCCGTGGTACAGTCACGAGCAAAAACATGATTACACTGACAAAAGTGCTAAAGCGATTTTTTCATGAATGAACGATTGCAACTTTAAGATAACACAAATGTCACTATAATTAATGTCCGTAAATACTGTGTTCGTTTTAGCCCTTTTGTTAGTGCATACAGGTTTTTGCTCCTGACTGTACCTAGATATTATTATATATATTTTTTTATTTTTTTATTCTCTATTATCAGGTAACTAAGACCCATAGAAAAACAATAGTACTTAATAAAGTTATTGTTTTATTCAAGCTTTTTTTTTCTTTTGTAAATTCTTATTTTACTTAATGAATTTTAAGAATAAGTTGAATGCAAAACGTATTAAAGATAGCCTGCTATACCAGAATCAATTAATTAAATTGAATTTCAACGTCGTCTTGGGAATATAGCCAACATTTTCCCCAAAGTATCGAGAAGAATGTCAGTATGGAATTCGGTCACGTTTATGGATGACTAATACAATTTTTCTACTCCTGGAACTTTATACAAAATAGAATATATGCCATAAAAAAGTTCCCTGGACTTTTTTCTAATTTATGCTTTAATATTTTAAATAAAAGATTTCAGTAGGTATTCTTTATTTTATTCTTTTAAAAAAGTAAACTAAATAACTGCCTAACTAAAAATAACCTCATTAGCATAACCTAGTGGTCGTAAGGCGTCTGTTTCGCTTGAGTTCCCGGGTTGAACGTCTAAGTTATCGCAATTTTCTTTGAAATATTGTCAGCCGCTGCTCGTAGATTCGCCTTGTATTACATTTATGGGACTCATACTGGCGGACTGGTGGTTATACGTTAGTACAAATGTACGTACTGCCTTAATCCTTCGTAAAATAGAGGACTTAAAACAAAAAAGGATGCCTACAAACCTGAAACCAATATTGTTTTTTTTTTATTTGCCTACTGTGGCAGACGGGCAGGTGACCCACCTGATGGTATGTGGTAACCACCGCCCATGGACAGCAACGTTTCATCAAAATGTTTCTAAAAATATCTACAACATCAATTGGACACAATTAAATTTAAATTGCGTCCAGAGAAAAGCCACCTTATTCCCTTGGGTAACGAGGGGAAATGTCAGTTTGGAATTCGGTCACGTTTATCCGTGACGCGGCTTCGTCGCCTTGCTAAATCATTGCAAGCCTGTCTGTCAGTCTGCGGCGTGCTCCAATTGTCTCCGTCCATCATTCCTTACTGACATAACTCCGGATTATGCGTTGGCTTAGTGTTGGGACTGTTCGATTATAATACTGCAATAGGTTTCTTTGTAATATCAAACGAACCCTAATTTCAAACTGTTCAAATAAAAAAAATATATATATATCTTGGGACATTTTTACACAGCACCATCTAGTCCCAAACTAAGCAGAGCTTGTACTATGGGTACTAGACAATGGATATAATACTTATATCCTTTTTTTTGTAAATATATACTTATAATATTATATAAGAAACACCCAGACAAACACAAACACCTAAGTTCATCACATAAATGTTTATGTCTTGTGGGAATCGAACCCACGACCTCGTGATCAGCAGTCCGGTACTCGAACCACTAGACCACAGACGTCGTCGAATTAAAAAAAATTCTTTGCAAAGGCTCAAACTGCCTTAAAGGTAAACTTGCGTTGAATGGTCCCAAGCTGAGATCGTTAAGCGTTTTCTGTTTACCATGTGAACCAAGTGAAGATTTTATATAAAAACCATATCACATGAAACACTGCTTATATAACCTAGAACTTCAAAATCGGCAGTCTCGTTTCGTGCCAATAAACGAATGAGCCAGCTTCAAAACATTTTTTTTAATATACCTATGCTCTATTATCACAAACATTCGCTACGTGTACTATACGAGTACATTCGCTACTTTGCGATATTTATATCTGTATTTTGTAAAGCCCAACAAAATAAACAGTGGAATAATGTAGGGAATTTCCCTGTAAGTCCAATAAACTGACAATAATTATATTGGACATTTAAGCAGTTTATTGGATACTGCCCAATTTTACATAGTCAGTGGCACGAATATTTGTTTTATTAGCATATTGTATTATTTGCTGACCTTTTCTATTTGTATTAGGTATTTCACTATTCAATATTTTGTCGTACGCTGGATAGTAAAATGATTTTTAAAGATTAGCTCTGCGATTGCCAGATTAAGCTTACGTTAGGTAGGTTGGATTCTGTCAAAGTATTTAGCAAATTTTCGCTAATAAGCATTCTATTTAGTAGCCTATATTTTGCCTATTGTAATACATTTAATTAGTTTGGTTGTTCGTTCTCTATGCGTTCCTAAATCATTCATAATGATCATAATTAAATAGTGAGTCTTCGAAATTTTCCGTAAAAAAATCAAACCAAGACTCAGTGCTTAGGCTAAACTAGGACATACCTTAATTACAAATAAAATACAGCTGGTTTGTCATTAGTATAGTGTTGTATAAATACTACTTTTCTACTATCAGTGTAAATGTCTCATATGTCTTGCAAAAAATCTCGATCCGGTCGAACATAACATAACATCACGTTTATTTGAATGAAACAAACATTTCTACAAATACAATAATGTAATAAGATGAATAGTTCAAAAAATAAATAAACTTACATATCTGTATCGTAATATTCTAGTCATCATCACATAAATATATAAATACATGCTATATATACGTCATAATTCAAATAAATAATGTAAGACAAAGCCTATAATTAATATAATAACATACCCTTATTTTATAATACCCAATAATTATAATTGGTAACTACCGTAGCTAGTAAAAATAAATCCTCCTCTCTTCTAAAATTGCTGTGCCCTACAGGGTCCATAATGATTCTTGTCTAATTACACCACCTTATTGTACATTATGGTATGCAATAAAGAATATGAATGAATGAATGAATTTTGTATCAACACGCTATCATAATAAACTAGGTACTTAAATAAATTTTACTACGCCTCTCGATAAAACTTGTCCATAACATGAGTAAACTATAGATAACATCGTTTAATAATAAGAAATAATTATGTAAAATTAAAACAAACAATAAGATTTCCATATATTAATATATATTCTTAAATATTTGCTTGCTAATTCTGTTCTGTTATAATATCAGTAAAATTTGTTGGTATGTCATTTTTTTTCTAATATCTGTTCTCATACATATCTACAGTTCGCCAGTATATTTTTAAGTGCCTTAACACAAAGGCTTCTTATTACTTTAAAGGAATAAATACATACTGCGCCTACCCCAAATAAATCGATGATGATGAATCAGTTCTTTCATAAGCACATCATTATAATTTGTATTGTATTATCACTTGTTCAGTGAATTGTATGAAGACATTTAAAAGACATTCTGTTTTTAAGGACTTTTCTTCGATGTAAAACTATTAACTTCATTTAAATAAAAAGTACAAATTGGAACTCAATATCTGTGTGTTTTTAAATTTTTATTTCACACTGAACTTGAAAAACCTGCGAGGTATGTCAGAATATATCAGAATTTCTCTGGTAGCGAGATTTCGTGATATATTATTAACAACAACAGACCTTAAGTAAACGCCGACCGACATTAACTTACACAAACATTTTATTAACAAGAGTTTCCTGTTCTTACAATGAAGGCGATTTTGCAATTTTATATTATAATACATGCCTATTATTTTGAGCAGGTTTTCGTGATATTTTTTTATAAGTTTTTAACCTTAGAGGTTTGTTGAATATGATAACACCTCTTCTGTGTTCCCCGAAGGGTGATGCAGCGTTAAACTGTTCAAAAGCTGTTGATTTACAGTTTTTCTTCTGTCCGATTCTTAGGTCGAGCAGTGTTATAGGGGTATTCTGTGAAATTCTCAGTAGGAATCCATAGCCAACCCTCACTAGCCCAACGTGGTGTACTGTAGCCTAACTCCTCTTATTCTCAGATTCCGTGCCCGGCAGTGGTTACTAGGTTAACGATAAGTCCATAGTTTGGACGAAAATATATCGGAAGCAAATTTTAAACGTTTCTTTTCTGATTTATCACAGACTGGACACAGTTAGCACAAGACCGAGACAGATGGAGGAATGAGGGGGAGTTGCCCACCAGTGGGAAGCACTGGGATAATCGTAATTTCAATCTATGTTAAAAAAAAAATATATATATATTTCAGACCTTGATCCATATGGTGTTAATAATACATACTGCTTATAAACTATGTTAGTAACAACAACATAAAACAAAACACTTATTTAAGAAAGGACTTTTCAACAATCTATTCATACCTAGTTGGAGTTCATCTGGGGTTTAAACTTTTATTGTAAAAGAAAGCAAGGAATAGCTGCCAGCCACCAAGTGCGGTCCACGCAATCTTTCCAGTCCATCGCAAAAGCATTGTATGCATTGTGGATTTAAAAAGAATTTCTCTTCACAGGATCGTTTGTGTGAGATTCACGTAGCAAAGGAATAAGTGTGGTCACATTACATTCAAAATCACTCCGAGATGAACATTCATCTTGATTTATGGGTCATTTTAGCGAGTCTACATAACATACTAACGCCTGTATTCCCTGAAGAGTTAAAATCATAATATGATTCATCAAAATTGAGCTTTTAGACCAGTTGTTTACATCATCAAACGTTTTTCAGAATTGAAGTAATCTTTACTTCGTCGTTTTTTGTTATGTAGAATTGTAGATATATATGAATACATATTTTGTTTACTTCGTACGTATACTGTGAATGTATCTTTAATTTGCTATTTGATTAATGGAATGTGAATGAGTCATGAAAGTCTCAAAGGGTTTCCATCAAACACTGTAATTACTTTAGACATGCAAATAAGTATTCGGCTTAGGAATTATATTTAACATTAAACATTGTACTGAACTTGTTGATTATTTATTAAAGTTATTTTGACACTGGATTTATAAGAGCACTAGCTTCCCGCTAGCGGCTTCGCCCGCAAAGTCTTGATAACTTTTTTCTCCCGTTTTTGCAACATTTTTCATTGCTACTCCGCTCCTATTAGTTGTAGCAGCTTTCCCAGATCAATGGGCTATCTAACACTGAAAGAATTTTTCAAATCGGTTCAGTGGTTCGGAGCCTATTTAATACAAACAAACAAATCTTTCCTCTTAATAATATTAGTATAGAAGTATAGATAACCGAAAATTTATGGAAGCCTTGACCATAATTTTTTTTAACTTCTTTTCAAACCCAAAAGACTACTTGCTTACTTACTTTGGGTTTAACACCGAGCAAGTCACATATTTTCTCGCCTTTTATGAGATGCAGTGATAGCCTAGGGGTAGGACCACTGGACTGCCAAGTCAATGGTCTCGAGTTCGAATCCAAGGCACGCACTTCTGACATTTCGATATCATGTGCGTAATTATCACTCGCTTTACCGTGAAGGAAAACATCGTGAGGAAACCGGCATGCTTGAGAGATTTTCTCGACGGCATGTGAAGTCTGTTAAACCACATTCCTCTCCTCTCATACTGAGAGGAGACCCGTGCCCAGCAGTGGGACAGTTAATAGGTTCATGATGATGAATGAGATGCAGATCTCAATGGCAGTGAGGAACCTATATTCTTCGTTCGTAATATTTTCTTGTTGTTCTCAGGGCAAAGACTACGGGCAGAGGAATACTGCACCAGCACTATCTCGGTTCTCCAGAATAAGACGACTTTCTCGACCAACCCACCGGATCATTAACCCCGAAGAAGGTACTGATGAATATTCTTACTTCAAATCTAATTTAATAAGATTCAACTGCCTCATAAGCATAGTGATCGTAAGCGCTAGAGGGCTTGGGTTCAATTCTCAGGTTCAGCAAGGTGTTATTGGAATTTACTTTGAAATTTCCATTAACAGCTCGGAATCTGTAGTTTGTGCCCCGCAATATGATTATAAATGTGTATGTACATTAGTCCACGTGTACCTAACCTTTCCAGGATACAGGCTTGATCGTGAAAGGGAATAATATCAATAATTTAGAGTCTTCTTATTCTTCTTCTTCTTCTTCTTCTTCTTCTTCTTCTTCTTCTTCTTCTTCTTCATTTAGAGTAGGAACAATTTATGACTTTATAGCGATTCAAAATAGGTTCTGTTATTTCATAATACTACGTGCATAGTCAAAGTAGGTTTTTATTACAACCTGTGGATACCTAATTATTAAGTATAAAATATTAATGCAGTAAATCACGATGTATAATTTATTCAATAGTCTTCATTGTTACATGTGTTGATCATGTTTAATGAGAGCTCAAACATTACTTAAATATGCACACACAACAATAAGCTTACTAGTAGCATGGCTTACGTCAAGTTTGAACCCCCGTTGCACGCCTTTAGGGAATAAATTTAAAAAAAGCGTTTCTTATCGGATGCCTACGTCTTAATTACTATCCATGTGTGTTAAATTTCAGCCTTACTTGTTAAGTGTTTTGAGTAATGTGGTGAGAAATAACTCAGTCACCTTTTATATAATACTAGCTTCCCGCCAGCGGCTTCGCCCGCGTGGTCTTATAATTTTTTCCCCCGTTTTTGCAACATTCTTCATTACTACTCCGCTCCTATTAGTCGTAGCGTGATGATATATAAAATGGGCTATTAAAGAATTTTTAAATTCGGTCCAGTACTTTTTGAGTTTATTCGTTACATACAAAAATACAAATTTTTCCTCTTTATAATATTAGTATAGATATAGATATACAGACATAAAATAATTAATAGATACTTACGGAAAGTTAACTATGTTCTTTGTCTCATTAATGTAATAATCATTAATGTAAATGGTTACCCTTTAGAGGGTCGAAACAATTGGTTTTTTATTATGACTGTTAATGAATTATTATTCCTCTATAAGTTATTTAATGTAGAAATAAAAAATATGCCTGAATTCATTCCCCATAACACCGCGTTATAAAACTCACCATGTCGCCACTTTTTAATGTATTCGTTTTAACCTTTTCATCTCTACATAATTTCGGTTGGACGTCTCCTCAAGGCTGAATATTTTCGCTTCACCTTGCAATTAACTTTTACGTTAACTTAAGGATAATGCAATTGTCGGAATAAATTGAATCACTGTGAAATAATGGGGTATTTTTGTGAAATAATGGGGTTATTTCTTGCAGACTGTTTTCTGGTGACGTCAGAGGAGGGAGAGTTGTTTTTTAAGTCGCCGTCTGATGATCCGGTCGTGTGCGGCATCTACATGATAGCTGAGCCTGACAAACGGATCGAGGTTGTATTCAACTACCTCGATGTACCCTGCGAAAACGGAGGATTGGTTGCGGTAAAATTTCAAACGATTTTTTTCTTTTTGGCATTTTTTTTAATGATTTTGTTAGCAACCGTGCGTGGTTTTTTTGTTTTGTTTTGTTTCCACGACCGCGAGCCGCCCGCTTTTTAATTTTGACAAGAATTACACAGAAATAAAAAAATAGAGAGGCTAAAACAATATGTCTAGATCCAACCAATATATTATCTTAACTGATATTTACTCGTATCCCAAAAAATATGTAAGAATGCCAGTTATATCATTTGCTATTCACTAATAATTGGCTCATATTATTATCATGAATTTATAAATAAATATTCTCTTATATCTTCTACAAACAAGCTATAATCTAACATCGTGGTGTTGAATTTACACCACATTAATAACTTGTACTAGGTGCTTCTCTGGGGAGCTAATTTGACAAGATATGCAAGAGGGTTAAAATACATTAAATTAATATACTGATGGTGATCTGCTGATACTGCTGATGACGTAATCATAAGTTCACTGTCGTAAACGATTTCATAAAGTAGCTGAGCAAACTTTAATTTAATTTTTTTCGCTCCATGTAGACGGTAACTTCCGTAGGTAGGCAAACTAAGGCATACCCTTTATCAGCTATTTCTAAACTAATATTTTTTATTTTATGATACCTATTTATTTAAATACTATGCCTCTGCCTCGTTTGTCTAGTGGTCCCAAGCGCGACTGCTACGCTAGAGCTCCTGTGTAGCGATCCCCGGGTCGAGCAGTGTGTGTGATTTTAGGTTTTCAAGTTCCGATAGTAGCAGCTTGGAGTCTGGATTTGTGCCCGGTTGATGGCAATAGGTTCGCCCGCTATTACATTAGTAGACTTTCTGCCTTACTCTTACGCCTCTGTCTACCTCTTCGGGGAATATAGGCGTGATGGTATGTGGTGCTAACATTATACTTTAATTCTAGTGGGTGGACGGCTGGGAGTTAAACGGCCAGGTGTGGCCCGCAGACGCGTGGGACGACAACCGGGTGGTGGAGTCCTGCGACCAGAGGCCCCAGCGCAAGCTCCTGTCCCAGCAGAATGCGGCCCTCGTGCAGTACCGGGTGCCCGCCAGAGGGAAAGGCTTCGCTATCACTATAAGGCACTTGAGGAATGCCAAACGTAAGTGTACTAATACCAAATGAAATTTAACACGAAGACGACGTCTGTATAGTTGTTCGATTGTTGGACTGCTGATGAGGTCGTTGGATTGGATTGTCGTGGGTCCATATTACCCAAGCCAACATAATATACCTACCTATGTTTGTGTTGTCTGAGGAATGCTAAGCGTAAGTGTCCTTATGACAAATGAGATTTAACACGAAGACGACATCTGTATAGTGGTTCGATTGTTGGACTACTGATCAGGTCGTTGGGTTGGATTGTCGTGGGTCCATATTACCCAATCCATTTATGCTTGTGTTGTTTATATAGTTGTTTCCTTCAATGTAGGTACATAAAAACGATTATATCTATTGTCTTTTATCCGTAGTATAAGCGACTGTAAAAGGTTCCAAAGATTTTAAAAGAAGTATAAATATGTCTGGGAACAGCATAATTCGTCCAGCTATAAAAACATTCTTTGTTGAATTTGCTTAGCAGCTGTTTAGTTCCTAGATTTACTTTAGGTCTGGTGGATGTAACGAAGCTAAGGATTGACTGATAATGGATGACTCCATAATTTTTATTACAATAGCAGTTAAACAAATGCCTGCAGACAAAAAGCTACACAAACAGCGACATATCAACATATTGTCTAAACAAAAGTTATTTAACATTACTTAACTTTGTGAAGTATTAATACATTTTCTAATACACAGTGTAAATGTAAAAGTATGGTAGATTTAACTTAACCTGTAAGACCGAGTTGAAGAGATATTAGTTTGTAAGTCTCCCGCGATCCCAACTTGTTTTAAACTTTACTTATAAAATACCCGCAACATGGCGACACTTATGGCAAAACTAATTTCAAATAGCGATCGATGGTAGATCGCTCTTTCGACACAATTAAGTAGCTTCTACTTTACTCGTAACTAAAGTTGCATGAAAAAAGTAAAATTTAAGGCTTTCTAAACACTATTTCACTAAAAAGATAGCGTTAGACAAGTCCTTTTGTGTTACCAAAATCCCTGTAAAACCCTTTAAAAGTTAGACCCAAATATAAAATAAACTGCCTCAAAAACAAAATCCATATAAAGCAGTTATATTTCAAAACCCATGTAACATTTTATGTTAGCTCTGAACAAAGTTTTCATAAGTTATGAATTCAAATATGTGGGTATTTGTGGCCACCGGACGCTGAAGTGGGCAGAAAGCTAAACGTTTGCGGAATATGAATCCCGTCTCGTATTGCATATGGAAATCGGACGATTCAACTGGCTGTGTTTGAACTGGATATAGCATTGAGGTACTTGACATTTTCGTCTTCTATACTGATCAAATTATTAATAAAACCAGCGATTCACACCGACTTCGAACGGCGAACTAAAAATTACTTACCTATGATATTTTTATCATTATAACTAATTATATCTTTTTTAATGAAGGAAAATGTCAACTGGCGGGCAGGATTCGAACTTACGTCTTTTGGTTAAATACACCTGACGCTATGACCTCTAAGCCACGGCGTCCTACCCACCAAGACGAAATGTTTCCTTCACATTCTACATTTCTTCATTAGAAAATGCTAAAAAAATTCAATAATACAATGTTATCTTCTTAGATGATTATTGCCAATGCCGTCAATGCCACGCTAATAGAAAGAGGGCTTCCTTCTATTGATGTAAACCTATACAGTCGTTTCTAAGATCAGCCAGAAAAACACAAATTCAGCGCGGCGATGTTGTTACGATAAACTTCGGAAATTATGAAAAATAGTTTAATATTTATGTAGGTACTATCCCACTACTGGGCACGGGTCTCTAGTCATTAGGCTATAAGCCAAGCTAGCCTAGCCAAGGCCAAGCTGGCCTAATGCATGTTGCAAAAAAAACGTTATCTACATAAGAAAAATTGTATTACTTTGAAATGAATTCGTAACTAAATGTGTTCTTGTAAAAGTAAAACTTGTCTTAGAGCCTGTTTCACCACCTCTGGATAACTAACTGCCGAATAAAAACAAAAATGGAACAATTTTTTTTTTAAATCTGCCAGATAATTTATCGGGAACTTATCAGTAAGCCATGAAACAGGCCCTTAATCTCATCTCTTCAGAAATTCTGGTCGCAATTCGCTTCGGATTATACATATAATGTATACTTAAATAGTGGAGGAAATTAACTGAATATATATATGTATAATGAATTACATTATGTTTATGAGGCTTAGCGGAGAAACGGAGTTAATCATTAGCGTCGTAATGGAAACACGTGCTAGTGAAGTTAATTTAAGTATTAATAATTGAAATATGAATGTAGTTATGATCAATGTGTCGTAACTACCTCCTCAAAGTAACAGCGATTGACTTTCTTTGCTCTGAGTAACTAGAAAAAAATAACGACGAACTTTTGTGACTAAAATCTTTGAGCATTATTTTTAGCTAGTTTTCGTAACTAGATAAAAATAGTGTCGAACTTTTGTGCCTAAAATCTTTGAGCATAATTTTTAGCCAGTTTCCGTAACTAGATAAAAATAGCGTCGAACTTTTGTGACTAAAATCTTTGAGCATTGTTTTTAGCTAGTTTCCGTAACTAGATAAAAATAGCGTCGAACTTTTGTGACTAAAATCTTTGAGCATAATTTTTAGCCAGTTTCCGTAACTAGATAAAAATAGCGTCGAACTTTTGTGACTAAAATCTTTGAGCATTATTTTTAGCTAGTTTCCGTAACTAGATAAAAATAGCATAGAACTTTTGTGACTAAAATCTTTGAGCATTGTTTGTAGCTAGTTTCCATAACTACATAAAAATTGCGTCGAACTTTTGTGACTAAAATCTTTAAGCATTATTTTTAGCTAGTTTCCGTGACTTATAGCTAAAAATTGCGTCGAACTTTGACGACGACTTCGTAACTTTTCGTGACTAAAATCTTTGAGCAAAGTTTTTGAACTTCAAACAAAGTTTTACCCATGTTCCAAGGCCTAAGATGCACCATAATTTTAGGGAAGATATTTGATATTGTAGTTATCAATAACCCTAACACTAATATCATAATTAATAACATAATCATTCAAGAGAAAGACGCAAAACTAATAACAGGAAAATATGAGGTCTGGATTTGTGCTCGCCCTCTATTACATGGGACCTAAACATACTGAGGGAACTATGGGTGTACAGCGGTATACCTCTGCCTAACCCTTTAGGGAACACAGGCGTGAAGGATGAAACGAAACTCATGATATTTCTGAGTAGTTTTATATTCCTCTTGATCTGTTTTATGACTTACATTATCATTATACGAGAATAAACTATCTTTGAGCGCTCTAAGAAAAACATAAAAAGCTAATCCTAGTGAAGGATAAGTAACGAATGTCATTCTCTATAAATCCTAGCCTTTTTATTTGGCCTTCCAGTCTTATATATCAGACTGATGCTGCTGAATATCAGTGTTTTATACGATGCTACCTGCTATCAGATATACACCACCCGATTTACGCACCATACGCAATACTGATATGCTAAGGATAAGTGCAATACCCGATGTGTGAAGATTCCACCCATCCATAGGCTGACTGTGGCAAGTGCACTATAACCTGGATAAATTTATGTAGTTATTAGCCACAAGATCAGGTTTTGTTATAATAGCTTCCTAAAAAATACATCAGTACCTCGACCATGAGTTTTTGTCACTAGACTCGCTAGCGACGCGGTAAAATATTTGTATGGAAAACTCTCGCAACGCCTCTAGCGGTTACGTAAAGAACTAAAACCTGCTATGGGATTACAGCGTTTCGATGCGTAAAAAACCTATCGAAAGTCATTCGATAGAACTCATGGTTGAGGGGCAGGTAACCAGCCAGCTCGCTTACCCCAGTCTTTTATAAGTAAAATACGTTCATCGTTTGCTATTAAGACTTTTGGTGTCACTATTGGTTGGTGGCACGTTTGGACTATTAGTGTCACTATATCCTCAAGGGACATTAGCGTGAAAACGCCACGCAACTATATTAATACTTTATTGGCGAATAAATTACTTTGTCTGTTTTAATTTAAACTAGCATTTAGACGTGATTAAATTGTTATTTACCACACACATAAGTATATAGCCATTGCCTAACACACCTCATTCTGAGAGGACACCCTTGCAGCACTGGTACTCTCAGAATGATCGTCATTATAATCATCATATCAGCCAAAAGAGGTCCATTGCCGAACAAAGGCCTCCTCTATAGACTTCCACAGGGACATTTCGTATGCCGCCTGCATCCAACGACTCCTGAACGACTAGACAACCTGTAGATGTAGCTATCTATACAATTATTTCACATGTAAAAACTCTTTCCTAATTCTATGAAGGTCTAATGGTCAAAATGCAGCTACTGAGTGCGTGGTTTTCTAGGTTAAGCGTTGTTAGGTATGTGGTTTATCATAAAATTCTCGTTATTGGCAAAACCTTCGTGCCCAATAAAATATACTAACTAGTGAATGTATTTTTCAAGAGAGGTAGGGCACAGCCATTTATGGCTCAAATCTGGAGCAGCCCATCTGGGGAAGTACCTCCTCCTTATAGAAAACTGCAGTCAAATAACACACTTTATTATGTGTTGTGTTCCTGCAGTGAGTAAGGTCGCCAGAGCTCCTTCTAAGGATGCGCTGCGCTGGCAGTAATAGGAATATTCCCTCAAACTGTCGGCGCAGTGAATCCTCCATAAACCTCTAAGAAGTTTTTCGGGTCGGCAACGCGCGAGTGATACCCCTGGTGTTGCAAGCGTCCATAGGCTATGGACGCTAGGCTAGGCTAAGAAGAAGAAGAAGAAGATAGGCTATGGTAACCGCTTACCATCAGGGGGGCCGTATGCTTGTTTGCCACCTTAGTGGTATAAAAAAATTATAATAATATTAATCTCTGCTATTGAAAAATAAATATTGTCTTTCTCGCAGCATGCAACGTGATGCTGTTTGGAGCGGAAGGTGTGTTCACGCTGAGGAACCATGGTGAAACCGGCAACTGCTCCATGCTGGCTGTGTCGCCCGCCACTGTCCACGTGCTGGACCTCAACGTAGGAGTCACCATCAAGAAGGGTCGCCTCATCGAGATGGAAACTGGCACCATCCATCGCGTAAGACTTACTCAGTATTTTTTTGCTCTTCTCTCTGTTTATGTAGCGCCAAGCCTGTCCATTTCTTGGACTTCGTGGGTGTCTGGCTGTGGCGTCGTAGCTCCCGAAAGGTTGAACCGATTTCTTTTTTGTTTGAAACGTGAATTAGTCGTGTTCTTAGTTATGTTTCATGAAAATCGGTCCAAGATGGCCGCCACAAAATTGCGCATTAATTTTTCTTTTTTTTCTGTCGGGGATTTTTCTTCGGGACCTATTCATTTAAACAGATTCATCACTCTTTTCATTTTGTAGTCAAAATACACCTGTTCCTACCCATACGTGCCTATACCAAGACACGATTCTCTCACTCAGCGCTGACGCCACTCTCAGACTTCCTTTAAAATACTCGTTCCTTATTTTTTGTTCTACCACGGAATTGAACCCAGGATGTCACGCCCTGGTCAAGCGACCAATGGGGCGGGCATGTATTGTATGATTGATATCCATTTCAGTAAAAGAAAAAAGTTTATCCATTATTAAGAGTGGACGAACTTTGGTTTCAGGTCGGCGAGAAAGGTTTACTTAGGACACTTACCTAATTTTGAGTACATAACTTCGTTTATGTTCAAGAAAATGTCTGTTCTACACAAACTTTTCGTTTTGTGCCCAAGATTTAGTTAAAAACAATTACAACATTTTCTGAAAGGTTTGTGAAGTTTGCCAACTACTTCAGTGGTCTATGGTTCACAAGTGAGGCAACAGTACCTTAACCATGAGTTCTATCGAATTCCTTTTGATAGGTTTTTTACGCATTGGAACACTGTAATCTCATAGCAGAAAACGAATTCTCTTACTATTGCTAATAAATAAAAATGCACAAAATATTAAAAACAATCCCCTAAATTGGCGGAACTAGGTACTCCGGAACATCGTCACCTGGGGGGCAGACAAGTTGCATTTTGACATTCGAATCGACAAACAAAATGTATGTAAATGACATTAGTGACAGCCCGATTTGTCGAAATGTTGTGTCATTTCCATACATTTTGTTCGTCGATTCGAATGTCAAAATGCAACTTGTCTAGCCCCCCTGGTAATTTTATGTAAGGCGTACTTCCTATTTAATAAATATATTAATGTAAAGTACAATTGTTCCGTAAACATGACACATCCAATATCGCCGCTTCATGATTCTTTATTAAACAATAAATGGCCACCAGCGGCTTTCCGTCCGACACAATGATAGACAGCACCAGTTCATAATGGAGAATGGTTTCATTATTTGTCAAAGTAATGTCAGAATGAATCTACTGCATGTACTTTATTTTTGTATTGACTACGGTCTGACAATACCTAAAGTTATTTAATTTGTATCTACGTCGGCTATGAATCTCTATTTTACTTAGGTTTCTGCATAATCAATTCAAATATTTTTATTTGTAGAATTATTGGTAAAATATGAAATATATTCATGTGCGTATTAAGCAAGTTTTTCTCGATGGGCGTGTGAAGTCTGCCGAACCGTATTAGGCCAGGGCAAGCTAGGGCACGTGTTTCCTCTCATTCTGAGATGAAATTGAGATGATGAAAATGAGATTCCCGTGCCCAGCAGTGGGACGAATAACGGATTGATGTACAAATATTGTAATAAGACAAAATTCAAAACGTACCAAAAATTTAACCTTAAGTAAAATCGAGAAAAGGCTAGGATAATGACGTAACATCAATTCAAAACCAACAACAGAACGATCACAGGAAGTATCGTTAGCCAAATTACTTAAGACGCTATTGAAGTTTATTATTTACATAATTAGGACACCGTGAAATTGCTCAGTGATACAATTTTGACGAAATTGGGAAACCATCAAAATTTAAACTTCATTTAAACGCGCGTCGAAGTAAACTAATTTGTTTCGAGGGGCTCTCATAATTGGCGACCAACTGAAATTCGTGGTAACGTTTTATGAATAAATAACTTTATTTCCTTTAAGATCCTTTTAAGTGTAACTGCCTCGTTTGCTAATGCGCTCGATTCCCGGGACGAGCAGTGTTTTTGGGTTTTCCTATGAAACTTAGTAGTTTAAAGTTTAGATTTGTACGTACTGTAAGCTCGCCTTCTATAACATGGAAGCTAAATATGCTGGCAAACTGTATTGGCGTGGAGCGATTGATATTGCCACAGATGATTTACGAAAGTCCACTGGCAGTGACTGAACAGAAAGACAAAGGGGCTCTGTGGTGTTCCCTGGGTCACCAACGTCCTGTAGCGGAGAAATATAGTAAATGTTTCAAATCTGATTACGTACTCTAAACAGTAAAGTGATTTCATTTAAAGTGATCTCGTTCATTGAAATCACTTTACTGTTGGTCTTTTGCATATTTTTAAGGTATGTATTTATTACATACCTTAAAAATATGCAAAAGACCAACATTTTAATTTTGTTTCAAATTCTAATTTTGATGACGTTTTAATTGCATCCCTTATTTCATTGCCATAAGATTCCATTGCCCCCCATTCCCTCTCTCCTATTAAAAATATCTTTGCTGTGCCCGACAGGGTCCATAATTGATCCAATGTTAACATACCTACCAACTAATGTACACATTATGGAATGCAATAAAGTATTGAGTATTGAGTATTGAGAATCCTGCCTGAGATCGTATTCTTCTTTCATAAAAAAAAACACTACTTATAGTCATGTTCGCGTACTGGAAATTGAACTATGAATACCTAAGTAATCCGTTTACACGTAATAGTGGATGTTTGGATTCCCAACCACTAGGATATGGCATGTGGGCTTCACAATATCACAGGAATTCTATTGAAATTGAAATTAAGCTCCAATTACCTATCTAGTTATGTACTTACTCCGAGAAAATTAATTTCCTCGCTGATGAGATATCGACCTACGCATAACGTAGATTGTCCTGAGTGCAGGACGGTCTATTCTTTTGGTCTAATTATCAGTTTCAAGAAAAGGAAATCGATTTCAAGAATTGAAGCATACCAGCAACATTTAAATTAATGGGATCATCATGTCGAAATTCGTTCACAATCAGGAAAGATAGTACCTACCATAGACACAAAAATATAGTTAAATTGAGAACTTTTTCCTATCAATCGATTAAAAAAAACACAGATTCTACTGTAAGTAGTGACTATAGTACTGTAAGTACTGTAGTTATGAATATTCTGTTGGAGTCTAGAAATGCGTCATCCAGTAGCGATTTGCCCTTTATGCTTTTATGCAACAGATAAATATTTTATTAAGGCACTTTCTAAGTCATCAGATTCAGATCCAATCATAGCAAGTCAAAGTAACGAGTCCTAATTATCTTCTCTAAGGGATGAGTGCACTCCAAATAACCCAATTTGTTCCTTTACGGTAGCCCCGATTGGATTGGTTTTGTGCATGTTTTGGCGCGATAATAATTAGCCACTTGCTTACAACTTCACAGAGGTCCAATTACACTGTACAGAAACCAACATAAACGCGAATGTTTATTACCTACGACAATATGTTACGAGTACCAAGTATTTGTTAATTTGTATGGATATATGATTGGTAACTGACTGATCCACTGTTCAAACCACTGAACGGATTAGGCTAAAATTTTGCACCCAGATAGTTATTACGACGTAGGCTAAGAAGGGATTTGTGGGAATTCCTACGGGATTAGGAAAAAATTGATGAATGCGATTTCCTCGGGGAACAGCTAGGAATAAAATCGATACACTATCACTTATCTCAATATCAGGGTACAAAGCGTTAATGTTGATGTCTGTACAGCATTATAACGAACCTCTGTGAAGTTGTAAGCAAGTGGTGGCGCAGTAGTCAAATATACGATAAAAACTCGTTGCAAAGAATATTGGGGTAAAATAATTACGGATTCGAAAGATTTGCTATCTTTCGTATCCGTAATTAGTTTACCCTAACAATTTTACTTTTACTTTTACCCTTAACATGCCACGCCTGTATTCCCCGAAGGATTAGAAAGTGGGCACGGAAGTTTGGATAGGCTAAATTCCACTAGGATTAAATACTGGTTCTTTTTTGCAGTGCACAAAGCGCGGGTTGAACGATTATGTGGATATTGGAGGCGCCAATGGACTCGACCACATTAAAATGGAGGTCCTCGACAGCATTTGTGGACTTGATTCTAATGAAGGTAATTAATTAAAGGTTATATTATTTCAGAGCAGGCCAGAACAATGTGTTATTTCCTATATTTAAATCATTTAGAATAAAGTTTTTAGTGAACCAGGGTAAAAGCACATCTGAACAACTGGAAGGGGCATATAATTTCCTGTTCATTTGCAGTCATGCCCCATTTTTTGGCATAAATGTAGGCTATGCAGTATTGTGAATACAGTGTTACTTTTCTTTACGGACTTGATGGATCAATATCTAATTATAATAACAAAAATATACAGTTGTTTTCGTCTGTCAAACATTGAGATGAGCTAGACTCCTTGTGAGCAGACAGAGTGAGTATGGAAAAAGGGTTGAGGCCTTGTCTAAGCAGCGGAACGGTACAAGCTTTTATATTAATAAAAATAATAATAAAGCAAAGATTAAATGAAATAATATATTATTATATTGTGAAAATGATAACTGAAATTTACAGTGTGATAAAAAGAATATGCGCAAATTTATCTTTTTGTATTTTTTTAAGCATTTTCCATGTTAAGATGCCAAGTTATTTTTAATGAAGGAAAAAATCGGCTGGCAGGCAGCCTTTCACCTTTAAGACGTAAATTAGAATGTGAAGGAAGATTTCGACTGGCGATCGGGGCTCGGGGTAGCTTAGCGGTCAAAGCGTCTGGTGTACCGAACCAGAAGACGTTCGAATCATGCCCGCCAGCCGATTTTTTCCTTCATTAAAAATAACTTGTAATGCGCAAATTTCTTCTGTATCGTAGTATTTTACAATAAAACGTAACTTCTTACGTGTTGTTTGAAAGTAAACACAAGGGAGAAGTCTTTGTGTAAGAGTAAAATAAGAATAGAAAAAATATGCAGCATTTTGTACGAAAACAAGACTCTTTTAAATTCAATTCTCAGCGACAAAGGGTCAAAATACAAAGGCATAATTGATTAGGATGAATGAATTTTGGATCACTACATAGTAATGTATTGATATTATATACTTAGGGGTGTAAAAAATTGCAGAAATAAACCCCATACATTATTTCATATTTTTAAGTTTATAGTTAAAAGTAAAAATCTCTGAATGTAAGAGCAAACAACATCATCTGGATTTTACAGTTTATTTTCTGGTAAATTTTCGTTTAAAAATAAAAATATATCGGAAATTTTATTAGCTTTGTTGGTTACTTAATTCAAAGACTGATTGTCTGATTTTGTGAATTTTCCAAATTACGTTCGAGGGGAATGTCCCCGAAATTGCTTTGTTGTCCGACTTTTTAATCTTCATCGCTTTAATATCCTCGCAGGGCGATACTTGAAAGGCCCAAATAGCTTATTGCAACGAGAGACTGTTGTAAAATGCAAATTTATGCTAAACGTTAACTCAAAGGGTATTTTTCCAGCTCGTCGTCCGGCCTTCATCGCATGTGAGGACACCGTTGTCCGGCTGGTGTCCAGTGGCCGGTACCACAACTCTGTCACCCTAGCCTTCGCGCCCCTCCCCCTAGAGGACATCGAGCACGCTGACCTGATGTGCGGACTAAATGACCTGTAAATGATACAAAATGCTATTCAATGTAGCCCCTCGACTTTGGCTTCAGGGATGATGTTTGAATGAAAATTTTCTTTATTTCGCGTTCAATGCGAGTCCAATCGTCAATCCGCTCGTGAAAGGTTTTAATACTGAAGAATAATTTACCGTTTCATGTTTTGGTAATTACTGAATGAATGATGAAGTAGATAGATAGAAGCGAACTATCTAATTAATGTTACCTATCAATATCTTTACTATTATAATATCTTACACCTAAAAACGGTAGATTATCTGTATTAGAGAATATAAGTACTAGTTATTAGATTTATCAATCAATTACTAGTGAAAGTTGCGCTGTAATGGACTTACGCTGTCGTCTAAGCGCTAAGTGCGATCAAACTATTTATCTTTGTTGGAGGCAAGTTGCACTACTTAGTGTCGGTCCCAGATATAGACGGGTTCCTTCCGCACGCGCGTTTGCATGAAATTAAGGGATCAGTGAGAACGATGACCATAAATCGATACGTAACGGTGTAACTTGCCCTTAAATTTTATTGGAACTGTGTCAGTATAGTTATAATATAAAAAATAGCAGTAGATCATCACACTTATTCTTAATGTAACATTCAGACATTCTTAATGTAACATTATGTATTTATGGACTATTATAAAAATGAAATGAATTTGTTTACTAATATAGTTTATTAGTGACTTCTACAAACACATTATGGACCGATGTAATCTGAGTTATACAAAAAAAACTACAGTTGTCACAAAAAAGGGGTCCATTTTGACTCGCTAACGGTGTTAAAATTACTTTGAAAGAACGACCATATATGAATTCTGAAACTTAACCACTTTTAAACAAATACATTTGTAGTTATTTGTAAACCAGGGCAATAAATTGGAGTATTCCCGTTTGAGGACCTGTTTTGGAGCACCGAATGAATTGAGCATTAAATATATTTTCAAAATGAGAATAAAAAAAATTGGTGCTTAAAACAAGTGCTCAAATCTAGTTAATTTGTTGGAGTGGGTATCTATTGCCGTACCCAATAAATTACTAACAAAATCGTATTTTTGTTTCTTATTCTATTTAAAAATCATCGTGATGATAGACGTCAAATGAACCTCTTTTTATGACGAGTGTCAATGGTAATAAGTTTTGCGATAGTGTAGTTCGTATATTGTGTTACCTACCGAAATTAAATAATTCCTATTTGTAACCAAATTTCTGTATCTGTATCTAGTCACGCATTAAGACGATCGCGTTAAATGTTAACGCTCTAGCTATTTGTCAATAAATAAATGTACATGTTGAATTGTTTTTTCTTTCCTAAATAAAAATTACATGAAATAAAATCCGTAAAAAGTAGTTCCATTGCAATGTCTAAGTATTCGCATAAGTATCAGCAATCAGTAGGTATACAAGTTACTTGAAAATAAGGTCATTCTCATAAACTCTTCTATTTATTTTATTTTTTTTTATTATCTAGCAGTTGTTCGCGATTTTAGCCGCGTCCCATTCATCAGCCAGCCCATTAGTCTACCCACTACTGGGCAAGGGTCAGAATCAGAATGAGAGGGGTTAGACTACTAGTCCACCCCACCGGCCTTGTTGAGACTTCACAAGCTGTCGGAACAAAAATAGATTTTTCGTCATTTTTCGCATTCTTTTCGTCATTGTTCTCCTACGCCTACTGCTCCTCCTGCTAATCGCCGGATAATTAAAAAATGAAACAAGGTTTGTATGAATTTATTTGCCAAATAATTTAACTGGAACTTACAAGGAGGTGGTGAAACGGGCTCTTAGTATGTTATACAGTGTCAGTGACAGTCTATTGCCATCAACCGGGCACAAATTCAGAATCCGAGCTGCTCCAAGCTGGGGATTTCACAGAAAATCCTAACAACTTTGCTCGATCCGGGAATCGAACCCAGGACCTCTAGAGTAGCAGTCGTGTTTGAAAACAACAGCCTAGAAAAATAAAAGCAAAATAAAGACGGTTAGTATGTTATCTTTTAATTTTAAATTTATTTGCAAATGGTATGATTACCTACGTTATTTGTAATCCCAGGTCCAACAAATTGTTTTTGGGTTATTGTATGAATTTACCATCCCAATCCCTGACGTGGTGAAAGGTACCAAAATTAGATATGCAAACATAAAAAAAATATAACTTATAAATGCTACTTACTTTCATAATCTAATCAGGCAATCAATAAAATTAAGACTCAAAAATATTGATATCGTATCGTAATACCTACGTCATCTACGTCCCTCATATTCCATTCCCATAACCATTTTCCATCTAAACTTGAAACAAAAGTTATCATTAAACAACACAGATGTCGCTACTGATATCGGTGGGGCAAGTAATAAGAAACAAATCTTTAATTAAATTTTATTGAGTATTTTTTTTGGATAGAGATAATAAACAAATACTTATTTAAAAGCAATAAGAACTACTATTGTGTAACAGTATTCTGGCAAAATATTTTATTCCCTCTACAGTGAAATAAATAGTAGTGCAACTGTACAAACGAATTTACGCAATAATAAAAATATACTAACTTCTTTCGACTTAATACATTAAAATTCTATGACAATAATAACTAATTTCGACAGTATTTTAGCTTTATGAACGATCTGAACGTGTGATGAAAAATATGTTATGATAATATATATGTTTGCCCTACAGAAAGCGCTAAGAGCACACAACTCCTGGATTCAACATATAAACACATATTGTCGATGTCATTCGCATTTTAATTTTCAGTGATAAAACGAATAAGTGCACATCCATGTATATACACACATTAAATTAGCACCTAATTTGTAAAGCGGTATCTACTATTAATGTTTGCATAACAGATAAAAGCGTTTACACAAATAACATTTAAACATTTATTTTATTTTATCTAACAAATAATACCATTGTAGATTTTTTCTAATTGACTACACACTTAAGAGCTGTTACATGATTACTGTTTAACACATACATTTAATATTATCTGCCGATGATAGTTTTGGCAGCATTACACATTTGCAGAATAGAGAAAATAAGAGTACAGTATTAGGTACATAAAATTCTAATGGCAATCACATCAAATCTAAGTCTTATATGCTACACTATACACTACGCCTAATGAATAGCTTATTTAACAAATATAATTATTATAACAAACAGTACGTATTTGTATCGTCTCATACAGCATTATAGTGTAGGGTTGTCCCTTACTTTACAATACGATACATAGATCTATGGTTGGAAAAAGAATTTAGGCCTATTAAAAACTAATTATGACCTGAAAATAATTATTGAATAAATCGTTTTATAGAACACTAACTACAGTCATTTTATATATTATAAATATAATTATTATCTAGTTTATACCTGTTCTATATCTGAAGTCACAATATATTCTCATTATATAATATTTTAATTTTTTGTTATAAAATAAAGATACCTATTAGCAAATTAGAAATTGTTATTAAATAGGGTATAATTTGTTATGCATTTGTTTTTGTATAGAAAATACAACAGCCAAGAATTGTCGTAAGTTTGACACAAGTAAGTAACAAGAATATCTTATAATAAATAGATTTTGCAGTTAAATTCAAAAGTTAAACGGTGTTTAATTAAATTAAGTGCAATACTCCTTTTATGCAACGTGAATTAAATGTATTTTCTACATAAATTTCTACAAAATATAACATTTGTAAGTTTTCAATTGGTTGAAGCATTTCTTACAACTTTCCGTTTAAATAATAATTTGGTTTAAACAGATCTTAATATAATTTGAAATTGCTACTTATGATACAATCCTTATTTAGATCACTTTACATCTTATTCTTACTAATTAAAGCTATCCCATACAACTTCTCAAATTGTGCTTAATCAACAAGAAAGCATGTGTGGTGCAACTTTTTGCCAATTTTAGTAGATACCCTACATTTTAAGACGGAAGGGACACAGTTGAGAGTTGTAGGCAAAATGTAGCGAGTGGGTTGTAAAATTATGAAACTACTTTGTGCTAACAGTGTGTTTAGGGCAGGTGGTTGACATATGGGAAAAGGTATTCTCCACAAATAGTTGAATAGACGTATTCTTGATATTATTCAGTACTAAATCAACATTTATTTCTTGTCAGTCGTGTAAGCATGGCAACTTTCTCTCACTATTCCCACCGCTGTTCCAACTTGTTCAAGGATAGTAATTGACGATCGCAATAAGTATAAATATTTATTACCGCTAACATTTCTTTAGTACAAATATTATGTTAAAAGTATAAAAATTGTTACTAAGTTCATAAGATAATTTTTCACTTAAAGCATTATTAAGCTACGAATTACGTACTGTTTCGGAATTCACTGCTGTTGTGAAGACGAATAGATTCCTGTATATAATTTCCTCACTTATGTGTGAGATAAATAGGGTCGGGTTCCAAATATTATTTTTGTTACTATCAATGGATAAACATTAATACAATTACACAGGATTGTGTAACTTATAGTTGTACTAAATTTATAAACGGTATCTTGTGCTTTGCCTATCAATTACAGCAATTAAGGTACATAGATAAGTCTAGTCAGCTTTCAGAATATCGCAATCTATACTTAAGAAGGGAATTTTAACAAAATATACTATTATCTGTTAGAAGTCATAAGAATTTGGAGTTCATAAGATCCTCAAGTGGTACGAATTATTAGCGTCCTAAATACAATAGTAGTAAATATATTGATAAAAATTTATCTCACAGTATACACTCGACTTCTATATTACCATTTAATATATAAAATCGTAAAATTTTACTACGAATAAGATATGTCATTTTGCTATTTAAGCAGAGGCACACTTTGATATGTATAGTGATTTATCAAACTGTCGTGTGTGAAAGCTTCGCTTTAACAATGAAAGCCGACGTACAAATACTTCATCTTAGTATAGGTTTATATTATATACGCACAGGTATTATAATAGTCCGCCGACATTTATATTTTCATATTCATAACATGAAATACACATTAACTAAATGTACGAAACACCAAACATACAAAACAACTAGTTACAGGAACATCGTAAACTAAGTTATTTAACATTCAACATACTTTCTACAATATTATTATGATACAGAAAAAGAAAATAATAATTCAGCTTGTATTAGTTAGATCCGTTCTTCCTTTTTTGCGTACAAAGTCACATCACTCTTAATAACTTTTAATAGTTCCATTTTGTTACGCCTCTTCATTGTCCATTTTAATTTCAAGTCTTATTCCACACGCCAATGATTTTAAAGATTGTGATAAAATATAATAATTAATACAACAATTACTTTCTAGTACTTTAGTAGCCAATATTAAAATCGAAATGCTGTTTCTAAAATGTCAGTTTTAAATAATAATATTTATACCTCGAGAATGTCTCAACCAAAATGACAGCGTATTAAATCGCGAAGTAAAACATTTATTTGCGTCATTATTGTTCTATTTTGTATAAATAATTAACTACTCTTTCCTAATGCGTAAATATTTGCTCGATATCAAGCGTGACACCCCTATGGCCGTTTACAAGGCCACGGTGGTGGCGAGCGTCGTCAGCAAGACGATGGGCAGGGTTGTGCCGGCGACGCTACTGTAGGGGCCCGTCACCGCCCCGTCGCACGGCATATGCTCCAATTCTGAAATATGGACAGTGGACACCAACGGTAAACTCGACGTGCAAAGGTTACAGCAAATGTTATACCTGCCAATGTAGAATACACATCATTAACGCATGATGAAAATAGACCAAAGACTAGCAAATAGTGGACTGTGAAAGGCAATCCACCAGTTCTGTTTTGAACCAACCTACTTAGTGGATTACCAATTCATTTAACCCTTCGTAAATTAGGCTGGATTTTTAATACTATCTTTATTTTCTTTCAATAAAAAGAAAAAAGATTATACCAAAGCAAATGATGTAACTAATGATGAAACTTAAACATATTAATATCGAATAGGATTGAATTACTTTACTTTTTATATAATTATAAAGAAACTAAAAGAGATTTTGGATGACACTAATGTATGATAGAAAAAGACATAGGTACAGCGCTGAACCCTGGTAGGTAATTGGGGTTACTGATGTTATAAAAGCAGAGCCAAAGATCGAGCTCTGTGGAGTTCACTGGAAGGCGTCTACTTCCAGCCAGCGAATAAAATATAAAGATGCTAAAGCAATCATTCAATTCATACTATAGGTATTATTGGATAATAATACAAACATTAATTCTGTTTGCGGGGGCGAGCTTAGAAACTTATACTTATTACTTATTGGTAAAGCAATCTATGATAGTATTTCCGTTTTATGTGGGATGATAGCCGTTGATTACCATCCCACAGAATTATATAATATGATGAAAGAAAACAAGGAAAAACGATATCAATGACGTGGGTGGATATTGGAATTATTAAGGGCATGTTTCATCACCTCGGGATAGCCGCTTACCGCCGGATATATTAAAGACTGGAACAAAGGAGGTCATCGAAATCGGCCCAAATGATGTACCGAAGGTACACTTATTGGAAAAAATACCTGGAAGTATTACGCTGGTTAAATTTCTAGTCGTACTTCTTTTAATGATGACTGGGGAATTGAGTAAAATCACGCCATTTTGGCACACTATTATCTGTTTCGTAATGATTTTATAGTAAAAACTGTCAGTGTCAGTTTCGGAATGTCAAACGCACGTCACTACGGCAGATTATTATCAGTTTCATAGTGAATCCATGGTAAAAATCATCAACTTGACAGCTGACATGTACCTCCGGTACAAATTTGGGCTAAGTTGTATGGGCTTTTGATGACCTCCTTTGTATGAAAATATCTGTCAGGTAATTTAACAGGAACTTACCAGGAGGTGGTAACGAGCCCTAAAACTCCAAATAATGTAGTTCAATATTCTTGGAAACAAAAGAAAACGCCCGAAGATATCATAAATTGGTTAATATTTACTATTCAAATAAGCTTCTTTTGGGTTTTGGTACGAGCAACGTAAATGTTTTCAGGAATCAAATGTGACTTTTTTCACGACAAATGACAATAAAAACCTCTTTTTATATAGAATACTATTTAGTATTAAAATTAAGTCAAAGCTATGTCCAACTTAACCGTCCAACAAGCTTTGGGAAATGTTTTAAAGAAAATGATAGAAAGATTAATAGGAACAAAAACTTTAGTCAACTCTAAACGAGTTGCTTGCCGATGCTTCTCGCATTAAAAAACCCACTTTTTGAAACCGTGCAAATGGTTTTCTGACTTCTAATAAAACATAATATATCTTATGACTAACATCTAGAAATGTTTCGTCCAGTAATAGTTATTCTGACATTTAATTTTAATACTATTAATTTGAACTCGCCGCCGCTCGTCGTTAAGTCTAACTTTACAAGAACATAAGTGAATATTAAAACTTCACTTAGCAGCCTTAATTAGTTTTAGCTAGTTGAAGTTTTAGTGGTATGAGTGTTGTACTATTTTACTAAGTAGTTGACAGTTTAAACCCCTAAGTGGTCACTTAAAAGTTACTTGGACTACACTAGTTAAATCTTAACTAAGAAGGATTCTCGAGAGAATATTGTTAGCTAGTTATGATGATGCATTAAACTTGCATTTTTAAATATGTAGGTCTTAATAGAATTTGGTTATGATTATGATGCAACTAACTATACCACAATTAGATTATTTACGTAAATTTTATAGTTTCCATACATATATCAATGGCAGGTGGTTAAATCACCTGCCATGGTGTTGGTTTTGTTTTATTTTTATTGCCAACAGTGGCAGACGAGCAGGGGGGCCAGACAAGTTGCATTTTGACATTCGAATCGACGAACAAAATGTATGGAAATGACACAAGCTTTCGACAAATCGGGCTGTCACTAATGTCATTTACATACATTTTGTGTCAAAATGCAACTTGTCTAGCCTCCCAGGTGGCCCACCTGATGGTAAGTGGTAACCGCCGTCCATGGTGGTGAATTGTAACTAATACCATGGCATGACATATAGGGCAAGGCAAATGCGGTTTGTAGTCGGTATGATTTAGACCCCCACCCCCCAGGTGGCAGCCATCCATGCGCATAAAAATAGGTGGTTATATCAAAGTAGGCATTATTAATATGGACATCACGAGAATGTTATAACATCCCATCACAACTGAATTCTAAAAGAGGTGTACTAATGTATACCCACGGTTTGCTCGAATGTTTAGGTTCTAGCCTATGTAATAGAGGACGAGCCTTTTGCCATCAACCGGGCAAAAATCCAAACTATTGCTACAAAAAATTCATAGTAAAACCCAGTAGCACTTTCCTCGACCCGGGAATCCAATCCAGGATCTCGAGCGAGTTAACGAGGTTTTTTTTAGGTTTCTGAAAACTCACTGTCATATAACATTTCTACCCAATACGACTTAACTGTCTAATGCTGAGTAACTTAGCATCTGACTTATGGAAATCCTTGTATTCTGAAAGGCCAAGGACAAAACTATTTTCATACTAATTCGATTTCTAACAACTATGTAGAGCTCGGAAAAGAATACCTAAGTAACAAAATTACATTCTAAGTTAATGTCGGCTGTGTCTGTTCTATTTGATAACATCAATGGATTTGTAGCTATTTCTAATTATTGATATATGAACATTTTGCCTAATTTAAGGTTTTATTATGTGACTAAGGTTACTCGATATAGAAGCCAAACTTTCTTCGTTTTTTAAACTTCAAGTTATTCTCTTTCAGTATTCGTTTGTAGTTTACGGGCCTGTTTTACCACTTCTGGATAGCTAGCTGCTAACCGTCGGATAAATTCGAAAATGGAACAAAATTTGTATGAAATTATGTGTTAATTAATTTAACGGTAACTTATTAGTAAATTGTGAAACAAGCCCTAAATATTGTACTTAAATAAATATATTTAAATAAGACTATGACTGAATATTGATACAGGCTCTGTTTTATGAGAAAATTAAATATTTACTTCCGATTCTTAATAAAAAAAAAAGAATGAAATAAAACTACTTTTTACGAATTTTATCGCGTTATATTGATATTATTTTAATCCCGACGTTTCGGACCCCTTTACAGCTTTTTTTTTAATCCGTAAAAGTAGTTTTATTTCACTGTCTAGTATTCGCGTAAGTGTCAGAAATCAGTATAAAAAAATATCTTTGGTATTCAGTAACGAAATTTTTGCCAAAAAATTACTGGATTTGTATTCGTTGGATTGCGTGATTTTGATGACCATATTATTATAACGATTTTCTTTTATATGTAATTAGAAAGAGGTTCGTACCGTTGAGTTTGTTGAGGAAGTCGTTCCAGAAAGCGCAGGCGGAGGCACGAGGTCCTCGCGGCCCAGCCGGCCCGCTGGTACCGTCAGCGGTATACGTGTAGTAGTGAGGTGACGAGCGAGAGTACAGCGGCCACTTTTCGTCCGGCTTATGTGGTTTACTGAAAACATACGAATGGCAAAGATTAGTTTCATAACATCACATCGCTCTCCCTGAGAGAGATGTATAAATAAAGACTTGTCGCCGGTATAATGGGTCTATAGTTGTTAATCGGATCACAAATTGAAACAATGATCTGTAAGAAAATGTAATTGGGTTTAAGAAAAATCAGTAGATACTTTAAAAAAAAATACCCAATACTATGTTCTTTTAACCTAGGAAAGAAATCCAGAAGATCATGCTCCGCAGTTATGCTTGCGATCGATTAATCAATAAAGCAACATAATGGGTTTGTTATTGGTATTTCTATTAAATGTAATTCATATTTAAAGTTCGGGCATCATGATGAAATGAAGGAAATGATATTTAGTCAATAGCACCAACTATTAGGTATAAGCGCAAGAATTGGTATTCATATTTAAGAAATTATTTTCCCACTTGGATTCAATAATACCTAAACAATACAGTAAGTAATATGTACTCGATTAAATATAACATGACGCCATCGCTATTTCGCCTATTATGCTCCATTAATTCACGATAAATACACAGGAATGTAATACTTATTAAAATATTCAAAATAACTAAAAAAAATGCAGTCATTTCAACGGTTATAACACTATAACTGTCGTTATTTCTAAGTTTATTGCCTATTGTTCATAAATGGGTAATAAAAACAGAAGAACTTAGCTATTTGCCATATTCGGCCTAATAATTTAATTAGGTTAGCATTTACCGACTATTAGATAGGTACCCATGGTAAGTACTATAAAGCCCGATTAAAGGAGGTCGCAGTAACTACTGTTACGGCAACGATGTGGCCTACGATGGAGCATTAGAATTTGGAAGGAGCACGATATATTTAGAAACACTCGTAGTTTGAAATGTGACGTTTATGTTTTAGAAAAGTGATATTAAGACAGGTATGTAATGTGTCCATAATAAATAAATATACAAAGTCTAACTAAAGTGTATTCTTCTATAATCCAAACATCGGTACCTACATAAACGATTATAGGTAGAAACTTCCCACCTATGTCCTAAGTCGTTGTTAGAAACTGTGTCAAAGATTACAGGAGTAGGCCCCAGAGTGCTATCAGTTACGGAGATGAATTACCGTATTGATCCTCAAACTAAAATTTTGAGCTTAGCTTGGGCTTGATCTAATTGTATTTTCATATAAAACCATTCTACGTACCCTATTTATTGCAAATAAATGATTTGAATTTGAATTTGAGCTGCTGAGAATACCTAAGCCTAACGGCCTCGTTAAACAAAACGCGTATTTAGCGCGCGTCAGTGCGCTAGAGCGTACCAGACTAGCGCCGCGTGTGTTTGAACGACTTGGACGCTCAACCATATTTTTGAATACATATATTTTTAAATATTTTTTTTTATACGAGGAGCAGTGTATACTGACATTAATTTGAATACACTGTTCCTCATGTCATACAAACAAAGGTATTCGGACCAGTTCAATCAACTATTCAGTAACCATTTTTACCATATTCATACAAGATCGCGGGGCGTCAGATAAAATTCTGTACAAAAATACAACGCGACGTCAAGACGCCGCGCTAGAACGCCGCGTATTCTAGCGCGCTCTGTCTGTTTGACAGCCCAAACTATGTTCGTCGTTCTGTTGTAGTGAACACACTACAACAGAACGCGGTGCTATAGCGCGACGCTAGTCTAGTACGCTCTACGCCCTGACGCGCGCTGAATACGCATTCTGTTTGACGAGGCCTTAAGTAAATGCCAGTAGTCTGTAATGTTCAAACGAAAAAGGTAATTGGCTGACTGATCTAAGAATGCACAGCTCAAATAGTCATTTATTATGACGTAGGCATCCGCTAGAATGAATATTGGGATATTCCCACGGGGTAGGGTATAATATAAACGCGAGTAACGCCGCGGGGATTAGCAAGTCACTTATATATTCAGATCGACAGCCAGGTCTTTATAAATAGTCAGTATAATTCTGAATCTTCATTTGAGTCAGATATAGACTAAAATCAATAGCCTGACATTTAAACATGTAGAACTCTCCGGTATTTGGCCTAAATCTCAAATATTAACTACAGCCTATTAATGTTAAGTTGACAAAAGGGGTTGAAAGCACGACTTACAAGTTTTAGGGGCTTATTACGTACTGCTGAATATATAAGTATAAAGGATTATGTTACTTCGTCACAGTTTCGAAAAAATTAAGAAGTAAAACAAAAAAGAAGTACCTCGGAGTTTCCTAAGAGGATTTTCTGTACCATAAAAATGCCTGTTTAACATACTAAGTACTATACGTATTTTGTTTTAACCGACCCGTAAATTACCTGTTAGTAGCCCGTAATTTACATATTAACGGATACATGGGCTGTTGATAAAAATACTTTTAGATCATAATTAAACTGGTATTGAGGATATCGGTATTACCAAGCTTGCATGATAACTAGAAGCATATCCGAAATACCGAATATAGTTGCGAAAAGGCTAGGCTAGGCTAGGTAGCTCATGTCACATACTCTTATTTAGTCTACATAAAAGTAAGTATTAAAGAAAAGTCGTCAAATACTCATTGTAAAGAAAAAACGCAATACAAGTATGTTCATAAATATAGACTACCTACTTCCACAAACTAATTGAGTGTATTGTGTATTTGAATGAACGCCCTCTGTGTTGTCATTGTTATCGAGTGCCATATAATTGAGCTGTCTTTAATAGCTACTAGGATCCTACTATGTTTATCCTGATTAATATTATAAATGCGAAAGTAACTCTATATGTCTGTCGCGCTTTCACGCCTAAACTACTGAACCGATTTTAATGAAATTTGGTATACAGATGCCTGACAAAGACATACTTTTTAACGCGAAAATAGGGCTATAAGGGGTTGAAAGTTATAAGAAATACCACGCGGGTGAAGCTGCTGGCGGAAAGCTAGTTCCAAATACAATAAAAAAACGTAGTAAAAGTAGTAAGTAGAAGGGTAGAATGTCACTTACCCAGTAAGAGCAAATCTAGTGAATGACTGCATGATGTGGGCAGCTAGGTCTCGCTCCCTGGTGTGGTACTGAAGAGACATGTTCAATGGATGTCCGAAGACATACTCCATCTCGTCGCCATGCATCACGCCCATCCATTCACCCCATAGACTCGTACTGGTGCGCTAGAAATTCAATAAAAGAATACGTTATAAAAATTCTGTGTTATCAAAAAAAATTAATTTCGTATGCTTGTGTCGTAGACGTCAAAAAGTATATGATACCATGATAATTTATCATCAACCCATTAATCGTCCCACTGCTGGGCACGGGTTTCAGAATGAGGGGTTAGGCTTTAGTCCACCACGCTGGCCTAGTGTGGGTTGGCAGACTTCACATGCCGTTGAGAAAATCTCTCAGACATGCAGATTTCCTCACGATGTTTTCCTTCACCATTGCGTTGTAAGCGAAGTGATCATGATTACAAAAAGTCAGAGATGCGTGCTTTGGATTCGAACTCAAGACCTATGACTTGGCACTCCTGTGCTCATACCCCTAGGCTATCATTGCATTTAATATAAGAGTGTTTTCAACCCACTTCAAAATAAAGATAAGGTTCTCAAATCGACTGTATGTTTTATTTTTCATTGAAACAGTTGAGCACAGCTACTTGTACTATTACATAGTCTGGGCCACTGTGAAATAAAGCCGGGTTTAGCTCATGAGAAATAATTTCTATTGCAGTAGCTTTCAGCTTTTAAAAATGCGACGATCTTTACTCGTTAAAGAGCTACGTTTTTTTTTATTTTTTAAATTTTGTTCGCGGCTATCGTGTGATCGTGTCACATCAACCCATGTGTGACCTATTGTGATCGCCGCTAGATGAAATTTAGAGGTACGTTACAACATTAAGACACACAGGCAGTCAAACCTGCAAGCCAAATGCACATTATTTATTGTGAACAGAACACAATAATTCTCATTGGCATAAAGACCATTAATAACAGTACCTAGGTCACTTACTGCCTCGAAAAGTAGGTCTATTATAATGTCTGATTACGAAACACTGTTGGTACGGGACTGTAAATTGCTCATTTCTGACTTGATGTCATCGGCGTCGTAGAAGCTCGGAGTTTAACTATAATGACAGAGCCCCGACTAAATCGCAAGGCATTCTCATTTCTTTGTGGTTACGACGACGTGACACTGTGTTATTAAATTGCTTTTTAATCCTTTTTCATTGAATTATGCCTAATTACAAGTAGGTTTGGAATATCTGACACTAGAAAATAGGAATCGATCACCCTGCTTGGTTTACAAAACAACTTTTTTTGAATTATCGCTTAATTTTGAGTTATTCATAATGAAGGAAAAAAATTTAATCTTAGCATGGAAAATGGAAAATGCTTAAAAAAATACAAAAAGGTAGCTTAATTTTAAAATTATTTTGAAAGGAAATTTAGTTAACTTTATTTAGTTTGTTTTAGTTAGTTAATATACGTTTCTCTAGAAGTAGTTTTATATATTTACGTAAGCCTCAGAAATCAGTAACCCCAACTATTATCACGAGAAAAGTATTTTAGGGAACGCTTCTTGTACATTTTCGATGAAATTTAGACAATAGCCGTCTTGAGACAATATTGTGCTTAACAGTGAACTCAAGCTGACACAATTTATTGTGTAAAACTTAGCTGCGTAGGTTGATTCATTTGTTTTCACTTTATTGAGGGATATATTGTTTTCTTACACCGCCCACCTATATTTGACGCCTACTTAGAATCAAAACTTGGTAGAGATTAAGAAAACATAGCTAAATAATCACACAGCCTACACTCTAAATTAATGTGTAGGTTAAAAGCAAATAAAACCTATTTCAATTTGTCATGCAATGACATTACATTATTTATTATGAAGGAAGGCTCTTCATGAATATATTATGTTTTTTATGTATTCTGACCATATGATTATATTTGTATTGTTACATTACATAATATAATATAATTGCTCAAGAAAAGTAATTTTAATTCTCGCTCACGTCCGAACACGTTCGAAGTTTTATTGTTTTACCACACAATCAAGTGTTTCACAGTGTAAGTATTTGAAATTTAGTTAAGTACTGGTAACATATATAACATACATATAGTTAATTAATAAATTATAAACGAGGAAATTAAAATCATTTTTTTTATCTATAACTTTCAGATACTAAAAATCATTTCTTTCTTTTAGAGAACACAAAAGTGTTACTTTATCCCTGTTGATATAATTTATGCTAAAGTATCTCGAGATATTTGAACCTTGGAAAAGTAGCTACTTTTGTCGCGGAAAAAGGCTTGTAGGGGTTGAAATAGGGGATGAAAGTTTGTCCGAAAGTTCGTCATTAGGGAAGATAAAACAATATAACTTTGTATCTAGGCACTCGATTAGAAGTATATAAACATTTGATCAAGCGTTTTTGAAATATCGATTTACATGGGCGTGAAATAGGGGATGAAAGTATAGAGCAAAGTAACTATCCCACGTGGACAAAGTCGCGGGAAAAACTCAGTCTACTAAAACCCGTTAATCCGTATGGGTAGTTTTTCTTTCTTGCCGATATACAAAGATAAAGGAGCTTTGTGTCCGACCAAAAGATAATTTCACGACATCATGTCATCATCTGTTAAAGAAAGCTTTGTTGTTCTTTGTTTGACATCTTTTGTTTCGTAAGACAACACGCTATTTGTGGCTAGCATTTTATGATAATGGCTCGGACAAATATAAAGTATACTGTATGCTTTATAAACGATATTATGAAATAAACAATTAATGATTAGAATCATAATATTTTTCCTCCTGCAGCATTTTATCTGAAAGATATAATTAAGAAAAAGTATACAATAAAACTATCTAGATAGCCAAGTGGTCGTAGCCTGACTTCTGCGTTTAGAGTCCTGTGTTCGATTCTGAGGTCGAGCAAGTTTGAACGAAGGCTGGTTGTTATGGCGAAACAAAGAATGCCACTTTTTTAGATTTTCTCGATGGCGTTTGGTTGATAAACCTTTAAGAATTTTAGACCTAAATGTACCGCCCTCTTTTATGTAACCTCATTCTATCCTTAAGACTTTAATTGACAAAGCCTTGATCAAAACGGAAACATAATTAAGTAGGCGAAAGACTGATCGACCAAAACAATCTAATTTTGAATCTTGGAGGCGCCCTGATCAATATAAAGTAGGTAAACACTAACTAACTCTAACTGATGAATTGGGAAATGTTAGATCTGACTTGAGCTACTAAGAACTGGTGACTACGACGGATTTTACTATAAGCATAACATACCATCATGCTTGACAAGACATGTTGCAATTTGACATTCGAATCAGCAAACAAAATTTAGGAAGTATTGAAATGACACAAGCTTTCGACAAATCGGGCTGTCACTAATGTCATTCATTATTAGTGACAGCTTGATTTGTCGAAAGCTTGTGTCATTTCCATACTTTCTTAATTTCTACAGGCCCATGATGTATAACCAGGTGTACAAAGGTACACCCACATCTCGTCGGTACCTTTTGGTCCCATAAAAATCGGGCACGCCTCTTGCTATTAGGTAGACAACCGGAATCATTCTATCCATCCAAGTCTAGGGGGCTTCTATCAATTACTTAACAATTACCTACATTCGTTTATGGTCGAAAATTTAACTTGGGATTAATTTAATGTCTATTAAAAACTTTAGTGTTGCTTAAATCCTTCTTAAGTTACGTTTTGTGTAGGCCGTAAGATAAGTGTGAGAAACATCTTTGCCTAATTTTGCATAAAAAAACAAAAATTGTTCAATCATGAAGCGTACAAAGTTTAATAATTGACATTTGAAATGTTATCAAAACAATCAAAAGGTTATACGAACGTTAAATGGCAGCACCACCTACATGAAATAAGTAAGTACCTACATTATTGTTATACATACCTAAATAACTACATTTACATCTATTTTACCATAGGGGTAGGTAAAAGTAATAGAAAAAAAGATTTTTTAGGTTTAGGAACCTTAAGAAACAGATCATGTTTGGTTGTAGTTCATAAGTAGCGTGCTAGATGTCACTACAGGTTTGGTAGTTCGATAGAAATTAGGTACATACAATCGATATTCTATACGTATACAATCATAATAAAGTGCATTTGGTTCAAGGTTCTTGCTGGTAGGTATGTCTAGAAATAAGAAGTTAAGAATTAAATCTCTCTCGAGAGAGATTGGATTCTCAAGTCAACAGACAGAGCGGCTTGGAAGGAGGGAACAACAGCAGTGGGACAAAGAGGGCAAGTAAAAAAAAAAATTTAATCATCAAAATGTTTGACATATCAATTAAACAAGGGGTTTCAAATAAATAGCCTGATCATCATCCTCCTAGCCTTTTCCCAAATATGTTGGGGTCGGCTTCCAGTCTAACCAGATGCGGCTGAATGTAAGTGCCTAGGTACTTTACACGAAGGGACTGCCATCAGACCTCCGTAAGCCATCTGGGCAATACCGTGGATATTTAGAGGGAAGGCTAGTTGTCTTTTTGGGCGTCTGACTATCACAGTGATAGCTGCATACTTCCCCCAAACCTTACTAATGTTATAATGTGGATGGATAATTGTTACTTTTCACGCAAAAAACTACTAAATCGATTTTGATGACTTATCAGAATAACACATTGGAATACCGGGCTACAGTACTAAGGTTGGATAAAAAATAAATCATGGCATTGTATGAAAGAAAGAAAGCAAGTTTTATTGAAAGTTTAGAAAAGAAAGAAAAAGTATGCCCATAATCATGGCATTGGTCCCGGAATGTCTGTCTACTTGCGTCCCTACTTGCGGCCCGTCCCGGCTTCACACGCAAGTAGGATAAAAAAGATTTTTGCCGAGGGCAACAGCTAGTCCGTGACAAAGACAATCACAAAACTAGCTTACAAAATACACGCACCCACACTGGTTTGCAAGGTAATTGCTCGTTTCGGTTCGCAAACGAGGTGTCATAATGGCTGCCACATTAGTTTGGCGGCCGTCGGATGCTCCATATCCGAAACACCTCACTAACAAAGTTAACGTTTATCCTACTAAACACACACTCACGACTTTTACCATAGGGTTAGGCAGCAACTACAGAACGTGACTTGCTACAATTTTTGTATAGTTCTTTCGTCCACATGTCTTAAATATATTGTCCTCACATGAGCCGATTGCAAATACTACACATCTGACTAAGTATTTTGATGGACTTTATTAATACGGTCGGTATGTCTGTCCTCCTAAAGTAGCAAGAATTCTCATTTTTTTCATTATAGGATACCCTGAATCTACACATCATCACTTGCTATGTTCCTTCGAAGTTCTTTCTTCCACGTTAGTATAATCTTGTCTTGAACAAGTAAGTACTACGTACTTGATCTTTTTAAATATAGGACCACAAATTTTTATCGATCTATCGATCTGTCCGTGTCCGGAAAACGCAACGTAGGACGGCCTCTAATGTGATGGACAGACAACCTGGTAATCAATCCTTGTGGAAGTCTATGGAAGAGGCCTTTGATCAGTAGCAAACCTCCTTTGGCTGATAAAATGATGATGACCAGTCTGTTAGTAACCCAAAGTCGCTATTTATAATATATTTTTTTAATGAAAACATGGATTGAAAACTTAAATCCTCTCGCTTATTAAATTCCTGGTTATCGAAATCCGGAAAACAATTGCCTCATGTTCACTTAGGTTTTTAGACACAGACATTAAATTAAAAGGGACCGTTTGGTACGCAAGGCCCTTTTAATAATGCACGCGGCCGGCGGCCAACATTATGCGTTGTCATGCATAAGTGTGACGTAGGTAGCCACGTAACCTACCCTCCTGTATCCCCGAAAGGTCAGCTCACACATGAAGCAACATCTCTTACATAACTTTGTAGTAACTTCTAAATTTAATCCCTCACTTTGCCCGGCCCAATAATACAGTTTTATCCAAACAAGAATCGTGTACATGTTGACATGTTGGCATTTTGTACCGGCAGGTCAGCGGGTGTTTCGGTTGAAAAAGATTTAGCGGCATCTGGCAAAAGGTCAACCTACGGACATGTCATAAGTATAACAATGCGTTTACAGAAGATAATTATGGAGATTTATTTTACACAATACAACCACGCCCTTTTTCTACAGGGGTTGGCAGAATCTAGATACAGACCGCTACTTGTTGGAATTCTTACAAACTTTTCTTGATTTTGGCATTGACAAACTCCCATTATTGCGAGTATTTACGCACATAATCAATCAGGAACTTATCTTGAAGTATGTCATCTTGCTTTACACATAGTAAATATTACGATACAAATTATTAAGTCTAAATATATTTTTGTTAAAAACAAAGAGCATATCTAACAATCTCTCGAATCGAATCGCGAATATAATCTCTCCTTCGAAAAGTCTTCGTACGTTCATAATTGATTTTTTCCGTGCGAGGAACATATGAATGTAAGTCAAGGTGAAAGAAAATTGGATAATGAATAAAATTATATCTCTATATTATAATCCGCCGAATACGGATAGAATATGGCGCAAACCTTTTTACCTAAATTTATACTTACTAAGTATCTATTGAATCTTTTAATTCAATCGATATTTTTCAAATTATTTCATTGAAATCAAAATAAAAAATAGAACTAGGTGAAACCGGATTGTTAACGATTTGGCTAATATAATGTTACAAACACTTGCTTGTTTTTTAATGTAGTTACAGTCACAAGCAACAATAATATGTAAAAATATTTTGAATTTGGAGTATTGAATATTAACTAGAAAATCACATCAAAATACTTTGTTGATATAGTAGAATGAGTCCCTGAATTAAAAAAAATTAACGAATAGTGCCATAATCACTATACTTTGAAAACAAAATAGTGATCACAAATATTTGATAAAGGAAAATCGTTTGACCGACCTGATTTTAACTACAATCAAGATACTAGTAAACTAGGTCGACCACTCATTATACCTTGAAAACCAATTTAAAATTGGGTTAACTTCCTCCAAATGCCTTGCTTGTGTCTAATACCTTAATGTTTCAATATTAGATCACTATTCAAAATATGTTTTAGTCAAAACTCTTATACAATACCTAGGTACATGCAAAAATCTGTCAAAAAAATTAACAAAAATAGATAATCGTGTCTGTATCTACCAAATTGCTTTCTGTCCCTAGTAATGGAAGAGGACTTTTGGCCGCAGGACGGACAACAATAAGTGCAAAGTGGGGTGCTACTAATATTAGTTTATTTTATATATTATAGAGCATTGGGCATTTAAGCCGGAAAATAAATGATTCATTATTAAAAAACTGACCGTAAATCGAATCAAGGACCTCTTATTCGGCAGTAGCGCTTACGAAACCTAGACTAATGACTTACTTAAAATTAAAATTATACTCATCTAAACTGTGTCGATAAAAAATAGAAAGGTTACTCACCAACTTGTTAACGAAAATTGAGTTCTCTCTCTGTAATATTTTAAGTTAAAATTAGGTTATCGCTTGTCAAGCGTTTTATTGGAAAAGTGAATGTTGTTACTGTCCGCCCACATGGTATATTCGTCTATACCGACACTAGGTTTATCCGCGGATTTGCCTTCGGTTTTTATTTTTCCGCTATGAAAATATTTTCTTTGGACATACGCGAATGGTTTTTAGGTATATATTTTTTGGTATAACGTGTTACCATCACGCTTATATTCCTCAAGGGGTTAGGCAGAGGTGTACTACTGTATAATCACAGTTCGCCGGTATGTTTAGGTCCCACATAACGGGCGAGGCGGCCACAAATCCCAACTTTGTGTTGCTACTGAGAATTTCATAATTTTCTAATAGCACTTTTCCCGATCTGGAAATCGAACCCGGGACCTCAGGTGTAGCAGTCGCGCTTGCGACCATTATGCTGTTAAGGTAGTAACGTCTTATACAGAAATACCTATTATCTAATCAGTAAAAATATTTAGAAGGATATTTCTTTTTGTTTTTAGGATGTTTAAAAAGATTTTATATAGGTAGACAATATCTTCTTTCAGCCCAGCCCAGCTTTCTAATGCCTCATATGACCTCTTGACACCTTTTTTGATATACACATAATACTATGTTGTTCCCTTATCAATAGCATGTCGCTTGAAAATTACCTTCATGTTGGTAATTTGAAGCATGACTCATTATTATTATTATTTCAGCCGTGATCATCCCACTGCAGGGCAAAGGCCTCCCTTTCCTCCTTCCAGTATTCTCGGTTGAGAGCTTTCTGCATCCAAACCATGATGTACGAGTCAAGCTCATCCCGCGACAAAATTCCTCATCACTTTATCTCGTCTCCAACTATTGTTTCTGCACAAGATATGCGACGATTAAATTATTTTATGGCGCGTATGTTTGTAACTAGTTACCTAGAGATATTTTATTATAAAAAATCCGAAAATCAATTCACTTTGATTCAATATTCATGTGCTATGATGACTATATTTATAATACTAGCCTCCCGCAGGGCCTTCGGCCGGTATTTCTTATAATTTATATATAAGAAATACCCAGCCTATGTTACTCAGTAAAGCTGTAGCTTTCTAATGGTGAAAGAATTTTTCAAATCGGTCCAGTAGTTTCAATGTAAACAAAAAATCAAATTTGCTCTTCATAATATTACTTAGTACAGAATTAGAATAGTTATTTGTTATACAAGAGTGCAAAGTTGCTTTTTAACCGCGTGCTCAATTTTGATGACCGAGCAAGCGAAGGATTCTAAAATTGAATCACGAGCGGAGCGAGTGATTCAAAAATTAGAATCCTGAGCGTCAGCGAGGGAATTAAAAGAGCAAAAGGTGAAAAATCTTTGCACTCGAGTGCAACACGTAACTTTTCATTCCACCTCAGCGAGGAATGACTAAAAACATAAAAACATTTACAACCACAAGATACTTTTCAGTTTAGATATTAAATACTATATGATAGGTAAGTTTTACAGAATACCTATTCTTTAAATTATAACAAATAATACTAGGTATAATTAAGAGAAATTGAAAGTAACGTTGCTACAATTACTTGAGTGTAATATTTTTGTTAGGTATTGTAATGTTGGTGTTAGTGACTTAAAAAAGTACAGTTAGATATAATTTTTTTAATGTATCGATATTTTTGAGTGATATTTAATAATTCGATATATCGATGCATCGATATAAAATTCAAAGTATCGAAAAGGTATAAAAATCTATATTTTTTACAGACCAATAAACATTTATAAGTTTTAAGATTATAAAATCCCAAAAAGGAATACTTTTTTTATACTAACATCTTTTTAACAAATGTATTTTTTGTTTTTGGTCGACTTGATTTGTTGTTTTATAATTTGGTTTTTAAGATATATCGCCTACATATATCGATATTTTTAAATAAAAATATCAGTATCGATACTGATATTTTCAAAAAATATCGATTCGACATTATATCGATACTTTGTTGCGTTTAGACTCGGAACCTAGGGAAGGTTCCAAGTCTAAGTTTTTAATAAATTAAAAAAAAGTTGTATGATAAATTCGGCGCCAGGGGGGTAAAAGCACGATGTTCTAAATTCAATTTACTTTGTCTCTCTAGAGGATAAAAACGACTTTTGCACTCAGATATCGAAGAGTAAAAATACACTTTCCGAGATGGTGGGATGAAAAATTATTTTATTTAATATTAAGTAAATTAAAAAGAATAACTTTCTTCAGACAAGCTTTATTTCAGACCCCAATCTACAAACGAAAAGGCAGTTCCACCGTTGATCTCTGTCCATCGGAGCGCGAGATACATATCGATTGTTTTAATGGTCCCGTCCAAGATACAGAGGAAATAAAGGTATAGTGAAATAGACGCAGTGTCGGGAGCAGAAATGGAACGACAACGGGTCACAACCCGAAATAGCTTGTTGTTAATCTGTGACCTTTGCCCCGCCGACCAGGGCTGACCCATGCCTAATTTATTAAAGGTGCCTACAGTCGTTTGTTACCGACATCTACACGTCGTCTGGTCTGCTACTTATAATGATAATTTCGTTAGTGCTAACCTTGAGTAGAAAACCAAAATGCTGAAGAGCTTTAACCTTATATTTTGGCTTTCTGTACCTCTACGGAAGTATCAACGTACTTGACTTAATGTGGTAATGAAATTTCACAGAGGTATTCGTAGCTTAGATTCGTGTCCAATTAATAGATCTGGAAGGTTGAGCTGCGTTTGCCTAGGTCAGACTAAGGGTGGCTTACTATGCTTAGCACATCGAGACTCTTCCGCCTTTTGGTCTCAATTGTCATAATCAGATGTGGTAGACAGATGCCTAAAAACCACATATTCAGTTTATTTTTAGATTATCGGTTTTGCCCAGAAAGATATGTTGTGCCAACCCCAAATAAATTGGGGCAAGGGCAGAAAGATGATAATGGTTTTGCCCCGAAATTTGTTTGCGGAGGAGTTAGCAGTCGCTGTGTTTATAGAATAATAAGCCATTAGACGGGAAGACTGGTTGACGGGAAGCCGATAAAATAGTTGAGTAAGGGTTTGGACGATAATGGTAATGGAATTTGTGTACAAAAGCGGGCCAGTAATATTATAATATGCAACTATGGGCACATAAAAAAATGTCTAGAATATTCTTTACTGCACCACAAAAACAAGGACAAAGACAAGAATAAAAATGCAAAAAGAAGTCACAAAATATTCTCTCTTTTTCAATCTTTTTGCATTTTTATTCTAGAAACGATAACTTGCAATGTCCTCGCATTTAGAGGTAAAACAACCCACTACACAACACAATTCCAAAATAATTGCATTTGTTTATAGTCTGTTGTAAACCGTACAGTAAAATTATGACTGTGTAATACAAGTTTGCAGTACCCTATGGGTAACTTAGTTTGCAATGCCTCTTGTTTCTAGAAGACCTCAAAAACAGCTTTTTAATATTCATTACGTTTTAATACAAGATAGAAGCTACTTTGTTTGTGCGTCGCGACTTGACCTACAAAGCGTTTTTGATGCCTCGTCTGTCCGTCAAATCGTTATTTCACGACAAATCGCGAGCGTCGCCGTCGCGCGATCTCACTAACTTCCTGATTTATTGTCGACCATTTATCTCGATATAAATCCTATGTCGGGTTTATTGTCGACACCTTTTGCATTGCAAGTTGGCGTGCAGATGGGATGTCATTTTTCAAATTTGATTCAGTTCCTTTTTTTTAAGTATTGAGTTTGGAAGAATGTTTCATAGCCAAAGAACATTTACTATTTATACATTTCTATTGGTATATATATTTTTTTATTTTGTTGTAAATTCGTAGTACAAGTAGACAAGATTTTAGCTTGTAGGTTTTGCTCGTGTCCCAAAAGGACGTTATATGATTATATTTTTTTTAAAGTGTCCTGTTATTCCTCAGGATAAAACCTTTTTACTAATTATTAAATCTATCTGACAAGGCGTGAAAGGTACCCGACAAACAGAATTACTTTCACTTTCCTTTTTATTTATTTAAGTAGTACTAATGGATGAACGGATTTTTGTATTTGCATCAACTTAATTTTCAGCATGCAGAATTCATGCAGATTGCCGATCATTGCCAATTCAGCGTCGATCCACTGAATTTAATAATTAATTAGATGGTTTTATTTTGATCGGTCGGTAAATAAATTAGTAACTCGAGGCCAGACAATCGGTAAAACAATCTATGTTTGTCAGTCGGTCAGTGGTATAAAACATTTTAGTCAATAAAGGAGGTCAACAAATTCTGCCCAAATTATGTACCGAAGATAACACCGTACACTTATTGAAAAAATTCCCTGTTATTACGCTGGTTAAAGCTCTAAAAACTTTTAATTTAAAAATATGCACGCCATTTTGGCACACTATTCATTGTGTTTTTATAGTAAAAACTGTCAACTTTATAGCTATCTACGGTCAATGTCAGTTTCGGAATGTCAAACGCACGCTGATATGGCACATTATTATCAGTTTCATAGTGATTTCATGGTAAAAACTGTCAACTTGACAGCTGTCATGTACCTCAGGTACAAATTAGGGCTGACTTGTACGGGCTTTTGATGACCTTCTTTCTTTGATTTAAGAGTACAAGGGTACCAAATTTAAGACCCTAAAGCATCTTTGGAGTGAGTCGAAGAAGCACTGGTCTAAAAGGATAAGTAAGTATTTGTTTCATCGTTCATTTGGTAGGCTGAATTTCATAGAAATGTGTATAGTCGGTACGGAACTAAGTAAATAACACAAACTATTCGATAACTAAAACTATGAAATATTATTAGCATTTATTTTAAAACCCCTCACAATCATTTTATTTATTAAATTCACATTTATAATTCGTTGAAGTACATATCTTTAACAATTTACTAATGACGTATAATAATATTTTACCGATACGGGCCTTTTTATTATTAACACAAACTGCGATAGTTTCTTTTTAGAAATAGTTACATCAACACATGTTTTAAGAAGAAATTTTCTTTGATTAAAATATTGTAGGTACCACAAGAACTGCTATTATTATTTTTTCAAAAGAAACGTGAGAAGATTTCAATGTCGTCCACAATAGGGGCATGTTGAGTGGTTATTCTAGAGAATTGAATGACAAAGGGAGTAAAATACGCGAGGGTGAAGTGAGTTGCGCGGACAATAGCAAGATGGCGATGCAATTGAATACCACACTTGACGCGCCCATGAAATATGTATTGGATCCATTCTTACTCAGTTGTGCTTGAAATAACTAAACTATGAGAGATTGGTCCAGCTTTCATACAACGTCATGAAATATGTACAAATTCAAGATGATCTAATAGGTCTACTATCAACAGTCAACAAAAAAAACGACTTTTTTCAGACAGCGTATTTCCGAAGGCGACAGTCCAAGCAAGCAATGTACATACATAAATTACGGAAACATATTGAATAAAATTATTTTATCTATTTAAAAAAATTCACGAACATACCTGTTAATCGGTCTCGAAGCGGTCAAGAATTTCTTTCAAAAATCTACTCATGAGTAATTTTCACACTACTAACATCAAATATGTATAAGAAGTATCAAGTATGTACACTAAGTTAGAATGTTGTTGCAGTATAAATCTTAGAGTACACGTGGACGTCAGTATCAAGTAGCTCCCGACTTAAAGAAAATATAATTATTATAATTAACCCGGCTACTGCAGGAAAATGCTTTGTAGATAGTACTACGTTGGAGTAACGTAGTATTTTTCACGAATATAATATACCTTGCTTGTTATGAGGAAGAATACGACTTATGTATTATCGAATAACTAGGTAAGTATTTAAAAAGTGTTTTCCGAAGGGTTAGGCAGCTGTGTACAAATGTACACCCACAGTTGGCCGGTATGTTTAGGTCAAAAAGAGATAAGCCAAATCCAAACTACGAGCATTTAATGAAAAAACCAATAGGTATCACTGCTCGACCTGAATCGAACTCGGCAAGCAACAAGGCCTCGTTTGTAGCAGTCGCGTTTAGGACCAGTAGTAGGCTAACGGGACAGCTCAAGCTTAAGCCATTTAAATATTTATCATCATCATAATCATCATCATCATATCAGCCTACAGAGATCCACTGCTGAACAAAGGCCTCCCCCATAGACTTCGACCATTTAAATATTAATAAAGGGCAAAACTTATACTTAATAATTATGTACCTATGTCCATTATTATTACGAAACAATTGCCACAGTGGTCGAACGATCAACTTCTGCCCCGTGGGTAATAATTACGAGTTCCACACGAAAAAAATTATATAGGTAGGTACGTAAAAATTTTTGTTTGTAAATTATATCCTATAGTGAATTATTTTATAAATGTAACACTATTTTTTAGAACGTAAGACTGACTTTCGCCTGTTGTATATTCATTCATAATTTTGTGCTCAACGAGCTATGGGTACTCTAATACGTTATCATACTATGTGCTAATCCTTTTTAATATCTGTGACATACATTCATGACGTTTCACTGACAGTGGACATGACAATCAGATCTGTCATATTATATATCGGAGGGAAACTGGAAAATGTAATTACTGCAGCGTGCGTCTATTTACTGAGTGCATATAAGATTGTTTTAATAAAAGCGAACCTTCAACTAAAGATTCAGAACACAACAATATCTATACAACTTTTACTATGTTACACCATGTATATTTTACCCGTGAGTACCTACTTTTATTTAACCATGCTCCTACGCAAATACGCTTGCCCGTTCTGTTTTGAATTCAAAAGTAGTGTTAAAGCAAAAAGCTGATGTTCCTGGCAAGCAGTGAGGGCACTTCTGTCTGGTTCGTTAGCCAAATTAACGTGTTAACCCCAGACCGGTTTTGCAGTTTGGAGTGCGTCTTCGTCACAGGAATGCCTTTGAAATGTTTAACCTGCATGTCTGGCAGCCACTACACTTTGACGTCCAGATGAAATACGTACAGTCAGCAACGAAAGTAGCTGAACACTATGAAATCTTGAAAACGCTTTAACATCTTTAATATTCAGAATTCACTGACCCTTAAAGGCAGTACATTTCCTCATAATAGAGGACAATTATATGTTTTACCTTAGTCAAAATCTAATGAATAGTTTTGGTACTGTGATGTTGTTAAACTTTCGCTGTGTTCAACGACTTTCGTTGCTGACCGTACTTGTTCAGACGATTTTTTCGTATATTTATTTATCTAATAGTTAATGGTGGACAAACCTACTTACATTTATTTTTTATGTATTTTGACGTAGTTTTTTTTACATACGGCACGTGCATTCTTAAAAAATGCTTTTAAAATAAATGGACTTAGTAACATATTACTTACATGAGTGAAGTAATAATAGTAGACATCGACCCCTGAGTCGGCCAACACTTCTGCGAAGTAGTTAGTAGGGCACACGAAGAAGTAGTCTCCTACCACGTCAGCGATCATTTTCTGGTTCAGATACCCATCGGTAATTTCCTCCCAGTCCGTATACTAGAACAAAATCACTCAATTATAACACCTAAAAAAATAAAGAAAAATCGACTATTTTTTTTTAATTTTATTCGAATTTCTAATACAAACATTTCTTCTATCTATTCTCGATTAGCCATTTTTATTAGTGATGTTCTTTAGTGAATACCTAACTTACCAACGAGTTTGTATGGGAATGTAATACAAAAGTTGTTGATTAAGATGTGCGGCTATATGACCCGTTTTGGATTGGTATCCCTTTACGTGTACGTAATTAGTGATGTCACTCACGATCATGACAGATAAGGGTAACAATCTTTCAAACACACAACCCTTTCCGATGTTGCTTTGGGATTGCAATTATTTAAAATTCAATTTCATTTATTGCATGCCATTTTACGCATAAATGATTCGGCCGTCGATATCCCCTTAACAGGTAAATTGGGAATGCAATTGCAGCAATGAGAAAAGCATTTTCGCATTATTGACGGTAATTTCAGTTGGACATCCTTATTAGTGGGTCGGGATGTGATGGAATCACACCAACTTCTAGGAAACAAGTATTAGTGCGTGCACATAAGTAGTGAGTTTTTGATGCTATTGTTTTTTGGTTTATATCGTCAAATGAGCAGATGAATAACTTGATCGTAAATAGTCATCATCACTGTGCCTAACACAATATACTTTGAAAGTAGTTGTGCTCAAAAAGTATGAATACTGGGCAAATTCCTCCTCCTCAAACCTCAATATATCTCGATCTTGTGCTAAGCGGATCCAATCTGGGGCCAAATGTATGGAAATGACATTAGTGACAGCCCGATTTGTCGAAAGCTTGTGTCATTTTCATACATTTTATTTCTATTCGTTTATCGATTCGATTGTCAAATTGCAACTTGTTTACATGCCCTAAACTAAACAAATCAAGGACGTCCACCCCATCACTTTTCTTGAATATTATTTAATAACCTAAAATATTCAAAAAATAGTCTAGTATCCTCGTGTCATCGTACAGAAGAATTATTTAAGCTGGCATGTATTACGTATATGCTCAAAGGAGTGGGGTCTCAAGCAATATTTTAAAAGTTTAGGTATTGAATTTTAAAACTTACTATTTACTGTATTCTGACTTTTTATCTCAACCTTTTTCCTAACAATTTGTAGTAGGTACAATAAGTATACATAATAAGTCATAAAACATTCAAACGGTTTGTTGTTCACACAATCGATTAAAAGATAAACTAACATAACTTTCATTGTTTATCTTGGAAATGAATGATAATTACACGCGGCACCCTAATTACACAGTACCAACGGTCTTAACCCTAGCATAATGGAGAAACTTTGTTTAATTTAAAACAATGTTATCCTTATCACGTGGTATATAATGAATAAGTAACCAATAATATCTTTGTTAACTCATACTTACTTGAAATACAATGGCTTCCCTTTTAATTTTGGAAAAATCCTTGAATATAGTATCGACAATTTCCAGAAACTTCTCTCGCTGCAGAAAACTGGGGCCATCCTTCTCAAAGTAGTCGAGGAAATCGTACAGCAAGAAATACGTTCCTGTAACGAAAATACATAATTTATTATGGTAATGTTGCATTAAAAACGAACCAACGATGAAGACGTTCTAAATCCATTAGAGGAATTCAATGTTGAAAGTTTTCATAAATATTTGATTATTTGTTCTTCGCGCTTCGTCACACTTTATTGTTACAGTAAGTAAATAAATTGATATTCTTATCCTTTTCTAAGCTAAAACGAAAGAAACGTTTTATCAAAGCGTTTGTAGAATTCGGCTTCATGGGAGATCATGATTACGAATTTGTTTGAAATGAAATTATAATTTGAGATTATCCTAGAGAATACAGTTTAGATGTATGAAAAAAGTTATGTAAACCTACATGTAAATTGGAAAATAAGACTACTTTTTAAGGATTTTATTGCACTAGGAAAAATGATAATAAATCCTGATACTGAAATTTTTTTATGTTGCCAAACATTAACATTATTAGTCTAGTATTCGCTTATGTAAATAAATATCAGAAATCAATACTTTCTACTCTCTAAATTTTCTTTTCATAACAGATATGAATAGGTACTCGTTATGTTCTTTCTGATAACTTCTACGAATTATTTTAACACATGCTAGATAAATGGATACGTAGGAAACCCTAAATAAAATCATTATTTGTGGATACAGGTTACAGGTCATGTTCTAGTTTCAATCAGCCAGACTTAGAATCTAGTTACTGTGCCTAGAGGTTCCATTTATATTAAAATCGCTTAATAGATATGGTGGTATTTGTGATTAATTTATTGCAGTACGGTTTATTTCTGACCTACAACTTCTTTCCTTGGGGAAAGGAAGCAAAAGTGATAGTATGTTGTAGTACATTTTCATTAAACACTGAGACTCCTCCGCTCTACAGAGCACGTTAAGCTTGTTTTGGCAGTCATAAGAACGAACGCTAAGTAGAATTCAGAAGCCAGACATGTTTGATATCCAGTTTTTATCCTATCACCGGTATTGCCCAGAAATGAGGTTGCAGACAGTCGCTTTGTATAAACTACTACTGATATTCAGCCGCGCTTGGTTAGATAAGAAACCGACCCCAACACAAAAGCTATATTTATTTATTTATTTAAACTATTATGTACAAAAATGATACACAATGTATGGTAATTATGTATAGGATATTGATAAACACAATCAACCACACGTGTCTGTGTGTGTATGTGTGTGTATGTTTGTATCTGTCTATTGCATCGTAGCTGCCGAACGGATGAACCAATTTTGATTTTGTTATTTGTTTGAAAGGTTAATTATATCAAAGTTATTTGTTCCAATGACTTGGATTTTATTTTGCCGTCAACCATAGGTGGATTTACCCACCCACACCCACTAAACTATTATCACCTACACATATTCATGTTCCTGCGCTCATAATTGTTAAGCTTAACTAACCCTCAAAAAAGGGCGTAACGATACATGCCGACACAAAAACTCTTGTACCAAAACCTTTTAAATTTTTAATGAGCGACGCTTACAAGGCCTTGGTAAAACGACAATTATTATTTAAGTACTCGTAATTATTAATGTAGGAACATTTTAGTAGTGAGGTCGACAAATAGGTCGCGTCAACGCCTAGAGTAATATTATTATTTGAACCTAGACGGCGCTGACACCTGAACTAATATAAAAGAATGGTGAAATAAGCTCGTGACAGAAACTAGCGAAGTATATGAACCAACGTACCGTGCCGAGCCTAGTTATGAGTACACTGAGAAAATAGGTACCGTTTGTAAAAGAAATGACATAGATAATAGTGCCTATGTTGAAGAAGTAACTCTGTTTACACGACTGTCAAAGAAGGGTTATGCTTTCCGTTTGTTAATGTTATTCGTATTATGTATTGCCATTCTTTAGAACGTTCTACAGCCTCAATCGTTTGACAAATTTCCACTACAACCTAAGACAAACCTAAAACATGAAAAGTGTCATTTGATTAATCTCAATAGCTATTATAATCAGCTATCATATGTTCATTCTAGTACCCCTGATACCTCTCCTCCATAGTGCGAATATCCTGGTGAAAGCGCTCTCCTTGTTCCTCGCTTAGGTCACCGAGATTTTCAGGAAAATAGTCTAGATGCCTGTGAAGGTAGTGAAGCTTAATACTCATGTTGCATCCAAGCCGCTGGAAGTGTATCAGCAACTGTTCAACGTGCTGAATGTAGCCGTCAGACTTCCTATTGCCCAAAAAATTCCTCACTACCCAAACAAACTCTTCCCATGCACATTTCTCGACAGCTGTCATATGGTTGATGAAATTTTTATCATCTATCAACTTCCTGATTTGTCCAAGGTCCCTGATCAAGTCATTTAGATCATCTTGATTTAGTGGTCGGGGACTAACGTAGCAATCAAAATCACTGTCGCTACCACTGTCATCGTTTTTGGTTTGTCCGCTGCACTGGTTTGGATTTTCCGAAGATGTACATGGCTGCTGTGGTGTTGATGAGTCACTAATACTCAAGACTGGTCTTATGCGAGATTTTAAGTTTGGGTATATCCACTTAGAGCGATTTTTATGGTTTATTCCTATAATTTTCGTTACACAGAAATAACAGTCGTCATGATGGTTCACGCCAAATCATAGGAGCTTTGTACTTAAAAGTGGGTATTTTTTTGTTTGCCCACAGTCGCAAAGATTCAACACAACTTTTACATACCAAACTTGGTATCCAAGGTTTAGCGTTTGACGGCAACGGAAACCCAAAGTAGTCGAAGCATGCCTTTTTCACAAAGTCCGACACATTTAAACGAAATTTTTAGAACATATATTCTCCACAAATAACACAAAAACAATCAGAATTATTTAAACACGTCCTTCTTGAGAAAGACATAATAAAATTTATAAAGGAACTAGTTAAGTTACACCGCTATTGATAGAAACGATCGACTACTTATGTGAATTCAAGACGGCACCTGTATCTCACTAACTAGAGCTGCTACAAAAAATCTGAGGGTAGATTTGAATTCAGCGCACCCAAATTAATAAACAACAGTAGAAAAACTTCATGCAACAAAAAAAAAGTTTTATTTTGTTTTTCTGTGTTATTACTGCAGATTAGTTAGACTGGGAGCCCAAATAATTGGGAAAAGGCTAACCTTTTCCCAGTCCAGTCTTAATATCTTTCTAAGGCTTTCTTATCTAAGGCATTCTGTGATAATTATAATTTGCTTCGAGTTGGTCCTTTCTTTTTAAAACATCGGTGTCTCATAAAAAGGTAGTTCCACTGCGCTCCAAAACCCATTTTTCTCATAATAATGGAGGAAGCAATAAGCACCTTAGAGTTACCGTTTTGTACGAAGCAGTTTGTACAGTTACTTTGTGTGTAAACTATGATACGGTTAAGTAAATATTCTATCGAAGCATCTTAAGACATCCAACTAACACACAACTAAGATAATTAATAGTAAGACTCGGCAGTTGGAAGTTAATTCGGATTTATGGATAAAGTTTGTTGAACTTCCATTTAATTAAACATTCTCTAGGAAGATGGTATTGACTAGCAATAGTGATTTTGTTAGTGATTATGCAACCTGCAAAATTTTACAGAAATATTTTACGGCAAAAAAACTTAGGTATTAATAATATATGTTTTAACAGTCTTCTCCTAGCCTTTTGCACCTTGTTGGGGTCAACTTTCTATCTAGTCACCAGGTCAGCTTTTTACAGTTTTACACGAAGCGACCATCAGACTCCACCAACCAATTTCTGGGAAATACCTATCGATATTTCGAAAATCGCTATTTCCAAGAAATTGGGTTAGATAAACTAGAAGGATAGACATTTCGGGCTTCTGACTACCACATTTACATTTCTGAGTACTACATATTTTAATTTTAATATGATATTTTATAAACATTTTTTTAATCAATTTACGCGAATTGTCTCTTTGATTAAAATCATGATTATTGATTTGAATTTTAATCCAAAATGGCCAAAAGATCGTTATGGAATTTAAATAAACGTTTGACTACTTTAGTGGTATGTTTATCAAGTTTATTCTCCTTTGTTTAATTAATACATAATTATGCCGACCGTCCCCGTACCGTACGGTACCGCCTACCGTATCTGTGTGAAACTCAGGCCACAAACCAATATATTCCATGTCAACGTTAGTTTCTGTTTCTACTCAAAGGCGAACGTATGTCAGTGTGTTGACGTGAAACAGACTGACACACCGACCAATCAAGATTGATTTTTGAATGCGGTTTGACATGCCCTAGACCAGCCCCTCAACTTTGAGTTCTATCGAATGACTTTCGATAGGTTTTTAACGCATCGAAACGCTGTAATCTCATAGCATATTTTAGTTCCTTACGTAACCGCTAGAGGGTTTTCCATGCAAATAATTTACGGCGTCGCTAGCGAGTCTAGTGAGAAAAACTTACAATAATAATTATTATCTACATTTTTGCTACCAATTCGGACGACACTTAAAACTGGATAGGTACATTATTTGTCTCTAAAATTATATTGCCTGCCTCTTAGTCTAGTGCTCTCAAACGCGACTGCTACGCTAAAGGTCCTGGATTCGATTCCCGGGTTGAGCAATGTGTTGTTGGGTTTTTCTGTGAAATTCCCAGTAGCAGCTCGAAGCCTGGATTTGTGTCCGGGTGATGGGTATAGATTTGCCCCCTATTACATGACCTAAACTGTAGGTGTACATTGGTACACCTCTGCCTTATCTTTCAGGCGATACAGTAATGTTGTGATTTCAGAAATAATCGATTATGTTGATATTACGCAAACATTGCCGAAAGAAACAAAAAAATCCATAAAACCATAATCAATAGCTAAAATGTTTATGTAGAGTATCAAGATAATGTAAAACAAAAGTTGCAAACTTTATTCACACAATACCTTGAACACACGTTCATAATAAAGCGCTTAGCACATTATGCTATGATTTATGGATAACACACACAATAATCACGTAAAAATGGCCGACGTCGTCTATACAAGGTGGAAGGGACATCGACGCACAAACGTCGAGACAAGGTTTCACTCAAGGTCAAAAATAAAATGACATTGATATTTTTGTTATTACAGATATTGACATTTTTGAGCGCGCAGTGTATTGCTAAAAACGCGATCATAACGCTCCGCGGTGAATGTTATCACACGCACGATCCGAAATAAATGAAATAAGGATTTTTTAATTATAAATCTAATTTGGGTGCATAGCAATAATGTTTTTTTACACGTTCAAGTAAAAGAAACTGCAGAAAAATTTATGAAAATAGTTACGGAAAATTTCAACGCAGGGGGGTTCAAGATCATGTACTGAACTCATGGCATTCGGATGTGCGTCGATGTCTCTTCCATCTTGTATACCTAGCTAGTCCTATAGCGCGTGACATTGGAACTTCGCAATCTACGTTTGTACGCCAAGGTCAAGTTCAAGTGGGCACCGAGGGGTGGAATTTTCTAGAAAATGGCTTTATAACATTCTTACATCAAAGGAGAAAAAAATCTCAGTAATACTTGCACTATGAAAGCATTTCTAAAATTTTTTTGTAATATAAAGTAAGGATTGAATAAAAGCTAACAAATAAAATAAACGGGTTTATCTTTGTATGCGCGAGAGCTTTTGTAAACAGTACAAACAAGTCTTTTGATGTCGAGACAGTAATAGTATTATTAAAATGTCTTTATATTCTTCAAATTAAACTGCACTATTTGATCGCTAGATTGTATATAAACGATTCTCTGTAAATACTCGTACTCTTAGTATCTGTATATAATGCAGTGTTTCATTTAGGATTCCAGTTGCGAGAAGTACTGGTAAATCCTTTCAAGTCTTGAACGTGCCCGTTGCAATATCCGCCTCTAGTGTCCGGAGTGGCACACTGTGCTAGAAAACAAACTCGGTAACGCTCGCATCTCCCGGCTTATTCGAGAACTTGATAAATATGATTTTATGTTCAGCGAAGATCTTGTATAGCAGAATAGTTAATTTTTAACGACTGCAGATATTCTACCGAATTGACGGCAAAATGGGCACACTTGTATTATTAACAAGACTTGTCTTTTAACAGCTGGGCCTGTTTCAATTACAAATCTGTGAGTAGATTTGCACATTAGAAATGGGATTTTGACCTAAGTGTGGTATGCTACCCGTCAAATTTCTTTGTAATAACCTAACCTAAATTAAAAATTTAGAAAACCCCCGACTCGAAATGTAATTTGCCATTTTGTGGTGGCGGCCATCTTGGATTTGAAATTTATCATAGTGTATAATATTTTCCTAGTTAAGCCCTTTCATTTGATACCCATATTGAGGGAGTTGTGAAAAAATATGTAATCCGCTATTTTGTAGCGGCGGCCATGTTGGACCAATTTTCATCAAACATAGCTAAGAACACTCCCGACTAATTTACCTTTCAAATAAAAAAAACAAAATCAATATCGGTCCATCCGTTCGGGCGCCACGATGCCACAGACAGACACACACACACACACACACACACAAACAGACACGTCAAACTTATAACACCCCGTCGTTTTTGCGTCGGGGGTTAAAAATATCACTTTAATCATGATACCTATTTTTTTATGACTCATTAAATATAGCAACACTATTTTATCTAATAAATTTGATCAAATATTGGGCAAAGATGTTCGACTTATGTTATACTGCCATAAGCTCCATACAAGTGATGTCAAAGTCCTAACTAATCTAATAAGCATCTCACGTATCTATTTTGTCCTCCATTTTATAATTAAAAAAACAAAATAAAACAAAACAAAATAGTTTTATTTTCACATAGACCTTATGCAGGCACTTATGAAATGTCGAAACTAGGTGCAAGGTTCCAAATTAGTCTTTTCCTATGGAGAAGAACCGGCAAGAAACTCCATGGTTACTCTTTTGAATTTTGTTTTTTTGAGTAAAAATACTACTTAATTATTTTAAGAATGTAAGCAACGACAAACGACAGGTTTGGCAATGGTGGTCTAATTCGTAGACTGGCAAACTTGTCTAGTTAGTAGTTGCCTACAAACATAATACATGTAACTGGCACTGAAGACCACCTCTGATCACAGTTGTTTTGTTAAGTTTCTTTCAAGAAAAGAATGCGAAATTATCCAAGTAGGTAAGCTTTTAGTACGTACTATAAACTCGTCCCTCTGCTTACGAGTTACGACTCACGTTACAAGTCGATCCTCGATCCTTAGTGTTAAGGGGAACTCAGATTTACTGCTTCACCGAGAAATGGTGGGCGCAGAATGCTCTCTCGTGAATTTATGAACTAGCAATTCCTATTCCTAAAAGACTTCTGTGGCCTAGTGGTTCGAGTACCGGACTGCTGATCACGAGGTCGTGGGTTCGATTCCCACAGGACACAAATATTTATGTGATGAATATA